>JAUPFP010000007.1:6844227-7444227 GCA_036925085.1 Brachycybe producta | reverse complement strand
GACGAAAAGTCGCAAAGCATCTAATATATTTAAATACAAGTTTAATATATTTAAATACAAGTTTAATATATTTAAATACAAGTTTAATATATTTGAATACAAGTTTAATATATTTTAATACAAGATTAATAAATTGGAATACATGTATTAACTATTATATAGATATAGTAACTGAATGAATTGATTTTGACATAATGTTCCTTCATCTCTGAAATCTTGTGTTCAACTATTCAGGTGTAGACAGAGGATTAGGGTGCATTGAGTATAAATGGTTACTTAGTTGAAAATGTACTTTGCATATATATATAGTGAGTGGGCATCTAGTGAAAATCAAACACTTCAGGGATCATTGTTAATATGAAGTCTGAATTATTTTTAATAGCAATGGACGCTAAGTAAAGTTAAAGTACGATTTATTAATATGGGAGTAATTTTTAAAATGGCTGCCAAATGCAATTAAAAGGCAAGAAATATTGACATATCTCTCGCGTATACTTTACAAAAGCAAAAAAAAAACCAACACACTAAACATTTGGCGGTAGAGGGTTCTTTATTATTGTGCCTATTCACGATAAGATATTATAGAGAACACAAAAGGAAATAAAAAAAACTTAAGTTTCTGAATATTTTTTTTTCCAAAATTCTCCTTGTCTATTTACATTTCTGCCTACATTCATATGCTTCACTGCTAATACGTCTTTTCAATGTTTTGTTCATTTTGAGCATGTGTGTTTCTGTGTGTTGTGTGTATGTATATATGGTGTCTTGTCTGTTCTATGTTCTTCATGAAATACACTGTGCTAAATCTGTAGCTCTTTATTTCCTGTTCCACTTGTCAATATATATATATATATATATATATATATATATATATATATATATATATATATATATATGTGTGTGCGTCTTATATATTTCATAATACTTCAATGGTAGTTTAACTGTGGGCTTTTTAAGCACAATGATATTGTTAACAACAAACGATGAAAAAAGGAACAATAGCGACGGACCAACGACGAGGAAGAAAAGGAGGATGACAACAAAAAAAAAGCATTATTATTCAGACAACCTTTTCTGTTTTCAGTTTTCCTCCCACGCTTTTTTTTTTGTCTTTTTCAATATTAACTGAACTCTGTCGTGAATAATAAAAAGGGAGGAGATTCAACCGATTTCCCTATTGTCGTTGTCTTCTTCTTCTTCTTCTTCTTTTCGTGCTGTTGCTGCTTCTTCTGATGAATATTAATGACTTCATTGATAAAAGTTCGGCTTTAAAATGTGATAAAGAAACGATATATGGGTATTAAGTTGTTAGGCATAAAACTTTCTTAATGTGTTATCATCTTCTACATTCTAAACAATCACAACTTTTGTTGAGTTTGCCTGACATTATGACATTACATTAAAAATTTAATGTCATTCGGGTCAAAACTTTTATGCAAATAAAAATTTAAAAATAAATTATACAAATTATTTTTAGAAATGATGCGTTTTAAGCAATTAAACATAAAAATTGCATAATAGAATAAAATGTTTGTTTTATGCAAATAAAAGTATGTAATTTATAACAAAAGGACAATTAATTAGGCTGAAGCGATTTTAAGTCACAAAAATTTGAATAGTTAGTCAATAGTTTAGAAAATTTATGCAATTTACAATTTTTGGTCGTTTTTTTTTTGAAAAAAAGAAGTTTAAAACAGTAGACGTTTTCTCACTTTATTTAAATTGTTAAATTTTAGCTCTTTTTTAAAACTTTTTGTGATTTGTGAAAATATAAAATAAAAACGATTTGGTTTAAGAATATTTAGTAGAATATTTTTTTCTACAAAAAGTTGTTTAAAAGAAATTAAACAAATGTTCTTTTTTAAAAGGCCTAATTTTAAAAATGGCAAAAGCCAAAAAGATTGAAGAAATTTTGAAAGATGCCTTAAAATTAAGTTCATTTAAGTCATCTTTAAAAAAAATTAATCTTTTTAGCTTTTGTCATTTTTTTTAAAACATTTGTTTAATTTTATTAATTCAAGCTAAAAATCTTAAAGTTTAAAAGAAAAATATTTTATTCAACTTAATGCAAGTTTTTATAAATTATGCAGTTTTATTTGCTTTATATGTTTTTGTTTTTGGTTAAACAGATTATTATGGCATTTAAATTATGGCATCGTCGTGTACCCATAAAAATTGGAAGTGTCATTATGCGTTTTGTGCATTTTATGTAAACTTTTGGATTTTCATCGTCATCACCCAGGAAACTATTACATATTATTAACTCCATCTGGTTGGTTGTTGCCAATGGTTTTTCAATCGTTTCTATGTCTGAATTTTTTTTTTTTTTCTTATTTGTCTTACTGTATTTTTAGAAGTCGGTTTTTGTTTCAACCACTTGTTAAATTTTCTGATGAAAATTTTGTTTTTCGTAAATAAATTGCAGTAATGCGCCTATTTATTATTAGGTGATCTTTCTATAAAGTAACATATACATGTATAAAAGAAGTCGAGTTATAATAATCTATAAAGATCCAATTATCTAAATGGATAATGCCAGACGTGCTTATTTGCATTATATTATTCATAATTTTTTTTTGTTTCTTTAGAGAGTGCATCATCATTAATGCATAATCACTGTATTATAGAGGTTTTTACTCTTCAAAACTCTCAAAAAGCTTTGTTTTCTTGGTTGAGTATGTCTGTGTGCAAATTCCATCTTCATTTTTCTCTTTTTTTCTCTTTTCTTCTTCTTCTTCTGCTACTTCTTGCTAATTGCACTTCTTCATTTATAGGCCTATATTAATATTTGCATCAAAGATTAATAAATTTAACACTTTAATAGTGTCATTTTCAGAGATTAAGGAGCTAGAGCTAGATCTTCATATACAGGATGTGACACAATATTATTTTAGCTATAATTATCCAAATAAATGTTTAGTGACATATTGCACAACAACCGCGCTATACTAGAGGTTTTGGATCACCCTAAATATTTTTGCAACAACTTTTATTTTACAATATTTATAGTAAAAATAAAAATTGCAAAGCCGTCTTGTCGTTGATTTAATGGTCGGCATTTTCGGTTGTATAAGGCCCACTTCACATGGGACACTTTTTGTCGCCACACAAAAGCGTTCGTTTTCAGCAAACCATTGACAACCTCGCCTGATAAAAGGGGGTGTCATTTGGCGTTAAGTTAAAAAAAAATTCCAACCAAAAAATGTCTGCCCTACAAAAAAGTGCTTAGCCAATGGCAATGAGTGCTACAAAAACGGCCAAAAGTCGAAAAATATTTAAATGCTCTAAAAGCTTTAAAAGTATCTCAGGAGAGCGCAACTGACCCCAGAAGTCCCCTTTTTTCTTATAGAGGGCTCTTTTATGAGTGTTTGCACACGGGCGAATTATACCCACGGAGCGGCGCTGTTTGTGTGAAGCATACTGTGTCTACCACTGTGTGATGACACAACGTGGTGACAAAGTGTCTTGTGTGAAGCGAACCTAAAGTCTAAAGTGGTTTTTGTATAAAAGATTGGTGAAAAATGAAGGCTATAATAAATTTTGTCCACATACAGTATAAACGACAAAATTAATTATAAGTAGTTATTATAAAGATAATTGTTTTGAGGAGTAGACGATTCTGATTGTTCGTAAGAGTACATCTTAGTCAACAAAAATGAATTTATTTTCTACTATCAACTTATAAACACTTTCAAGTCTTTAGTAGATTGAAAATTATTTTATTTTAAGGTAACTCTATAAAGACAAAATTCTCAGTATTTGCATTTACTCAGTCATTAGAAGAACCTTCATTGTCCATTATTAGCTCAATAGCTCAATGGACGTTTCTTCTAATCGTTTTTCTCCTTCACATTGAAGTGTTTTAACCATGATTTAAATTATACAATATTTAAATTACAATTAGATTGTGATTGCTATTTGTATGAGGAAAAGTGAAAATATGTTGTGACGTTATTGTTTGTTTGTTTGTTTGTTTGTTTGTTTGTTTGTTTGTTTGTTTGTTTGTTTTAAATATATTAAATATATTAGTTTTAATTGTGTATGTTTAGTGTAATTGTCTACATTTGGATGTAGGGTGGCAATCACTGCAACGTTTGGAGTATTGTGTGATTGCCACACGTAAGGGTAACTCGCACTTTCTGCAGAATTTGATGGTAATTAAGAATTATCCTTCAAAACAGTTTTAAGAGCAACTTAAAAAAATACATTCATGATTTTTTGAACTTAGTTAGAAACTAGAATAATACATAATGATACGAACAGTTTTTTTAAGATAACTTCAAAAATAGATTTCGATGGTCTTTTACAGTAGTTTCAAAACATTGCTTTAAAAGGTTTATTTTAAAAATTCATTCATTTTCCTCATTGGCTCTTCTAGTTTCTTATAATTTTTTATGTTTATTATGTTCTCAAAAAAGTTTGGTATAAAAATGTAATGACTGAATCAAGTGGTATCCGTATGCAAAGCTGTTTTGCTGATTTGAAATAAAATTTGTTGGTTTTAGGCGTTAGATTTGGTTGCAAAATTTACTGACTTTTTTTGCATATTTATTAGGATGTCTGTGATATCAAGACAAGAATTATGATCAAAAGTCTTATTTACGTTTAGATAAGGAAAATAAATTTTTTTTAGAGATTTATACATTAAAGATGCTCGGATAACATATTTTCAATGGTATATGATTTACCGTATTTTTAGTTTTTTATACGTGCAGTAATTTTCTACCAGCAGCTGACTATGAAGGGGCTTATGAACTATTTTGAGGGTGGTCACTATCATAATTTTTAGTTTTTTTTTTTGCAATGATTATTTTTGTATCTGTTAATTTGAACTTGTCTAAATTAAAAAATTCAGATTATGCCTTATTTACTAATTTATTTTATTAAGTATTAATAACTAGATGTAAATAGATGAAATTTGCAATTCAACTGTTTTTTCTTTTCAGGGACATGATTTTTTGGTTCTGACTCTTAAGGCCTAGTGGTCAACTAAGCCCCATATTCTACTTAGTCGTGTGATCCACATTGTCCAGTGGTGTACTTAACCCAATGGTCGACTATGCTCTCTGTTCCATTTAGCCCAGCTGTAGATTAAGCCCAGTATTCCACTTAGCTCAGTGCTCAATTAAGCTCTCTGGTTGACTAAACTGAGCAGCCCAGATACCACCACAATCAACTAAGCTCAGTGGTTCACTAAAGCCAGTGATCTACTCAAGTCAAGTGTTCAAATAAGCTAGGTGGTTAACTAACTTTTCTCGTCATCATTAGCTTTATTTCTAGTGTGCGAAGTCTGTCTACTTTAAGGTGGATGTTTTTGAGAATTTTTATATAAAAAATCTGCTTTATTGTCAAACGTACCATTTGACAATAAAGTAGATTTTTTTTTTCTTGCTATTGATACATTTAAGAAGTGTCTTATTTTATTGGCATTATGTTTGACACGCTATTTGGACACGCTATGTAGAAGTACATAAGAGTAGTTTACTTAAATACGTTAATGTCACTTTGCCCCTTTGAAAAAGAAGTTAAGAAAAACAATTTTATATGTGTTGAACTTTTCTGACCGCAGTCCACTTACTCACTTTACAAGTTTCTGTGCATTCTTATGTTGAATACATTTACCATCATCTCTTTCTAAATTATAAAGAATGTCACGACAAATAAATTAAAGATGTCTGAAAAAGACAGAAGACAAATGGTAATTCATTCCAGACAAAAAAATAGGAAAGTCAGAAAATTCTTGTTCTTTCGTATTTTTTATTCAAAATTCACAAACGTCGTTACATTTCTGAAATATATTTTTTTAGTTATTTTCAGTTTTATTGGGCTTCTGTCTACCATCTTGTTAAAAATATATATTTTTTTTGCATATCCACATCACAAATGGACATCTGAAGTTGCAGAATGAAATATGGCACATCATGAAAAATAGCTTTCAGCTCAGTAACACATTTTTGAGTTTTATTTTAGCGAGAGAAAAAAAATTGCGACAGCGAGAAATCATACACCAATCTAAACTGACAAAGCAAAAATGAAACCCAAAATACAAAATAAATAAAAATCCAATGGTTTTTTGCATCTTCTTGTTGGGGACAGACTAATCGTAGGTCGGTAGGTGACCCACACTTGTAGATAGCTATTTGGAGAGACAGTGACCCACACTTTTAGATATTAACTGTGGGTCACACATTTTTACATTCAGAAGGCTGCGCCCCCCCCCCCCCCCCGACCCCTACAAAAAGCTTAAATCACCGATATAAAAAAACGATTAGTCTGCCTCTGCTTGTTGTGAACTCACTTTTTAATTTGTATATATTTCATATGACGTCACTTAAAACAACTAGAATTAATTTGCTTGACTGCATTGATACAGATAATTAAATTTTGATTTTCACCATTGAAAAAGTTCCAATTGCAAATTTTTCTTTCAGTTATTTATTCTTTTTGTAGACTTTGTACTCACTTAAAATGTTTATTTTCAAAAAATATCTAGAATATCTCTAGACCCAGTGTTTATTTTATAAAATATGAAAGTTGGATTATATTATTCCAGTTAAAAGTTGGCAGTTGAAGAACACAGTTTCTTTCTTGAAGCACAGTTGTGACCACTGACCGCCTATTTTTATTCAAACATGGTTATCATTTCGATCATAACCAAATTAACAATACTTTAGCTGTATTTAAATTTAATAATGTATACATTAAAAATTAATTATCTTAAAAGTTATCTTGTTAAACTTGATTTAGATTAGTCGAAAAGTCGCTTTGTTCTTTTTTCAAATGAAATGGCGCCCAGTGATGCACAAATGGGAAAATAATTTTACTGCTTTTTTCATGATGTTAAATTTAATATAATCGTAATTCATTTTCTAATGTTGTTGTTCCTATACAGTATTACTTTATTCGGTGATTTTATAATGCTTCATATGTACCTGAAATAAATATCAATTAAGTTGGAAGAAATGTTTCTCTTGGGAGACGTGGTTTGTTAAATAATTGCTATGCTATCATATGTTTGTCTCATTTTCTTTCTCTATTTCGTGTGTACTCATGGGAAGTAGAAATAGAGGTCTATTTAAATTGTACGTGAGTAAATATCCATTTAGCTTAGGGACCTTTATTATTATTATTTTTTTAAAAAAAATGTTATTCTGAAAAGTTTTATTGATATTTCAACTTTTTCAAAAAAAAAAAGCACGTACAATCAGTAACCTAAGCTTCCCTAAGTGAGTTAACGTTACTTAACTCATATGAAACTTATTTTAACAATGTTTGAAATTTCTTCATACATTTTTTTAGAAACTTAGATAATTAAAATTCTCCTGAGGTATATTTTACATTGTACTAATATCTGTGCAATTTTCTTCAGAATAGATACCTTTTTTTTGGGATTTTTTTTTCTCCTAAATGTGAAATTGTAGTTGGTAGTTTGAGTCCTTGTGGGTTTCTTTGGCAAATGTATCACTAATTGAACCTATTAATTAATATCTTTAGTGTCGGTATTTTTTGTTGTTACCATAGAAGAGCCTCAAAGGAAATACTTTAGCTTTGAATGCGTAGACTAATGTTGAACTTTTCATTTAAACAAAACTTTATTGGGAATATTATATGAATAATAATAAGTAGGTTTATACATGGGTTAGTATAGAACAATATTATTCTAGGCGTACTCGGAAACAAAAGAATTATCTGTTAAGAACAAAAAAGTAGCGTCCGGAAACAACATGCTAGCGGGGCGTCTGTAAAGAAAACGTGTCCGGGAACCATGCTAGCTTCTACCCATATTTCTCGAGAAAGCAAGCCTCTTATACTTGCTTTCTCAAAAGAGATTATGTTGATTCAGTGTTAAGGGCAGTATGTTTGTACCATGGCTTCCTCATGCGAGGCTTTCTATAGCCGCATATGTGAGGAAAAAAATTGGTAAAATGATACACATCCGGAACTTCATTTATAAAAGAATCACCCAGCTGAATTTTTTACAGTGCACAGAAATTATATTTAGTTTCCGATTGCGCCCAACAATACGAGCGTAAGTAGGTTTATACGTTGTCTAGTATAGAACAATTTAGTTATGTCTTATTAAACCTAAATGGGCTTACATTTCAAATTGTTGTGTTTTTTTCTCTCTACATTTTAATTAACTTTGACTCAATTTACTGATTCATTTCCTCAGAAAAATTAAAGTAAATCCATTTCCATTGTTATTATCTAAGCAAATGATAGACCCAATTTAAGCTAGGCTAATAACAAGTTTGGAATATACTCTAATACAGTATGATCCTAAAATGGCTTACAATCCATACATTTGGTTGTGAAAACTACTTAGATTTGAAATTGTTATGAATCACTCTGTAGTAAGTTTTTATTCGGAAATGGATTTCTTTAAAAACCCTATCAGTTATTTTTTTTTAATTTCAATTACTTTTAAGAAAATTTCTTTCAATCATTTTCTTTAAAAGCCTTTCAATTAAAATTTTCTTTGAGTTTCTTTTGGCTTATACAACATGATTCAAGTTTTTTTTTTTTGCCTGAAATGAATAAGAAAAATGTGTCCAATGAATGAATGCATTCAACGAAATATATATTCTTCACCATTTGCCTGTAGGCCTTGTGTATATGTGTCTGACTCTATCTGTGACTATACAGTATATGATAGGGTTAACAAACCCTATTTCTGTGTGTATTGTTTAACTAATGTTGGAAACTGAAAATGAAAGGTGAGCTAATGATATTAAGCCAAAGGCAATTATATAGTTTAATGCAAAACACATGTTCTCATTTTTTATTCAGGGCATATAGGACGCATAATCCACTTACACTAAAGTTCTAAAAAAATGCCTGAGAATTCACTCTGAAGCTAAATACTGGCTTTACAATTGTTATAGTAAATACATATTGTATTTATAGTACAGACTAGTTGCATATACTGTATATAGTACATGCATGACTTAAATTGTTTCCAGTGATCGGAGTCTATTGATTGCTTGCCAAACATTATTATGTTAGTTATTACTGAACTCATACAATTCAACATATTATTATAATGCTTTAGCCATGTTTATGAATTATATTTTTGCATACATTAAATTTTAATCCATGTGTGTCCAGCCTAGTAGTTAAGTTATTTAGTACACATATAAAAGAATCATGCATTCATTCATGCACATCTTTGAATTACATTTTCCTAAAGATTAACAATGTCAGAGTCATTAATTAAATTTCGGACATGTTCACGAGGAACATTTTCTACTGCAATATTAATAATTGAGATGTTGTAATTTACATTTTATTATATTAGTATGAAGTTTTTTCACTGACCTCCTGTTGAGTGCTTTTACTGATATTGTGTTTGTATATTACATTTAATATATATTTTTTTTAAGTAATGGTTGGTTTGGCTTATTTTTAATAGTAATGAAAAACAAAAATTAAAAGGAAGAAAGACACACCCACATTTTTATTAAATAATTCTAGGAGTTTATGAATTTTACAAGTGTTGCTACAGAAACGTGCGCTGTTTTTGTTGTTTGTTTGTTTTATTTTTTAAACGTAACTCAAATTTTTGATGAATTTCTATAAACACATGTTTATGAAAATATGTAAAAATAAAAAAAAAAAACTAACAACAAATACATTTCAATTTGTAATTTCACAAGGGACACTGACATGTTTGAAGTTTTGAAAAGAAACTATTTCTTTAGTTTGTTACTTTCATATGATTATTTACAATATGAACATTAGTGTCAAGCATAATTTTATAGCTTATGTAAAGTTTTTTTTTTTAAAAAAATGTTTTCTTTGTTTTTCAAGTATAAAAGGTTTTATATTTTTATATATTTTTTTTCATATACCCAATGTAAGCATGGGACGTGTATAACCTATATACAGACATATGTTTAAACACAATAGCTTCTTTCATTTCACGAATACTGTATCCATTTTTAAGACAATCATGTGAAATGTTGCTCCCTATGGTCTGTTGTTTCAATACTGAGTAAAAAAAAACTTCCAAATTGTGGCTAAAAATAAGCAACAATATTCAGCTCCTGTTGGATGTAACTTTCCATAAAAGTTGGAGCCAGACAAAAGAGCTTTAGTTGGCATGTAGGCCCTAATGGTAAAACTCATTTCATGTAATGGTGATAGGTTATATATCCACAAGTCCCTTGTGAAACAGGCACACAGCAGCTTTCAACTCTTGTCTGCGTTTACTTTATTACAGTCATTGTGACTGCAGTTATACCAGTAGGAAGAAGGACCCTTGAGTTTTGAAGAGCAACAGTAGGCATAAAGGCCATGAGTCATACTTATATCCAAGATAAAAGTAGACTATCCATAGTGATATTTATATATAAATATTGGTAATCGATGCGACTTTCTAAATAGTTTGGTGTGAAACCTGTCTTTGATATGTAATTCCTGTTCAATGGCACTTAGCTTTTATGTATTAATATTAAGATATATTGACTAAGTCTCGTTGATAAACATGTTGAAGTCATTAGTTTTATTTTTCCTTATGAGTTGCTTTTTTCTCATTTTCTGTAGACATGATTATGGTTTTAATGTTAATGGACTTAAGAGGAAGAACTTAATAGGTTCTTAGGATCTACCAGAAGGCAGTGGGAAATCCGTGATGTGCTTTGCATTTCAAATTCCAGTGTAAAATTTTGTATATTTTATGGTGCAAAATGGTCTACTGTATGTGTTAATTTTTTTAAAAAAAAAAGTTTTGCGTTTGCATTTTTAATTAGAATAAATAGAAATTGGAGGGAAATCTTTCTTTTGGTTATTATGTTTGTATTTGAAGGGTAAATAGGTTACTGAATGGCAGAAAAACATAGATATAACCACTGTATGTTCATATCGCCGGTTATCTCATAGTTTTTGTAACTTTCTCGATTTTTTTTTTCAACTTTTAATCCATGTTGTGGGTTTAATCAATACTCCTTGTAAATAAACCAATTGCCCAGCGGACACAATTTTTGTAAGCTTAGTACCTAGTATATTAAAATTTAACAGCAATGACAGCATGTTGGACTTTTAAAACTCTTCCTCGTTTGTCTCATAGGATCTGATCGATATTTTATATGGTGTGTGTGTGTGTGCATGGACTCCTATAGAAGTGAAAGAAGAAATAGCTATTCAGATATATCAGCTATTTGACCTGCTGCTGGCCTTCATGTACAGGTAATCGCTTTATCGTCCACTATCGGCAGGTCGGCACTTCTCGCCAAACATGAATATTGCTTTGGATTGAATGACTACTGTAGTAGTAGGTCAAATAAATGATTTCTCTGTTAGCTATGGTCTCTGTGACATATACAAGCGTGAACACATAGACATTTCTATCTTGTATCATTATGAAAATTGAGTTCAGTAGGCCTAATTCATTTTGCAAGCTGTGAGCAACATCAGCATGATGTCACCTCTAGGTCAAGTGCAGTGTCCGGAACACACACACACACACGCTCTTTGTGCTATTTGCACATTTCTTTCTTCTGTAACTTTTTTCTAGGGTTTCCTTTAGTATATTTGCAGCATTTGAAAACACTGTGTGTGCACTTTGTATAATTTGCAATTTAAAATAACCATTTATAATTGTGATATATATCTTAAAGAATAAAAATACAGAAAAAGAAATGTCACAGTCACTTGAGATTAGTTTTTTTTTATTATTATTATGTGAAGTTTTTGAAGGTGTGACTATAATTCATTGGCAAACTGGGAGAAAAAACGGCCTGTGAAAAATTATTTGCTTGGCTATAAGGAGTAAGAAACTCCGAAAATGCCTAGAACTTCACATCCTCTTTAAATATGACCGTATTTTTAAAAACAAGGGATTCAAGGAACCCCTATAGACCTCCATTGCTTTAATATATGCTTTCATATAGCAAATAACCAACTTTTTTTTCATTGTTACATGTGTGTGCATGAGTACGCACATGAACACACGTGCGCACATGAGCATGCACATGTACACACGTGTGCGCATGTGTACGCACATGTACACACGTGTGCGCATGTGTACGCACATGTACACACTTGTGCGCATGTGTACGCACATGTACACACTTGTGTGCATGTGTATGCACATGTACACACTTGTGCGCATGTGTATGCACATGTACACACTTGTGCGCATGTGTATGCACATGTACACACTTGTGCGCATGTGTACGCACATGTACACACTTGTGCGCATGTGTACGCACATGTACACACTTGTGCGCATGTGTACGCACATGTACACACTTGTGCGCATGTGTACGCACATGTACACACTTGTGCGCATGTGTACGCACATGTACACACTTGTGCGCATGTGTATGCACATGTACACACTTGTGCGCATGTGTACGCACATGTACACACTTGTGCGCATGTGTACGCACATGTACACACTTGTGCGCATGTGTATGCACATGTACACACTTGTGCGCATGTGTATGCACATGTACACACTTGTGCGCATGTGTACGCACATGTACACACTTGCGCGCATGTGTACGCACATGTACACACTTGCGCGCATGTGTACGCACATGTACACACTTGCGCGCATGTGTACGCACATGTACACACTTGTGCACATGTGTACGCACATGTACACACTTGTGCACATGTGTACGCACATGTACACACTTGTGCGCATGTGTACACACATGTACACACTTGTGCGCATGTGTACGCACATGTACACACTTGTGCGCATGTGTATATAGATAAACACATGTATGTATTCAAGTACATGACATAGTTACATGTGATGCGCATGTGTCATTCATTTGTAATAATATGGTTTAGAATGAATATACGTCACATGTATTCTAATATACAAAAATAATAACAGAACATAGAAAGGAACACCCCTCCTAAATAATAGAAAAGTCCCCCTTTCGAATGCTACAACTGGAAAGAGGAAGAATCGAGATTTTTTTTAAAAAAAATTACGTTTTTAAAAAATCGAAATTTTATATATCGAATAGCTCTAAAATTCCAATTTTTTTCCAGTTTCATTGTCAGAATGTTTACATCATTTTAGGTCTGATGATATTTTATTGTAGGTGGCCCCGTTTTCGAGTTGTTCGACCCACTAAAAATTATGACCAAAAACTCAAAATTTGTTTCTAAAAAATTCATAAAAAAATAACCCCTGGGTAAAATTTTCTAATTTTTTGTCAGGAGCTTCATATTGACCCACGGAATCAAATAAAAAATACTGCATGTCTTTATCTCATTCCGTTCTTGAGTTGTTTGAGGAACTAAATCGGGTTCCGGACACACACACACAGACACACAGACATCCTTTTTTTCCCCTTTTCTTGCATGATCCTATATACTTCCATTGCTCTTTAGAGCAATGGAGGTCAAAAACCCGCAAACTAAACAACCCATTGGAAAATTTCCGATAGGCCAGTTCTCTCCTGTAATTTCTGTCAACATACATAGGTTACATTCATTAGTTATGTTTTATGTTCTAAATGTAACTTTTGAATATAGTTTTTATAGTAAAAAATGGCGAGTTTTTTTTGTACAATTTATTGTAAAGTTCTATTACGGTATGAAATTTAATCCTATAAGTCCGACACCACTAAATGGCTTCATAACTGAGTATATAATGTTGCATTTCTAGTTGGTGATAACTTGGTCTTCTTAAATAGTCATAGTGACTACTTCAACCGACTATAAATGAGGCATTACTCTTATCAGTGCTCTCTACTACAAAAAACACCATTTCTTCTTTAATGTTGAACATTTGCTTTTAACTTTTTTTCTGACCGATTCATTCACTATATGAACATTCATTTCCTTTTTCTTCCAAAAGATTTGTGTTTAATGTACAATATATGTGACAGAATGTTGGTTAAAGTCATTGATTTTGACCCTGGATGGACACTACACCAGTGTGTTCATCTTTATGACTGCTACATCCAATCTTCAGTTTTTTTGTTCAAATATAGTAGTGTTTCAGACATACAATGATATTTATGGCTAATAACCATTTTTCACATGAACCATTTAAAGGCAAAGTGGTGCAAGTCAGTTTATAACAAATTTTGAGTTAATGAAAGATTTTGTAATGACCCAACACCAGCTTGCATATGAATTCTCTGGAACTGTTTGTGCTCCTCCAGGTGGAAGAAGCCTTGTAGTTATGAATGTACCCCGGAATACATATCAAGATAGATGTGCACCAATTTACAAAAAAAATTGACATACACATTCAATTTAATAGGCTCATACTGTATATGAAAACATTTTATTTTAATTTATTTCATTTAAGTTGGTTTATCTTTCAAAATAAACTTTTTTAGACATAAATTAAATTTGGGTCATTGTCAAAGACACTTAAAAAGCGTATTTTGAAAGATATCAACATGAGTTTACCTTTAAGTGGTTAAGCTACCCTTCTAGTTTCTAAAACATGTTCAAGTTTCTTTGCATTTTACACCTGAAAGTTAGAATAATCAAGATTTCAGAGACATTTATACTTTAAAACTATTTTAATTATGGTTTTTTGTACATTATTGCATTTAAACAAAAAACGTAGGTCTATGGGTATATTTTGGTATGTTAACATTATTTGGGCAACAACATTTTCTACAAAATTCGAATTCAACGAATTCTTTCAGATTTCTTTTTTAGTATTAGTTTAACTCAGTGATTCCCAACCATGGTTCCGCGAGAATTTGCAAAAGTCTGAAAGAAATAGTAATTAGAAATAATCAATAAATACTCTTGTAATATTTCCCCCCAAAAGTATGAGTTAATTATAATTATTATTTATTAACCCTACTGCGTTACACATCTATTTTGTAATTTAACCCTGTCGAATTTAATGTGTCAGCCACGTAGAGGATTCTCCTAGATTTTACGAACTATTTCAAGAGTTCCTCCAAACAAAAAAAAAAAGATTGGGAACCACAGGTTTAACCTAATAAATTTTGAAAATTGATAAATGCATAGTCCCTATATATTATTTAGAAAATAGCTTTCAAAAGTATCATATTAAATAGTATGTGCATTCTAGATTAAATTGATATTATTTTAAGGTTTCAATTTATTTTATTTGTTACAAAGATATTTGTTTTTCTTTTCAATTTATTCATTTTGTATTTTTTTTTCTTTCTACTGTATGTTTTTCTAGGATCAAGTAACGTTCTGAAACCAACGAATCATGTCAAGTCTTTGGTGTTTAGTACAGAGCCATCATTATTAGGCAAGTATACAACTAATTTATCTTTTATATACAAACTCAAACAATATATATATATATATATATATATATATTGTTGCTTGCAAACGAATATCAGGTTACCATAGTAATATTATCCTAAGTATAAAACACAAAAAATGGTAGTTCTATATGTCACAGGTGATTACAGACTTCATATAATAGGTTTGTTTTTTTGTTTTGAAAATACTGTGACGTACCTTCAGGAAGTGGTTCTTTTGCAAACATGTGGATACTTTTTCTCATCTGCCATTTGAATTTTTTTAATATAATTTGGTTTCAAGTTTAAAAAAAAAAATAAGCTACATTTTTGGTATTAAATTCATGTCTATTAATACAGGTTGTTTTTGCTTTCTCAATGGCTTTTTAGTTATAAACTTTATGCATCATGTTTTTATTGATATTTTTTTCAGTTGACATCAGTGACAGAAAATTGAAGATGCAGTGTATCTAGTTTAAGATGCGTGCGTAATATTGACCTAATATTATCACCACTGAATAGACGTATACATGTATAGATCCTTTATTTTGTGGTATCACATTAATACTCTGGTCAAGTCTACGTAGCTTATGGCTCGCGATTTGATTATAGCCTATAATAATTAATTAGTTATGTATACCAAAATGATGTCAAATATATTAGCAATTCTTCTCCGACAACACTGCGCCTTCTCAGTGTGTAGTTGGCCAGATCATAATATTTACTCTCCTGACCTTTAATCAACAAATAGTTGTTGCTGTGGGTTGCATCTTAAAATGTCCGTGCCCGTAACGCCACATACAGTATAAAGGGTGAAATAATGCTATATTAAATCGCTCAACAAATCTCAAGAGATACACAGGTAGCTTCAGTACAGTATAATACAATTAATAACAAGAAGAAATACATATTAAGAGCACTAACAACTAGTAAAAAAACATATCAACAAATTCATGCGGTAAGAATGACAATAGAATTAATAATAATATAGAATAATATTATGAGATAAGTTGCAACAATAATCACTAAAATTTAATATCTAATATACAGAACATTGAGACTGGCACAATCTTTATTAACAATGCTGAACAACAGTAAAGTTGCTAGTAAGTTACATAATACATATAGTTGATAGGCCTAAATGGTACATAAACTACATGCCTTGTTTATGGTGCATTATTAATAACTTAATTTCAAAGTTTTAATCTGTCATCAAAGATTTGATGATTGGTTTATCAAAAAAAGTGAACAAAATACTGCTATTTAGGCTCCACGATATTTAATAATGCACAGTGATTGATACTCCTACAATTGCATAGAGATTTGTAGTTGATGTTGGTCGAAACATTGTTATCTTGAACATTACTTTACATAGAACGTAATGCACTCCAGATATCTGTTGATGTTCTACCAGTTCTCGTGCAGTAATTTTTTAAGTTACATTGTCAAATGCAAATATAAGCCTAACCTAAAAAAAAGTATGACCATTTTGGATATTTTTAACTTTCTTATCAGTCGTTTGCCTGGAATATACACTCCAGATATCTGTTGCCACTGTAATGGGTTCGCATATCAAATACGAAGTGGTTAGAAGCGAATGGGAATAAGGGACATTTTAAAAAGTACCACATTTTGTCAATGAAATGTTAAAAGAATTTGGTGTACAAGAGAAATAAGTGAAAACTTTTCTCATTGCTGCTCAAAAGCAACTTGTAACTATAACATTGATATCTATGGAAGTTTATTTACTTTGAATTCAATTTACTCAGAACATTACTTTCGTCACATATTCCTCTTGGCTTATTTTGCATTGTCAGCTGCAAATGCCGAAAAACATCAAAGACTACTATTAACTTTATAATGAAATCGAGTGTTGCACACAAGACTTGAAGACGTTGTTGTCTTGCATACTTTACCGAGGACGTAATGCACTCTAGATATACAGTATGTTGCCACTCTACTGGTTTGCGTGCAATCTTTGTTTTAAGTCGCAAACTTTCACCAAACTATTTTGAGACAAGAAGGGGGAAGAAGCAAAAGCACTTCGTTGTTTATTTAGATGCTCAAGGCATTATATATTTACTAAGCTTTTGTCTTTTCTTGTAGACATAATAATGACATCATGTGTTTGTATATATATATATGTATTATGTAGTATACTGTAAGAGAGTAAATTATTTACTGTATTCATGGTACTAGAGAAGGTATTAAGACGGCTATTTGTGTTTACATACAGTACATCAACTGTATGTGAAACATTCTATGACCAAAACCGAGCCAGCGACTTTTTTCATTTTCATTCTTAATTTATCTTTATTTCGTTCTAAGGCAAAATTAAAAACTTCACCCGAATTTATTATTATTGTTAAAGAGATTATTAGTTTGATAATTTTTATTGCATTAAGTGGTTTTACAAAGAAGTTCATCTTCTAACTCTGTTTATTTTGTGTTTCAGAAGCAAATACTAAGGAGAAATTGAAAGTGTTTAAAACTAGAATAGTAGCTGAATCACTTAAAGAAAACATTACCCCCAGGATATTCTTGTTGAAATATTGTCTAGACTTACCCAATGATTGCTAAAATATTTTTTAAAATTAAAAAGACATTCAAATTAGAAAAAAGTTAAAATTGAAGTGACTTTTATTCGTCACCAACCCCCCCCCCCCCCCAAAAAAAAAAAATTTACCACCCAAGTCTGGACATCTGTGCACCAAGGGGTGCCATACTGACAGAAAGGAATTTCTACGGGGTGTCCCACCATTCTGTAAGTACAGGGTGTCACACCTTAATGAAATACATGTATTCCCTATTTATATTAAACTCAATACAACTTTCACATCAACTCGAGAGCCACATAGCAGTTGGGATAATTCCAATATTAAATCCATAGTACTTTGAAATAAATAGGAAATACAAGTATTTGAATAGTGAATTAAAAGTAATGTGAGTTTTTTTAAATTAAGAAGGTACTTTAAAAAAAATAATCATCATTTTTACAAAAGGTAAGTCTCTTCATAATTTAACGTAAAATTTCTAGAGGTAGTAATCTTTTTAAAAGTATTTGAATGTTGATATTTTTCAAAGTATATTTTTAAAGAAAAATATTGTCTACTTATAGTTAAACATTTTTTCAGACTAGCATAAAAACTAAAAAAAATATCAACATGAAAATACTTTTAACCGAATGAGAGTTATATTTCTAGTTTCTAAAACACTTCAGATTTCTCTTAATGTTACTTTTGAAAGGAAGAATAATGAAAGAGTTCGAAGATCTTTACAATTTAAAGCTACATTAATTAAAACAACAACAGGTGAATAATGTTTTTATTAATTTTTCTTCAGTTAGTGCTGATATACGAAAAGTTAATTACAAGCCCTAAAGTTACAAATTAATTCTACATACTTGCTGTTTTATGAAACAAAAAAAAACACATACTGGAAGGGACATTTTAACTTGGAATTAATAAATTTTCACTTGTAATTCGTAATAATAATTAGTAATTTTATGAAATACAATCCAAGTACAAGTGAATTTAATTGTAAATTATGAATTTGTACTTAAGTAGACTTTCTTAAAGTGATATTTGAAGTTATTTATTTAAATTCATGTAGTATTTTATCTTTGCATTAAGCTTTGTATAACAACTGATAGTTTTCATTTAAATTCTTGATTCAATTGTTTTAGCTTACCTTTATGTTAACTGTATTTGTAGACCATTTGTGAGTTTCTAAAATATGATATTGAAATTATCCTTGTGAAAACTCATGCGTGTTAGATTGAAATAGGAGTTTCAGTGTTTATTATCATCTCTAAGGAATCCTCAAGAATGTTTGCAGGACTCTTTAATTTTGTTATTTAGATTTTATCTTTTATTTACAATGTTTTTTTGTAATGCTGTCATGGTTCTCAAGAGAAAAATAATGACATATCTCAGACAAAGCTTCTATTTTTCTGTCTCTCAATTTCTAATAAAGAGCTGTTAGAGCATTCTTTAAAGTGTATTGTTTCGGTTTAATTGCCTATCGAGATGTACATTGTTTAATGATAGATCTCGAATATTATATAAAAGTGTTTGTGAAGTCCTTTAATCGGAACATTTGTTCTCTATTTCATTATTTCGATTGTTTGTATTGATAAAATCAGTAAAGGCACGAAAAATAATTATTAATAATTATATATATATTTTGCCAGGTCTGTGTCTCTATGTGTCTTTCTACATGTAATATATCTTTCTCTCTTTCTGGGATAAAGCTATACAACCATTGAAGCACATCGGAATTTATATAAATTTGAATAAATGAACTGTTTTTTTTTCTCAAGGTCAACTATATGTTGCACCCTTACCATCCAAGAACCCCATGATATTAAATTTGAGAGGGGAAAAGGTTGAAAAGTGTAGAGTGGGGGGGGAGAGAAAAAAGTGGGAGGGGGAGAGAGAAAAGTGGGAGGGGGTGACGAAAATTGAAATGAAAGGAGTAAAAAAAGGAAAAAACGACGCGCATGCACACAATTGCCTGTTAATTTTGCTCCCGTCATTTATGTTGGGTTACCCCACTAGTTATATATATATAATATCCCAGGTCTGTGTGTCTATCTATCAATCTGTCTGTCTGAAGTAACGCTGTAAACCATTGAAGCACATCGGAATTTATATAAATTTGAATAAATGAAGAAAAGAACAGCTTTTTTTTCTCAAGGTCAACTATATGTTGCACCCTTCCCATATAAGAATCCCATGGTAATAAATTGGAGAGGGGAAAAGGTAGGAAAGTGTAGAGGGGGAGAGAAGGAAATGTGGAGGGGGAGAGAAGGAAACGTGGAAGGGGAGAGAAGGAAACGTGGAGGGGGAGAGAAGGAAACGTGGAGGGGGAGAGAAGGAAACGTAGAGGGGGAGAGAAGGAAACGTGGAGAGGGAGAGAAGGAAACGTGGAGGGGGAGAGAAGGAAACGTGGAGGGGGAAAAAGTGGGAGTGGGTGACTGAAATTGAAATGAAAGGAGTAAAAAAGAAACAAACGACGCGCATGTGCACAATTGCCTGTGAATTTCGCTCCCGTCATTTATGACGGGTTACCCCGGAACTTACCCCACTAGTAATTAAATATTTGCGGTAAGATGTTTTGTGAACATCTGATTTTCAAACTCTGGTTATTCTGCATTTCAAGTGGTGTAGAGCGATATCGATTCGCTATTATGGTATATATGAGCGTAGATATTTCATATAAGTATGGTTTCTGAATTTGGCCATAAGCATGTTTAAGCGAGGTTAAGCGACTTTGTTAGTTTAAGCGAGTTGTGAATTAAGTTACGTTTTTTGCTCTTTCTAAAAATTAACTCAAACTCTTAAGGAGTTTATGCGAATCTATGCGAGTTTAAGCTTGTTTTTTTGTTGCTACATGGTACTTCCTATCAAAAGTTGCTGAATTTAGCAATATTTTTGGTTTTACAACCATGAAGAATACGACACTCAGCTGCCCTTCTAATTTCTAAAACACTTTTCAAGTTTCTCAATAAAATATTTTTCCTGAAAGACAGAATAAACATGGTTCGAGGAGTATTTAAACGTTAAACCAATCAATAGATTGTGTGTTGTTTTCATTTATTAAAACTAAATTTTTGTTACTTTCAGATATTCCCACAATGTTGGACAATGGTTCAATTCATCTAGAAATTCAGGACTCATTACTGGTGCTACTAGTTATACTGACAGTGACGCTGATGACGACATCATGATTGGTTTTATTTTGACATAGATTATAATTAACAATGGAGATTTTTTAATTTTTTTTTTTTTTTTGCTTTTCTTCTAAATGTGCAGAAGACTATATAAGAAATAGAGACATGGAATACAAATATTAATTTTGTGTATATTGTCATCAACCATGTCTGGTTATTTTGCTCAAATGGGAAGAAACGAATGTTATGGCCCTCGGTGACTTGTTTAAAGAAGAAAAAAAAAAACGCTTCCGTGGTTTGTGAGTACATAGACGGACGGATTTGGACATTGGTCAACTACAAGGTACCCATATATACTGAAGGAGCTCATAAATGTGACTCAAAACACTTCTCAGATTATTTTCTTCAACTATTTTCTACCAAATTCTAAGTTCTAATGCATCTTCTTTCTTAACTTTTATCATCATCATCATCATCATCATCATCATCAGTCTGATGAAACATTCTCTTTAAGTCGTGATTCGATGGTCAACATTGGTCATTCAACATCTAAATCGTCACTCCATACAAAAAAAACATACATAACATAGCAACAAAAAGACTTACAACGATTGGTGATAATTCTACTAATAGTCTACCTATTTGTTCTATTAGGGTCCATTTATATAGATACGTAACGACTATGGGATGAACACAACGCGAGCCCGAGCCAAAAATATTGTTCGAGGGTTTTCATGAGAACTGTTTATATTGACACCGAGCTCGTCCGTTTCACGGCCTGGTCTCGTTCAACTATCGTTGCCAATGATATTTTTTCAGGAATCTCTTTCCGTACTCTTCCCGTTCTCGTTTGTTATGTAATTCCTACTCGATATGCACGATTTTTATAATGAAGAACTTGTCGACATCATTTTATCTAAACGATTATGTCACGAATCGTTCTAAAGTCTTTGCCATGCAGTCTCGTCCCTACCTCCCCACTTCCCTATATAAATAGCAAGGCCTTTCCATTCGGGTTTGAGACGTGCTCTTTCCATAGTCGTTAGGTACCTGTATAAATAGGCCCTTATTGTAATATATTTATAAAAGATACCTAGCAAAAAATTATTAAATAATCATATTGTTCTTAAATGAACATAATTATGTGGATGCTACTTTGATGTATCTATTGTAGTGGTTGGTATTATAGGACTAGGACACGAACATCATCATCATTATCATCATCCAAAGAAAATAATTGGCATTTACTGTTGTACTATGAGCTTACCAGAGGATCGTTTATCCCATTAATGTGTTTGTTTGTTTGTTTGTTTGTTTGTTATATATATTATATTATATATATGATTTCCGAGCAATTCCTTTTTTTGCGTGTATGTCTGTGGCTGTAATTGCGGTAATCACCCATCAATGGTTGCAGACAAACGATGGGAATGTTTTCATTCCTATTCTTGTTGATCTATCTAATGTTAAAAACCTCTTAACATTCGGTGGTTTTTTATTTCTTATTTCATTTATGCGTTATTTATACCTAAGGTGGCTCTAAAGATATTTATTTTGCTTTTGGCTTTTCGGACGGCGCCACTGCACTGGCTAACGCTATGCTCCATAGACGTTTTTGTAAAATGTGGACGCAAAAAACGTCAAGCGAACTTTTTTTAGAAACAGTATGAAAAAGTTCAAATTGTTTTTAAAACAAGAATGGTAAAAGATAATGCTAAAAGTTTTTTCATGGTAATAACAGTTTGAAAATGACCAATTTTTAGTTTTTTTCATTGAAATTTTATGAAAAACTATTTTCAACTATTCGAGTTTCTAAAACACTTGAGTTTTTTTTCGTAATCTTTTTTTTTTAATGTGCGGTTGAAAAATATAAATTTTCTCAAAACCGCGGGAGGAGAGAAGAGACCTATTATATAACATACTGAACATACTGTATACCCACCGCAATGTTGCCATCAGGGAGAACAAAAACTAAATATCTATTCAGCCACCTTAAGGTAACTAGCTCATCAGTAAAGTTTTTACCTTACAGTCCAGGTAAAGATTTACTAAGTGAAGTTACACTTTTATTTGACAGAATGTCACAAAAATTCCGTTCAAACACTAAAGAAATTAATGTTGTGCCACTTTAAAATGTTGGGTGATGGTGTTGATTCGTTATCATCATCATTATGATTGTTATCTACATTGTAATTAAGAAAAATGCAACATTTTAATATTTTTTTCTTGTTATTGACAACAGAGAGAGAAACATACAAAGGTATTTAAATCCATGTTGATTTGTTAGAACAATGCAAAAATAAATAAAAGAAGGATTTTTAAAAAGAAAGAAAAAAGAAAATCCTCTTATTTTAATGTTGATGAGAAACAAAGAAGGAAGGTATTATGACTGACGTTTTTTTGTAAGATTTTACTTACAAGAAAATATAAGAAAAGCATGTAATGAATGTATTGATTCAAAGACAATGAAGGATCATATGAAAAAAATATCCTAAAACTGACCAATTCTAAAAATAAATGAAAGAAAAGTGGGTACTACTGACTCCATAATGGGACTCTGTGCATCATGTTCGGTAGTTTCGTTTCTTTTTCCTCGTTAATTGTGATGAACGATAAAATTCTATTATTGTTTTTGCTTGTGGTTGACCCAATATGGGTATTTCAAAAGATAATTTTTTTATACTGAAAATGTAAAATGAAAAATGGAATGTCCACAAATAAAAATTTGGGATGTATTTGTGAGAAGAAGAAGAAAACCCCAATTTGATGTGACTGGATTTCAACTTCAACTCTGTCATTTTCATTATTCTATTTTTATTCTATTTGTCTCTTGTTTCTTGTGTTTATTTTTGACAAAAACATTTGTTTCATATCTCAATTTCTTGTCTTTGTTTGTTGTATTTTTATTTACTATTATTATTTTTGCTATTTCATAAATTTAAGAAAATTTCGATACTTTTTTATGTCCTCCTAAATTTCAGTCTATGAACTTAAATTATAAGAACATCTAGTAATAACTTTATTTCCAAGCTATTGACTGGGTTCTTAATATGTTATTCATTTTTTTAAATATTAGTTATTTTAAATTTAAACTTTTCTCAATGCTTTAAAAATGATTTTGTATAATAGAAAAATGTGTTTGCGTTTGATTATGAATGTAAATATTTTTCAGTTTTCTTCATATTTTAATTAAATTTTAATTTACGATTTGTACGTTTCAAATAAAGATTTACGAATTGAGTTAGCAAATTGTTAACACTATATACAATGTTTCAAATTTAAAATGTAAAAAAGTATATACATGTATATGTGATTTTTACAATTGTTTTTCTTGTTGTTTCTTTTATACAAAGAAATCGATGGAAAATCTTGAAACATTTTTTGGAACATAATGTTCTGCTCCAACGTCTAATTCCCCAATTGCCTTATCTAAAAGTGTTCCAGTAGTGATGGCGGAATGCTGCACTAGGGAATTGGGAAGTGAAAAGGACTGGTCCTACTGCTTGTTATCCTTCTGATTTTTATTCTCTTTGTTTCTATTTTTCTGTATTGTTTTTTTTTTCTATAGTCTAAATTCTATATACTATTTCTCATTCTATTCTACTTGTTTCTATTTTTGTCTCTTCTACTTTCATAAAGCTTTTCAATTTTAACAATGTAAGATCATTATTGTGCTGTACTGCAATGACACCATCATCTTTTTAAGAAAAGTTACCAGTGTAATATTGGCTGTTAGTCAATGTAAAAAAAAGGTTTATTTTGTTGACAATATAGTTCAAATTTAGTAGTTTATTGCAATTTTTTTTAAATTGGTTTTTATCTTCTGGCTCCCGTGTTAAAAACTGTTAATATGCGGATAGGTATCCGTCAAATCAATGTTTAAGTCTATGGATCTAGCTAGAGATTCCTATCTCCATACCCACAGTTGTTAATTTGTGGTTTGTTAATCTTTTTCAAAGAACTGAATTGGAAAACAGGGCGAACTTGGCCTATCGGGAAGAGGAGCATTTTCCCCGATGGGCCATTTAGTTTGTGGGCCAATTATAATACAAATTATATACAAATTTATAATACAAATAAAATCGAGGGGAGTTTAAAAAAACCGTTTAAATCCCTCTCCTTTAGGTTAGGTTAGAGGGCCAATTTTGTGATGAAACTCGATAAAAGTTTAAAAATTGCACAAGAAAAGAACAGAAAGTTGATGTTTTTAAATAATAGAAAATCGAAATAAGTGACAAGTTGAAGAAGAAAAAAGATGAGAAAAGTTGTAAAATATATTTAGAAAAACAAATAATTGGTTTCACGCACATTTTTTTTTTAAAAATTTGCTCGCTACGCTCGTTGACATTTTGCATAAAACAGCAAAATAAATTTATATTTTTAATAGTGGGCAAAATGAAGAAAGTATTAGGTGAAATTTTGACAAAAAAAATTACTTTCAAATTTAATGGGAAAAAAACCATCCAATATTTACTAGAATAAAAACTAAATGTATAAAAGTTGATTTTAAACATTTCTAAACAATAATTTAAACGTTCATGATAATGGAATTTCAGAAAGATTTTTTCGTGTTAACCAGTGTTTTCAAATTTTTGCATTTATGGAAAAAAGCTATCCTAAAAGATAAGACCAGAAATATTATACGTCTTATCCGATTTTGTGTTTTTTCACTGTATTGTTTGGTCAAATTGATTTTTATCATTTATTTAAATTCTCATACTTTTGAGAAGTATTATGTTTACTATCTAATCTTCTTATAGTTTATTTTCTTAATCCTTGTATGTATAGTTTGATTTATTAAATAACTTTCGCATTGTAAAAAACATTAAAAACATATTGTGATTTTACTAGAGGGAATAGACTAAAATTTAAAATTAAAATCGGGTTTAATTAAATGTGCCTCCTAACGTTATTTATTTAAGAAGAAAAAAAAATGAAATAAATTCAAGTAATAAATTCTTTTGAAATCTTAGAGAAGCAAAAAAAGAAGAAGAATATAATTTGAATATTTTATGCGGTTTTCTTGGCTTGATTATGATTTAATATTAGATACAAGTTTGAGAAAAGATTTTTTTTGGGGGGGGGGGGCATTGGATCTTATGGAGTTTTTTTTTGCTGATGTGACTAGATATCTCAATTTGCCTTTTGGGGGTTTCTTCTTTATATGAAGTTCTTTATTCATTTTCTGTAATGTTTTCTTTGCTTATTGAGAGAAAAAAAAAGGGTTTCTTCCTAACAGTTCCTTGTGACCTTTTCTTCTGTTTTTAAGATTTCTTTATTTTAGTCCTTAGCATTTTTTTTGTATTTTGTATGTCAAGATTCAGGAGTGGATCCTCGACATTACAATCCACTTTATATGAGAGTCATAGTCATACGTAGAAAAAAAGCCTACTCGATTATCTCTTCAAGCGAAATGATTTATACGGATATTTTTTTTTTCTTTCAAGATTTTCTCTCAGGCGATTTTTATTTTTTACAATTGCGTTTTAGGGAATATAAAGGGCCTTCTTATATGTAAGATTTCTATATATATATATTTATACAGGGGCTTAAAGACTATTCCTTCAAAATTGTTTTTATCTATAAAACTAGATATCCATTTGCAACGTTTTATCCATCCCTTTTACATCAGGTTTTTAGGTACCTCTTAGGCTGGCTACAAACGATCAATTCTGAGTTGACAATCATGAATTGTCTCTCAACATCGACACAGACATTTCAAACCACTTCTGTCTATTTTTTTAAGTTTCTTTTAAAATTATGTGTGTGTAGAAAAGAGCGTATGTTTTATCTTTTTAATTAATTGTTCATGTTTCCATCATTAAAAAGCCTTACGATTTGAACATATATGTACGGTTTCCGCGTTCTAAAGCTTGTCAATGCACCCCACACATCATTCAGTTTATCTCAGATCAAATTAAAAAAAAATGAAGTGGGTTTCTGACTGAGCAGATTTTTCGATTCAAGATTGAAGAGGAATACAAATTATTTTGAATTAAAAAAAAAGTTTCCTCATTTTAAGAATCAGCTTATGGTTTGACAAAAATTAGGGTTGTCGTTTAGTATGATACAAAAGGATTCTTGTATTTTTTGGTTTATTGTTCCATTTTTGTCTGACAAGGTGACAGAAGCCTAAATAATGTATTTTGTGAATTTCTCTGTCGTCACAAGCTTCATCTTAACGTGTGGCCACTATACACAAACAATTTTTGAATTGAAATGTCATGGTATGGTTGAGAAGCCATAATTTATCGTCTGTAGCCAGCTTTATACTTTACGATGAATAAAACGAATTAGATGATGATTTTTTTGTTTCAAATTCCAATCGACTATTTTTTTTTTCTTAAAACTTTCGAAGAGAAAAAAAACTATGCAACGTGTGTACTGTAGTGCGTTCAGTAGTATTGCTTGATATTTCTTTGCTTTTGTTTATTTGCGTTTCGAAATGGAGTCAAATGGTTTCATTTCTATTTTTTTTTTTGCTTGTAGCCAAATGAGAGCATTTTCAAAGATCCAAACAAAGTTACTATGCCTTTTTTATTATTCTATCTATAGTATTGAAATATAAAGGGTGGTGCCAAAGTTGTGACATATTCAGTGACTTGCAATTTTTCGTGCATTTGTACGGAGGGATGTCCCAGAGGAGATTATGTATGGGGAACGAACTGTATGATTTGGGAAATGTATACCGGTGCTATTGAACAAAGAATATATATACTATATATTTACATGGGGAATTGATATACAGTAGTAGGTGTTAGAAGTTTATTTTGACAATGCATTTCTATGCTACTTCTGGCACGGAGTAAATTATTCAAATTTAAAGAAAAAAATCAAATTTAAAATAAAATGTGTCTGTGTTTTAACAAGCGTGTGGACCCTTGTTATTTAATTTACATTAAAAAACTTTTAAACTTTTTAAAACTGTGTAATCATTTTTAGATCTCAACTTTTGTGCCACCTTCTAATAATGTTCATTCTGAGCAAACAAATAAAAATCCTTTCTAGATCGGACATTTAATCCATGTGCAGTCTATTTAAATGTTCTCCAAAGAAACTTCCACTCCATTTCATTCTCATTTGGATTTTTTTTTCTGTAAGGATGAGGACATTTGGTGCCAATCTATTCTTTCTATTGTTTTTTTTTTTTTGTTTGCCTTCTGTAGTGTTAGTAAGAGAGTACCCATAGACACATACACACACCCACTCTATGCCTAATTCAGCTTTATGCTATCTTTAATTCGAAATTTATCCCCTTTTTCTCTGTTGAAATAATTCGGGTTTTTTCTTCTTCTTCTTCACCTCATCTCTTTCCTGATTGATTGAATGTCACACGATATAGAGAGATTTTATACACATCAGTGACCCTAATCAATTGATTTCTTTGTCGCAGGTTTTATGAGGTTTTTTTAAAGACGCATGATAACCGAACTTTCTTCAGTCTATCTCAACCAATTCGTGCGACAGAACTCCTAAAAAAAAAAAGGTAGACTAATTCTTAACACATGAACAAGCTTTTTTAATTTCTAAATGCAATTTTGAAATTTAGTATTTTTTCTCATTTTACATTTATTACAATGAGTTAATTTCAAACTATGGTAGACAACAAGAAGAACTATTTACTACTTATTATTTAAGCAGTTTTAAAAGTGTAAATATCCGCTTGAACTCTGATTATTTCTGTCTTTCAGGAGCAAAATTAAGAGTTACTTGAAAGTGCTTTATAAACTAGTAGGGTAGCTAAATCACTGAAGAATATATATTTTTATGTTGATATCTTTTAAAATAAGCTTTATATATAAGTTTCAATATGATCCAGTCATAACCAAAGCAGATCATATTTTTTTTAAATTTGTGTTCATAAATATTTTATTTTGAAGATAACAACATAAAAATACTATTGAGGGATTCAGCTACAATTTTAGTTTTTAATAGTTTCGATCAATCCGTAGAATTTCAATTGAATATGAACTTTGCTTGAGTTTGAGCAATATAAGCAAATAAATAAGTCTAGAACTAATTATTAAAAAAAATAATTGACTTTTCTCTTATTTATGGATGTTTTTTATCTGGTATTATTTCACTAAGCTATGGAGTAATTCACCCAGATGTAATTTGCCTCAAAATAGTTTAATTTGTACTTTCACACAGTGTACAAAGATATATTTGAAAACTTTATAGTACTCCTATTTTATGCGAAGTACTTTAGATTTAGAAATTTATATTTGCTATCGTTTTTAATATCATCTCGTGTTCTAAAGTTTCTTATAATTTACAAATTCGTTGTAATTTTTTAAGAATATTGAGATGATATATGGGTAAATCTGTTGTTTAGAGGCATTTGATTGATAGCTATTTGTAGTAGTCTGATGTTATAACACCAGAGGGAACCACATTATTTGAGTTATAGGGAATTATTGATTTTTAAGTGTTTTTTTCTCCTGGCTATGATGTCGGCAAATTTTTCTTCTTCAGATTTCTGCATGTAAAACTAGTTGCCAAAGCGCTTTTGTGCAGATAAAGTAGTTTATCGCAGATGTTTCTTGTCTGAAACGATTGTGTAGATGCCGGGAAAAATTAAAATGCACACAAAGCGCCAAAAAATGACAAAAGTTGCTCATTTTGGTATTTTGTTTTCCATAAAATAATAAAATTCGTCATAAAAACCATGTAAAAATTCTAAACACCTTTTATTATAAATCTAAAGACTTTTTATTTCATTATCTAATATCATTTAGGAAAATTTACTCTCAAAGCTTTTAAAAATATAATTTATAGGCCCTATATGTTAGTATAAAAATCCGGTTCAATGCTACTCAGTAAAACAGGGTTTTTTGTGTTATGATCAGAGCTGGAAAATTAGTTAACAACAAAAGATAATTTCAGGAGGGTATTTGGAAAAAAAAAATTGGGAAACAGAATTTCCCGAAGAAAAAATGATTATTTAATTTATTTTCTGGTAAATAAAAACATAAATAATGAAATCTAGATTTTCATACTTATTTTCCCAAATTTTCAATGTGTTCTTGGTGTGAATCTTGGGTACATCACATATTGCTGATGCAGTGTAAGATTTCACAATCTAAAAAAGTTACAAAATTTTAAAAACAAACTGAAAAATAGTACCGGTAATAATAAGAAATTGTAAAATCGAAGGTGGATGGCCTTTTTTTCTGGTAAAATCGGGATTTTAATTTTGAGTGCAATCAACGTAATTAGTCTATATGCAAATGTTGTAACACACTTTAATTCTCATAATTCTGATACGTTTATTGTATTGGGAAGGTTTTCTAATTTTTCAGCCCTGGTTATGATTTTATTTTGAGGTTTATCAACTTAAAATTCAAATGCAAAGTTGTTTTTTCTTGAATTTCACCCTAAACATACAGTGTATTAAAATACATGCTTGAATCTTGTGCATGTTGGGAATACTGTTTGATGCTGCCATCTAGTGTTTTGTCATGAAAGTTAGAGGCCATTGCCATGTATTGATTTTCAACAAGTATAACTACTTGTCTATACATAAGCCTACCATGTACAGTATATATATATACATGTACACATATATACATGTACATGTATATAGATGAAACCCCTTTGCTTGAAAACGCTTAGTATACTTAATATTACAATAACAGCTTTATGGTTGTGGCTATCAAAAAGATTTACTGTTTCTTTTTTGGTTTTCCCAAAAGATGTCACTATTGTATTCATACTTGTGCCATCATGTCTGAATCTTCAATTTGATCAAAACTTGGCAAAAAAAAAATTATATTTCTAGTGCCTAATATGAAGATGAATAACATTTTGTCTTAACTGAAAATCGGATTTCTATTGTAAAATAAAGCAAGCGTTTCTCAACAACATAAGACTCAAGTGCCAATGTACAGTGTTTTTCAAGATGTGTTTTTCAGTGACTTCTGATGGCACTTGAGCCTAATAATGAGAAACACTTGCTTGATTTTGCTATATAAATCAAAGACTTGTCTGTATGTGAACTTGGTACTTGTTATTCGTGACTAAACTAAAACCATTAAAAAATGTATGAATGATGATGATGATCACAGACATGTGAAAATGTTTGGACTTTGTTGAGAAGGACAAATAAAGAAGGAAGAAGAGCTCTTTTTTTTGTTATATGTCTTAAGTTTCATATCTCGTTGTCCAGAAGTTTTTTTTTTTTTGCTTCTACATGAAATAAAACATCCATAATGCGCTGTTATGATGTTAATCTGCTCCTTTTACTTTCTCTTGTTCCTCAATGGGTTTCCCTTTTTTTCTCTGTCGTTTCGATCATAGACTCAATGTACTGACTTTTATGATGATCTTCACAAAATAAATGGTTGAAATATTTGGAGGATCTTATTTTAAATCTTTACAGATGTTTTGCTTCTCATCTTGGTGGCTACTCACGTTTCCAACACATACCGAAAAAAAAAACCTTACTTAGGTTTTAAAGGCTAAAAGCATAAAACTTACTCATGTAGTCGACCAGTTTTGTTATCAACTATATATTTTATGATCCACCCATCTATATTTCAAAAAAAAAAAAACTGTTGAAATTTTAAATAAACACTATATTTTGATAACGGTTGAGAGGAACCATAATGATACTCAAATAGCTCTCGAATAATTTGACTCAGAAACTGCACACATGTCTTTTTTTTTTCTTCTTTCGTTCTTATGTCAATATAAAACATTTTTAAACTTTGAAAAGTAGTTTCTTCAGAAAAAAAAGTTATTGTTAAGAACAGTGAATTTTTTTTATCATGAAATGATCCCTGAAATATGGCAATCATTGATAACAGCCAACATTTTTTCAAATAATGGAATGAAAAACAACAAAAAAAAAACAAATAGAATTTTTTTTTGCTTTTATTTACTTATCAGCGACTATAATAATGAAACCTATTCCTCGTATAGAAATAGTAGACATGGCGATACAAGAAAAATATTTTATAGATACTAGAATAGATACCATAAAGTAGTTTATAAATATTAGAAAAAAGATTAAAATTTATATTATGTAGTATTCTTGAATAGGCATTTTTATATTTTGAGACCTTGGTTAGAGGGTTCCAGTAGAACTTCAAGTGCTATGTTTTCTTTTTGAATTTAAGCCCTGCATTTTTCATTTGAGCTGAAACTTGCGAACAGGCGTTTAACAATTTAGGCCTAGACTCAGAAATTATTTTTATAAGAATTTCAAAATCTTTTGAAACTTTTGAACAGTAATGAAATCATATAAAAGTAATTTAAAAACGAAAGTTTTAAATAAGTTTGAAAATGGCTTAACTGCATTAGTTCTTTTCTTGTTAAGACTTCTAAAAAAAGTTTGAATCTCTCAGTGAATTTCTTGGTGAATTGCTTTCAAACTGAACTAAAATATGTTACAATTGGACTTTTGTTCCTCTGTCACAGACTTTATTGGCGGTTTGCGCAGTAATTTTTCAACTTGAAATTCAAATTATAATTATTGATGTGATTTTTTTTTTCTCTTAAAGTTAATCAAATTTTGCGTTTGTAATAAATTACAATTAAAGCAAAAACAATGATTTTTTTTTCTGTTTAATTGTGTCACATTTCTTATTGACAATCAAAACTTTTTGTATTATTATAAAGTAGTACAACATAACTTTAACCTGCATTTAGAAGTTTTGAATGCCTGACGCACTTATTAACAATTACAATCTGCAAGTGCAATACTTTCTTGATTGCATAAACAAGAATTACAAGAAATTACAGCTAAAATAGATGGATGGCTCGGTGGATTTTGTTTTTGTTGTTTTAAAACTGTTGCTTTCAGTGATTGCCACTCTTCAGGGGTTAACTGTTTAAAGAAACTTTTAACTCGAATGTACTTTAATACTGTATATATAGTTCTAGAAGAAACCAATTATTTAATGCATTTGAAGACAAAAAGTTTTGCCGTAGACTAAGAAAATGAAGTAGAACTATATATCCGTATATAATTAAATGTAAAGACTACTTTGCATTTGTTAACCGTTCGATTGAATAGATAGATCGAGGGGAGTTTTTTTGGTTGCAATAATGAGTTCTCTCTCTCTCTCTCTCTCTCTCTCTCTCTCTCTCTTTCTCTCTCCGTCCTTTCTATAAAGATGATGCACCTCATTTGCATGTTCGATGTATCCTATACTAAAGAGAATGTTTGTTTTTGTTAGATATGCATCAATGGCACACGTCTGTATACTAATTTACTTTTAGATATAGACCAATATATAACATGAAGGTAGTATAAAACTATATGCATAATATGACATTTTCATGAGTTATAAATTCTAATATATTATTGACCAAAGAACTAGCACTATATATATATATATATATATATATATATATATATATATATATATACTAAAGATCAATTCTTATTTTTCTGCCTATAGGCTAAATATAACCTATATATAGGTTTAAGTTCAGCGTTCCATTGCATTGAAGATTACAGAAATGATGTGAAAGAAGTGAGTAGAGGGTTTTTTTTCTTGCTTTCTTTCTTTGAAAAATAGAAATAAGAGAGCGAGAGATAGAAAATATACAGGGAAAAGATGTGGGAAAGTGAACCTGCAAGCAATTTCACGCTTGCTTGAATAGCAAAGACGAAGAGTATATCATCATTATTTTGCCCTAGAAAAAGTCCACCTTTTCCTATCGTTTTCTGTCTTGTCTTTTCTGTCAGGACTATTTTCCTCTTGTTTCTCTTTTACTCTTGTTTACTTCTATATATAAAAATATATATATATATATATATATATATATTTATACACTTTTGTTTCTTTCAAACAGTTTTAAAAGACCGTCAAGATAGAAAGAAAAAACACCAAAATCCCTTCTAAAACAATGTTCAAGCAATACATAGATTCAGAAAACTCGACAATCACTTTTGAAACAAAAGTCATAAAACCGTCTTCGACTTTACCATCTTTTCCTTCTTCTTCTTCTTTTTCTTTGCATTTTCTTTGATATCTTTATTTCTTTTCTTGTCTCTTCTCTTCATAGTTTTTCTCTTCTAGTTACTAACTGTATGAGCCCCCCTTCCCCCATACTTCAGCAGAAATTTAAATAATGGTTGCCATTTGTTAACTAAACTTTTAACCTTAGTTAAATGAAACCATTACTGTAAATGGTTATCGACCATTATGCTATTCTTTTTTTTTTAAAAAAAGGATCTTTTAAACTTACAGAGTACATTTATGGTGTACAACATAAACTTTGAATAAAAAGGGAAGAAGAAAAAAAAACAGAAACTTAAGCAAATATTTTTCTTTAGCTTTTTTTTTTGTTTATTTTAAAACGTTTATTTCCTTCAATGCCATTGAAAATGAGTTGCAAAGTGGTCTTAATCTTGTTTTTAGAAATAGCTTTAATTTCAAAGGGGAACAAAAATTCAGTATTAGAAAGAAAGGGTCATGCGTGAATGTGTTAAAAGTATCATAATGACGATATTTTAAAAGTATCTTCTTAAATTTCCTTAAGAATTTTAAAAGTATCTTCTTAAATTTCCTTAAGAATTTTGAAATATTTTTTGTTATAGAACTATTCCACAGTTATTCACCCAAAGGTGTTGCTCAGTCATCTCAGATATTAATGTAAAAAATCACAACACAACTAGAACATAAAAAATACTCTAACTTTTTTTGTTTTTAAATTGGGTCATAATTTTTGGAGAATTTACCCTTCAAAGTTTCACTGTTTTGCTGAAAATGATGCAAATTCAAAAAGTGCTAACTCCAAAACTTCTAAAGATAGAACAATGGTTGATAGCTCAAAATAAACATCTTAACAGTGGGAAGAAAAGAGTCCTTAATCATCTTTTGATTATTTTAAAATTTAGGGTGTCAAATTACATGTTCAATTTGTAACATTTTGGTTAAATTTGAACCTGTTTTAGGCCGTGTTGGGGTCAAAGGTCAGCATTCATATTATTTTGCAGTTATGCACTTGGGTCTACTCTAGTATGTGGCACTATTACTTGATTGAACTATTATTGCAACATAATAAAAAAATAGGCAAAACTTTGAAAAATCCAATTTGGGTGACCTTTGACCTAAAAAAAACTAATTATGCTATGTGAAAATTTATTGCATTTCCTTTCCAGTTATGTTAAAACCATGGAAGACATTTTACAGATGAAGAAGTGACAATTTTTTCAAGTTTGAAAAATATTTTTAACTTTTAAAATAAATTGTAACAAAAAATATGTGCATTAAACATATGCAAATTCAAAAACGTGTAGATTAAATAGGCTATAATGCAATAAACACTTAATCATTTCAATTTTTAATTTATAAATTTTCAATTGGTCACTTTTGATATAAAATACATACAAACATATACTGTGTATGCACATGTATTATACATACACTGTATACATAACATTACACATGGTTTATACATTTTAGTGACTTTTACAAGTATATGTATTACTACTGTATATAACAAATGAGTTCTCCACCTATACCTTTTTAAAAAGTGACCAAATGAAAGTTATACATTAAAACATTGATGTATTGTATTATATATTATGTAATCTACAGGTTTTTTGAATTTGCGTATGTTTAATGCACATGTTTTTTGTTACAATTATTATTATATATATAATATCCCAGGTCTGTGTGTGTGTGTGTGTGTGGAGTAACAAAAACCATTGAAGCACGTCGGAATTTATATAAATTTGAATAAATGAACCGTTTTTTTTTTCTCAAGGTCAACTATATGTTGAACTCTTCTTTTGGAAAGTGTAGAAGGGAGAAGAGAAAGAGAAAAGTGGGAGGGGGTGAGGAGAAAAGTTTGGAAAGTGTAGAAGAGGAGAGAGAGAGAAAAGTGGGAGGGGTGAGGGGAAAAGGTTGGAAAGTGTAGAAGAAGGAGAGAGAGAGAAAAGTGGGCGAGGGTGACTGAAATTGAAATGAAAAGATTAAAAAAAGGATAAAACGATGCACATGCGCACAATTGCCTGTGAATTTTGCTCCCGTCATTTATGACGGGTTACCTCACTAGTTATATATATAATATCCCAGGTCTGTGTGTGTGTGTGGAGTAACAAAAACCATTGAAGCACGTCGGAATTTATATAAATTTGAATAAATGAACCGTTTTTTTCTCAAGGTCAACTACATGTTGAACTCTTCCTTTGGAAAGTGTAGAAGGGGGAGAGAGAGATAAGTGGGAGGGGGTGAGGGGAAAAGTTTGGAAAGTGTAGAAGGGGAGAGAGAGAGAGAAAAGTGGGAGGGGTGAATGAAATTGAAATGAAAAGAGTAAAAAAAGAAAAAAACGACGCACATGCACACAATTGCCTGTGAATTTTGCTCCCATCATTTATGACGGATTACCCCACTAGTTTATATTAAAGGGTCAAAATATTTTTCAAACTTTAAAAAATCGTCACTGCATCACCTGTAAAATGTCATCTGTGGTTTTTACATCACTAGAAGGGAAATGTAATGAACTTTCACACAGCATAATTAGTTTTTTTGTAGGTGGACCAACACAGGGTGAAAATCGAGTTCAAAGGTCACCCAAATCGGATTTTTCAAAGTTTTGGCTAATTTTTTATTATATTGCAATAATAGTTCAATCAAAGGTAATAGTGCCACATACTAGAGTAGACCCAAGTGCATAACTGCAAAAAATATGAACTCTGACTTTTGACCCCATCACAGCCTAAAATGGGTTCAAATGTGACCAAAATGCTAAAAATTGAACGTGTAATTTGGCACCCTAAATTTTGAAATAATGAAAAAAATGATTAAGTACTTTTTTGTTCCCACTATTAATACGTTTATTTTGAGCTATCAACCATTGTTTTATCTTTAGTAGTTTTGGAGTTAGCATTTTTTACATTTGCATCATTTTCAGCAAAACAGTGAAACTTCAAAGGGCCAATTCTCCAAAAATTATGGCCCGATTTAAAAACAAAAGAGTATTTAGAGTATTTTTTTATGCTCTAATTGTGCTATGATTTTTTACATTAACATCTGTGATGATCAAGCAACAAAATTCGAAATTTTTTGTGAATTAGTGATGGAATGGCTCTATATTTTTGTGACTTTTGTTTAGACATATTGTAAGGAATCAAATTTTTAGTTTTAAGAAGAATGTTTTTTAAAGAAATTTAAGAAATTTAAAATGTATTTGAAAGTTAATGAGTAAAGAAATAGTTGTAATATTTATCTTTGAAAATAAATAGTTTATAATAATTATGAGTTAATTACACAGACCACATTTTTGAACACTTTTCGACTGAAAAATAAAGTCGAAAGTGTTTTGCAATGTTGTTGCAATATATTTACAGTGTACTATGGAAAGACTAAAAGTGTTCGTCGGTTTGGGCGAAAACTAAACTTGCAGTCGGAAAGTGTTTCCAAAAGTCGTATGACAAAAATTGTATGTTTTTGATGGCTAATTGACAAGAAAACGTTTTAAAATAATAAAATTTTATCGTTTTCAACTTGTCATAAAAGTTTATTTTGAAAGATATTATTATAAAAAAAAATGCTACAAATCAATTTTTGTTTGCTTTTTAACATTCAAAATATACTTTGAAGTTTTTTAAATGCCTTCTTCTAACTGGTTAGTAAATTGTCCTATGTTCACTTTTCAATATATTGAAAGTAGTTTAATTAAATGAGTCTAGATATAATTTTTATAATTTCGCACAGTTACCACTGTTAATGAGAATTTCTGCGCATTTAAATTTGTTTAGGCATTAAAAATTAAGCCTTTTTTAGTAGTAAAGGAGAGGAAGGTAGGTGGTGGTGGTACCCCTTCTAGTTATTAAGTTGCCTATGTGAGCTTTTGACATCAACCAATATTTTATTACCAACCTTTAGATGACATTTTCTACTTTTCGTTTCTTCTCTGAGCAGTATGACACCTGCACAGAGAAGATCCGAGCTGTAGAGAGAGCTGGATGGAGATAGATTGTAGTCACTCTTCTGCATGGGGGTGAAATCAATGCAGGAGAGTGGCGGCCATCTCTCTCTCTTCCGGTTGATGCTGATATACATCTTCTCCATCGGTATTCCGACTAGAGAAGATGTTGTAGCTGCTGAGAATCGTATAGCTCCTGCCCTATGAAACCTCCGGCCTCTGAAGAGAAGTTATTTACATAAACATAGAGACAACGCTACTTCTTGTTACAACACTTTTATTCATTCCTTGTAAGAAGTACAGATACAAGGGTGAATAGTAAAATACTAACTGGAAATCCTCAGGCCCATTGATTTGGAATGTATCGCAAAAACAGGCAAAGGAAAGAACTGAGGAACAAAGAGGAACATGGTCCTTTTATACCTTGGACCTGTGTACACCTGCGAGGTGTAACCAGGTCCAAGTGACCATGGTCCTTTATGTATCAATCCGCCACTTGGGCATGAGTCAGAAAGGTGAGTCAGAGAGGAGGGAGGGACGGTTGAGAGTTGTTTACCCCCCAGGCTATGGTTTTGGCGGGATCACGATTTACAGGGTGTTACATACCCTCCAACTTTGCTTGGAGTACGTCCTCGTACTCCAGCCAAGGGTGGAAGGTTTTCAAGTTACGCAGCGGGGAGACATGGGTGGCTGAGGACTTACCGTGGACAGAGGTGGTTATGGAAAGGCACTGGCACCGAAGTGTCAGCGCCCTTTGAAAATGCAAATTCTGAAAATAAAAAGGCAAACACAATTAATACTCGCTGGGTGGCGAGTTCCTATGGACATTTACAAGAAATACTTATTTATACATAAAGCAGTTATAACAGAATTCTTTTCTCTTTTTTTTTTTTATATTTTCCGAGCTCACCACCCCAATGGGCGGTGACCACACGGTTTTCTAATCTATACCCACGTCGGTTGATTGCATGCACATGTACATGCAGAAACATATCCGTGAAGTGCTTGTAGGGGGTCTGACGGTGAGTGGAGGAGGTGGCTCCGCAGCCAGGGATGATAGGATTCCCAGGCGGCGACGATCCATCCGTTGTCGAAGCCCCGGAGACTTTCCATGAAACTTCGGTGGACGGTGGCGTCGGCGGCGATCAGTCGGCCCGGTGGTTGCCCGGTGAGGACACCGTAAACGGCGTCCCACAGGATGGCGGCCTGGTAAGTGGCGCGGGTCCTCCAAACGATCATTCGGGCAATGCTGTATGCTCCGTTAAGTGGGACTCCCAGGAGACTGTTAAAGAAAGCCTGCTGAAGGGCGCCCAATGCTGGAGTGATGGGCTGCTCGGCAAACTGGTATATTTCGATGTACCGGGTGGACGGAATTAGGACGGCCATAGAGAGTTGCAGGTAGTATGACATTCCTACAACGTAGCGCCCTTCCTCCGGTATGTAGAGGCGCGGAAATCCCTCCATCAGGTCATAGTGACCGATGTAATAGGTGTTTGCGGGCCGCACCTGTCGTTGCCAGAGTGCCCAGCAATTATTTAGCAGTCTTTCACATCGTGCTTCCTGACGAAGCGGTCGATATACCGGTAGTCTCCTGGTAGTGACTGTTGGTATGCGAAAAGGTTGTGTCACTTGCGGCAAAGTTAGTACGGGGTTGCTGAGGCTGCGGCGATATGGCGAGACGAGGCAGTTGACGTCGTTAGGTCGATGGCGCGTGCTGTGTCGTCCCCGACTTCCTCGATGCCGAGTTGCTGCGTTGTCGTGTCATCCGAGTCCATCCTAGTAGATGGGTCAGGGATGGCATCGTCCTGGCTTCCCGTTGTTTCGTTGCACTGTGACATCCTTGTTCTTCCAGAATTGTTTCCGAAGTGCTGGTGACCAGCCTGGCGTTGGCTATATACTTGTGTGTTTCCCGACTTCCCCATCGAGGTGTGAAATTCCAGGGTCCCATGGAAATCGTATAATTCCACGAAGCTGGCTGGAACTCCAATAAGCCACCCAATTTGTTTGTTATTGGAGGCTCGCGGGGTGTCGGTTTCTGAGTATTAAACGCCGTTCTTCCACTATTGTTTGTTATTGTTGTCAGACGACCTGGTCCCCAAACGCAGTGTGCGAAAGTTTCCCCATTGGAATCAGATTCGAGTGGTGAAATGTGAGCAGGGGTGTGTGAATGTTTGTGGTCACACACGTTGTTGTTTGTTTATATTGGTGTGTGTCAGCAAGTGACCAATGTGATGATATAAACAACCGAAAGAAAAAATTTAGGTTGTGTGGGTTGTTGATAGGGTTATTGGTTTATTGTGGTGAGGAGGTAGGTTCCTCTTGTTGTGGGGAGCTGGATTTGTCTTCCCCCTCCAACCCTTGAACAACTGTCCTCAGTTGTTTTGGCTTGATATGCACAATGTTCACCGTGTCTCGAATCAATCTTCCAAACGTATCTTCGTGCTCCAGCTCGAGCACCGTGTCGCTGATGATTTTGGTTACCGTGTAACCATCCCTGTACGAGTAACGTAGTTTCTTGGTCTCATCAGGCACGATGCGTTGGTCTCGAACGAGTACTGGGTCTCCGATTTTATACGTGTGTGGAGTTTTTCGTCTTGCGTCATAGTACTTCTTCTGTCGCAAATGGGCCTCGTGCAGGTTGGCCCTTGCGATTTCGACCTCTTCCGTGGCAACCACAGAAGGTGCTGCAGGGTTTGAATCCATAACCTTCGGTAGGAGAGGTGCCCGATTGTCGATTCGTAGTCGGGCCTCTCTTCCAAACATTAAGCGGTATGGCGAGAACTTCGTTGACGTATGGGTCGCGGTGTTGTAAGCGAAGGTGGCGGCTTGGAGATGGAAATACCAATCCCGCTGTCCTTTTTCAGGCGTCAGGAGTCTCTTGACGGTCTGCATTATAGTTTTGTTGGTCCTTTCCGCAAGACCGTCTCCTTGCGGAAAGTACGCTGTCGTGGTGGCGTGCTTTATTCCCAGCTCGTCACACAGCGCTTGTGTGTCTTTAGCTGTAAAAGGTGTTCCCCGGTCGGTGATTATCCTCCTGGGCATCCCGATAAGATACACGATCGTATCTTGGAGGAAATTCTTAGTTGTTTTGGCCGACTGGCTGTGCACAGCTCGTGCGAAACAGAATCTGGTGGCGTAATCCACTGCCAGGATGATGTGCTTGACACCACCCAGTGATTTTGGCAGGGGACCGATGTAATCGATTCCCCAGCATTCACCTGGGTCTCCAATTTCCATTTCATGGAGGAACCCGGGCAGCTTGGACTGTGGTGTCTTGCACTTTTGGCATATCTCGCACGTGCGCACATACTCGATGGTATCCTGCTTCCAGGTTGGCCAAAAGAACCGTTGGCACACCTTTTCTAATGTCTTATCCTGGCCGAAGTGTCCGGCTTCAGGACTATCGTGTAAAAGTCTCAGAACTTCGGGTACCAGATGTTTGGGTACCACCGTCACGAGCTTGGGTGTTATGCTGCCCTGGTAGACAAGGGCACACAAAACCTCGTCTATGATGACATAGGTATGGTGAAGCTCGGTACTTGGATTGTTGCGAAGTTCGGTCTTAATCTGTGTCACGTTCGGGTCTCTTGTTTGTTCAACCGACCAATCCCAACGCAAAGTGACTGCGTAAACCACGCTGTCGTCGAGGTCATCTGGGGTAGCCTGCAGCTTCCAGTCTTCAGGAACGTCCACCGGACTCCGTGAAATGCAATCTGCATCGACGTGAGTGATGCCGGCCTTGTAGACTACGGTGTAGTCGTATTCCTGGAGCAGTAGCTGCCAGCGACCCAGGCGTCCTTGGAGTCGCTGTGCGGTTTTTAAGTAGCACAGTGCATGATGGTCGGTGACGATGACAAAGGCTTTGTTAAAGAGATAAGGTCTAAACTTGACGATGCCGTACACCACTGCGAGGCACTCTTTATCTGTTGTTGAATAGTTTAATTCGGCGTCTCGGAGCACTCGAGAGACACCACCCAGGATCTGCAGTTCCTTAGATGGTGACTGTTGGTAGAGGATAGCTCCGATGCCGTAAGCAGAGGCGTCGGTGTGCATTTTGATTTCGGCATCTGGGTCGTAAATGGCCAATATTGGCGCGGTGACAAGTTTAGTCTTTAACAGAGTGAATGCTGCTTCTCTGTCGATCGTCCATAAAAAGGGCAGCCCCTTTTTGGTCATATCCGTGAGTGGTTTAGCGATGTGGGCAAAGTTAACAATAAATCGCCGGTAGAAACCGGCCATGCCCAGGAATCGCTTCACCTCCTTGACATTAGTAGGCGCCGCTAAGTCGGAGATGGCAACCACTTTCCTCGGGTCTGGACGCACTCCTTCTTTGGAGATGATGTGTCCCAGGTAGAGGACTTCGTCGTAGCCGAAGAAGCTCTTTTCGGGGTGAAGCTTCAACCCCGCCTCTTTTAGGAGTCCTAGGACGCAGTCCAACCTTTCCATAAACTGTTCAAAAGTCGCGCCGAATACGATGATGTCGTCTAGGTAGACTAGACAAGTCTCCCATTTGTGGCCAGCCAAAAGGATATCCAGGGCACGCTGCATAGTAGCAGGAGCGTTACGCAGACCAAAGGGCATCCGATTGAATTCGAACAGCCCACCGGGTGTGATGAACGCGGTCTTCTCCCTATCCTCTTTGGCGACCTCAAATTGCCAATAGCCGGAGATCATGTCGAGGGTCGCGAAGATTCTCGACCCACGAAGCGAGTCTAAAGCATCATCGATTCGGGGTAGTGGGTAATTGTCTGGTTTGGTGATATCGTTCAGGCGTCTATAGTCAACGCAGAAACGCCATTGTCCATCCTTCTTCTTCACCAGGACTACTGCTGAAGCATAAGGAGACTTGGATTCGCTGGCTACTCCGGATTTGAGCATTTCCTCAACTGTCTTCCGGATAATCTCCCGCTGCTCGGGGCCACTCCTTCGGAGGGGTTCCCGCACGGGTGCATGATCGCCAGTATCGATTCGATGTTCCGTGAGGTTGGTACATCCAAGTTCCGACGTTTCTAGCGCGAAGACATCTCGATAGGATCTCAAAAGATCCATTAGAATGCGCCTCTGGCCATTACGTAATCGAGGCCCGAGTTGCATTGCTTCATCGAATTTAGCGCCTGACTCTTTTGTCATGATTGGGTCAGCGTTTGAAGTGGTCTTTACCTCAACCGTTTCGAAGCAGTAGTCTTTTTGTATATGGGCTATCACTTCGCCGGAGGCCAGGGTTAATGGCCCCATAGTGGTATTCAGGACCTCGACTAGGAAGCTGTTGCTGTTACGGCCTTGCATAATGCCGGGGGCCACCCAGACCCCCCTCGAGGCGCGTAGCTTCTCGTCAGGAGAGACCACGAAAAGATCCTGATCTGTGAGGATCCCAGAGGCCTCTACCTCCACTAGTGTTGTCCCATGGCCAGTGAGCTGTGTTAGCCCTTTGACTACTAGGTATTCGTCCGGTTGCTGCATAAGCTTGACTTCAATGGGAGCGGTGTCCGACTCCCCAAGAGTGGCTGGCGTGATTTCTTCCAGGGCACTCTTGACGTACGCCTGAATACTCTGCCTTCGGAGTGCTGATTCAAAAAGGTCGTCTTCGAAGTAGACTTTATTGGTCTGCATAGACACAAGGAGCTTCAGTGCCCTACCCAGGTCTCGGCCTAAGATGGCGTCGGGTGGGCCAGTGATAACCAGCAGGCGGCCCGTGGCAGATTGTTTGGCAATTTCCACAGTAGCGGAGACTTGCCCTGCCACGGCGATGGTGTTTCCTCCAACTCCCTCAATCCTTGGCGGATGGGCCATAGGCTTGATGTTGAGTTGGAGCTGCTCTGCAAGTGCCTTGGATATTACACTACCATGAGCTCCGGTGTCTACGAGCATGCGGACCTCTTTGCCATTGATAGTGACAGTGATTTTCGGACTGTCATCACTGACACTATGATCTCCGATCTCTTGAGGCATGCAAGTATTCTTCAGTTGTCTATATAGGTCTTTCAGCATCCGGCGGCAGCAGGGGCGCCCTTGGAGTGACGTCCCACCACCTGGAGCCAAGATGGCAACCACCTCATTGGCGGTGCAACCCAAGGCGGCGGTGGCGAGGTTAATGACCTCAAGGGTACCATGCCAGGTAGTTAGGTCATCCATTCCCCAAGTTAACTCCGGGATGTAGTCGACCATCATTATTGGCATGCCGGCCGGTGCTCTGTCATAATTGGTTGTCTCAGGAGGCATGTCCGGTACCATGACCACACTACGGTGGTCCGTATCGGAGGCCTCCCTTGTAAAATCGTAGGTCGGGTGCGCGTACTGATGTTCTGTACGCTCATAGTTTGTATAGCGCGGTACATAGTACGCGCGCTCTTCAGGTATCGTATATGGACCTGGTACATGTCGTCTGTAGTATGAATCGTAGCAAGGCTCGTACTGCTCTCGGTGCCCGACAGCGTACGGCGGAGAGTTGTCTGATTCGCTACGATATTGGCGATATTGTGGTGTTGTAGTACCTGTAGTCGGTGGTGGTGGCGCAGGCGGCGGTTGGGTGTCATTATGAATAATCATCATGTGAGTGATCTGTATTTTTAGTTCATTAAGTTGATGCATGATGGTGTTGAGTTTGCAACCATCACACGACTGGGTAGGAAGTGGATCTGGTAGTAGCGGAGGTCGCTCCTGTTGATATCTGGAGTAACATGTGGACGACATTAGGCGTCGAAATGTACTATTGTTTGTGGGCCGAGCCGTGCGCCGTGTAGGCTGTTGATGCACATCATTACTTTGGGTGCCGCCACTTCGTGGCACCCACCAGGTCCCAGGTTGAATAACTGGATCTATGGTGGGTCCGAGTGGGACAGCCACACGTGATGATGCGGCGTATTGTGTATCGTATGTCTGTGATGTTGCATAGGCCCTCCACAATGCTGATGGATATATGCTTCCCCTGGAGTGCAGAAGAGCTCTCCGGGCGGTCCCAGTTAATCGTGGGTGAGCATCCATTGTGTTAAGGCTTGTGCAACACGTAGTGGTCAATGTAAGTCGGTGTGTTGTAGGTTCGGCCGTTGATCTCGCTGTAGATCGCAGTCTTTTCGTCGGCAACCGACACTATCGTACCCTTATACACTGAGTGACGATAGTTTACCTACGTTTAATAAAGATGGTATCGTTGTTTAAGTGGCTGTGTTGGTGTTGGCGTTGTTCTTCAGTTGGGCATGACGATCCCAACTGGTACAGTGTGTTTGTAAATTCTTTATTGAGTATCAATTTGGGTAAGATCTCTCTCTACACGTGGTATTTGGTGACCACGTGGAGGTTATAAGAATCCCCAAAAGTTTCAATGAAGGAACTACAGATGTACAATGCAATTGCGAGCGTGGTGCACCACCCAATCGAAATTGCACTGTGGAAAGTGAATTAGAAATTAAAGTGTATTGCAGTTGCCTGAAGAAGAGGCAAGCAATATGAAGAGTAAAGCTAGAGCGCGGTGCCCGCACTTTTAGTTTTACTTGAAAACAAGAATGAAGAGTGTGTGTGTAAAGAACACACAAAGAACAAAAAGTTCAAGATGGCTGAACTTTTTAAATGCACAAACAAAGGAGAAGTTCAAGAGAAGAAAGCTGTTTTACTTGAAAAGTTTAAAACTTAGGTGCGGTGCCCGCACATCAAAAGTTTTAATTTAGTTTTATTAAAAAAGTAAAACAGTGGAGAAATTGAAGTGTGTTCAACAAGCTAAATGCTTGGTGAACCAGAAGAAATGTTCAGACTGAAGAAATTTTGAGTCCTCACTACTGGATGGCTCTGGATGAAAAAGACAGAGTCAGTGCCCAGTGAGGGACTATGTTGAGTAGAATGAAGAAGTCCGTAGGTGGCACTGTGGTGGCCACTTCCGGTTCAGTTTATTGCAATGTCCAAAAATTGATGATTGAAAAGTTCCTCCGGGGCACGTTTTTATGGTGGCCAGGAGAAAGACACAAAAAGAGAGAAAATTCAAAGAAAAAGAGAAGTTTTCTCTAACAAGAGGAACTCCGCCAGGGGGCGCGTGAGTGCAACCCTCTGGAAGAGAAGAGAAGAGAAGAGAACACAAAAAGATGAGAGAAGGTACAACAATGAGTCACATGGAGCGAAAAACCGCTCCGTTGGTGCTTTTTGAAGAGTGTCCGGTCGATCCAAGATGGCGGCCGGGCTTCAGTGCTGTCCAATGGAGAAAGTTCATGTGATGATGCATTGAGGTGATGATGATGAAGAAATTGAAGAACATGACTTGGGACATAGAGGGTCCCAAGGGAAACACAAGTGTAAAAACAAAGAACAAAGAAAAGGGGGGACAAGAAAGTCCCACGTGGCTAGGAAAAGTGTGTTCTAAGCTTGTAAGCCCCCTAACAATGAGATAGAGTTAGGGAGAATTTTGCTTGAAAATTAAAGATGAAGAGTGAAGATAATAGGACATTTTAAAAGACACACACGTCCTTTAAAAGCCTATTAATAGGTGGATAGATTAGTAGATGAGATTTGTTTGCTCATCTCTCACTGCAAACTCCTCTCGGAGAGTAAGAAGAATTTGTTTAAAGTGTTGCCCACGTGGTGTGGGTTTCACTTTGAAAATTAAAGAAGAGTGAAGGTGACAGTGGGTGATTGTAATGGAAACATGAAATACAAAAACACGGACGGAAACACGTGTGTCCAAACGGTTGTCCACGTTTCCGAGTGCTAAGCGGTCAGCAGACAAGAGTTCGTTCCCACGTGTCTCTAAGGACAGGACACAGAATCGCGCGGTCGACACGTGGTGTGTGTAGCCACAAGTCTCTTCCGCGATTCCACAAAAAACGGTGCCATGCGGTTGGCTTTGACGTGATCGAGGGCCTCCATACATGGTCCCAACATAAAAAGGCGCCACGCGGTTGGCTTTGACGCTATCGAGGGCCTCCATACGTGGTTCCAACACAAAGGACGCCGCGCGGTTGGCTTTGACGTGATCGAGGGCCTCCATACGCGGTTTTACAAAGGCGCCACGTGGTCGACTTTGACGCTATCGCGGGTCTCCACACGTGGTTCCAACACAAAGGATGCCGCGCGGTTGACTTTGACGTGATCGAGGGTCTCCATACGCGGTTTTACAGACAGGCGCCACGTGGTTGACTTTGACGCTATCGAGGGTCTCCATACGTGGCTCCAACATAGAAAGGACGGACGAAGCCTCGTGAGGCACAATCACGAGACTTAGGACAAAGGACGGCTTCTGTTTACAGGTCGGAGAAGGCAGATGGAGCTATACCCCGCACCTCCACCAAATGTGAGCTTTTGACATCAACCAATATTTTATTACCAACCTTTAGATGACATTTTCTACTTTTCGTTTCTTCTCTGAGCAGTATGACACCTGCACAGAGAAGATCCGAGCTGTAGAGAGAGCTGGATGGAGATAGATTGTAGTCACTCTTCTGCATGGGGGTGAAATCAATGCAGGAGAGTGGCGGCCATCTCTCTCTCTTCCGGTTGATGCTGATATACATCTTCTCCATCGGTATTCCGACTAGAGAAGATGTTGTAGCTGCTGAGAATCGTATAGCTCCTGCCCTATGAAACCTCCGGCCTCTGAAGAGAAGTTATTTACATAAACATAGAGACAACGCTACTTCTTGTTACAACACTTTTATTCATTCCTTGTAAGAAGTACAGATACAAGGGTGAATAGTAAAATACTAACTGGAAATCCTCAGGCCCATTGATTTGGAATGTATCGCAAAAACAGGCAAAGGAAAGAACTGAGGAACAAAGAGGAACATGGTCCTTTTATACCTTGGACCTGTGTACACCTGCGAGGTGTAACCAGGTCCAAGTGACCATGGTCCTTTATGTATCAATCCGCCACTTGGGCATGAGTCAGAAAGGTGAGTCAGAGAGGAGGGAGGGACGGTTGAGAGTTGTTTACCCCCCAGGCTATGGTTTTGGCGGGATCACGATTTACAGGGTGTTACACCTATGTATATTATTACTACTGACAACGTTTGTATATTGTAGTCTGCCTCATTAATTCACTTGCATGGTAACAAACATAAAATATTTGCATCACTTGGCTTCTAGTATTCACACAACTCTTTTGCTTCTTTTTTTATATTATAACCTCAAATCTTTTCTCTCTTATAAATATGTTCTTATGGTTTTATGTGTAATCTCTTTGCTTTTGCCTCAACTTTTATTTTATACACACCACCACCACCTTCTCCACCTCCCCATCCTCTTTTATTTTTTTTTTTCGTCCTTTCTTGTCTATTTCTTGGTTTTGATCCTGTTAACCTTACCGTTTTTCATTTTCAATTTCACTTCAATTTCCGATTTCTTTCCGTTCGATTGGTATTTTTTTCTCTCTCTCTTCTTTTTCTTGTTCTTGTAACGGTTTCTAAAATGCAATTTTAACCAGGCTCTCTCTCTCTCACTCTTTCCATCTCTCATTCTCTTTCTCTTTCCATCTCTTCATCTGTCTTTCACTCTCTCTAATGCAAAATGCACAAACTACTTCATCCACATCTAAATGTCGTCTTCCTTTCTCTCTCTCTCTCTCTCTCTCTCTCTCTCTCTCTCTCTCTCTCTCCCTACATTGATAGGATACATGAAATAATTTCCTTTTCGTTTTTTTTTACCTTAAACTCATTCACTGCCAAATTGTAACCACCACTTTTTTTTTGTCAAATCTTCTCATTTGAATTAAGTTTTTTTATAGAACCTCCGAATTTTTTATCCTCTCTAATCCTTCAAATAAAACATAGGGTTTGTCATTTTTAAAGGTAGTCTTTGAATGAACATACACACACACATACGTGAGGCCCTATTTACAGTATATACTATTTCTTAAAATTGCTTAAATCTTTCTCATCTGCAATTAGATTAAAGCTAATTTCCACATGGGACACATCATCTTAAAGAGATAGAAACAAAGAGAAAAACCATCGATGAAGTTAAGATTAGAAATATTTTAAGTATATACTCAGTTGTCTTATAATATATACACATTATATATATATTTTTGGAGCCTTACAAAATACAGTGTGTGTGTGTGTGTGTTCGCATTGCCAGGTTCAATCGGATTTTAAATGAAAGGTTTAACAGTTGTAAGCCTACAGAGTCTCTTGAGAGTAGAAAAAGACCCACTTAAATCTAATGGAATGACAGCAAATTTCGAGTAAATGGGTGGGATTACAATAAGGTTTTTTTCTCTTCTCTTTTGTCAGATAATGGACCACACCCATCATGATTATTATTATTTTATTGCTGCTTATTTTTTTTGGGTACCATATTCTCAAAAGTTCTTGGTACTTTATTCGGAATTGAGATGTAAATAAATTTGCTTATGTTTATTTGTGAAATGGTTCGACATTTCAATTCTAATGGAACAGGAAATCGATTTTTTTCTCTCTTAAAACGTATTTTACTTTTATTTTGATGTTTTTTTTTGTTATTGGTATGTTAATGTGTTTTTCTGCACTTGTGGTTGAACCATTTGGTTGAACCATTGACCATCTACAGACATAAGCTAGGCAAAGTTATAAGTTTATATGGTTGAACGCATCATATTCTTATTATGGAGCCACCCCATAGACAAGCGACATGGCAGACTTGTTGACAATAGCTACCTTTAGCCTGCATATAAGCACCTATTGACACTTGTCATCGCCACATTGAAAAATGCGATCGTAACCATCGTTTTTTGTGGTCATAAAAATCATGACCAATGTCGAGTTGGACTTCAACCAGTGCAGACACGGTTCGACTACAATTGCAGAAAAAAACACCCCTTATGCATAGCAAATCAATGGTATTGTATCGTGATTATGAACCACGCATTCTGTTATTTATCTATTTCTCCAGCAGTGTGTATATATATATTTGTATGAACGTGATATCACGTTGATATCTAAATCGATGAATAATAGAAATGTGCTGTAGTAATAAGATTGGTGTTATTTTGGCGATCGAAAGCTTTTTCTTTCGATATATAATGAGTACAAGTCTCACTGCAAACTTTCACATAAAACGCACAAAAAAAAAATAAAATTAATGCGTTTTACATTATATTTTTTTAGATTTGCGAATTTTTTTCTAAATATTAAAAAAAAATTGAATTTATTTTATAAAAATTTCAGAAAAATGGGATTTGTTGATTAATTAATTGTAAGATCGTGTTTATGCTAGTCGCCAACAACGTCACAATAATAAATGATTTCTGTTCAAACTAGATTTGTAAAAAACACTAATAACTTAATTAATTAATGCAAACCATATTTATTTTTTTTTAAATAAATTTATAAATAAAAGCAAAATAATACAAATTCACATTCAGATACTGAGAACGAAAAAAAAAAATCACACGATGCATGAAAATATCAATAAAAAAAAGTTTGTCATAGAACAATGAATCATTTTTTGTTCCTTTTTTAATAGCAAATTTCGATAGCAACTGAGGTTTCTGCAATTTTTTGTGTGGATATCTTCTGTTCTTCTTATGTGCACATTCATTTATAACAAGAGCTCGTATTTAGTGAAATACTCTATATGTACATGGTATGTATATGTATATATATATATATATATATATATATATATATATATATATTACATGTATAGTGCATATAGTACAATGTATATATATATTTCATGCGTTAACGTTTTATTTAAAAAAATTCCATTAAACAAACCTCATTTTCCTCATCTTAAATCTTTACACACTTGTCGTTTCTATGTGCAGAATTCATTTTTATCCCCGCCTGATTCTCTAACAGCTAGGTCACAATTCAACTTATAGGCCCTAAAAACTCAATCGATTCATTGATCGATCTGGAATATATATATATATATATATATATATATATATATATGTATATATATATATATACATATATATATATATATTTATATAATATGCACTTACACATGTGTATATTCACATACATTAGTTCTTTTTTTAGGTGAAAGGGGGATGTGTTTTTATGTTTCATTGAAATTCTGCATTAACAATTTCACCAATTCGCCTCAGACTTTTTTTTTTCTCTTTTGATTTTGACAACAATGAAAAGTTTTGAGTGATGTTTTCTTCTTAAAGAAATGCACGAATTCGTCTTCTTCAACAATGTGTTTCAATCCAATCTTGTAGTAGAGAATCAATATTTTTTTTTCGTGAAACAAAATTGAACATTTTTTTTATTATTTCTCATTTAATAACATATGGTACATAAAAAAAGTTTTTTTTGTCTGAGTTGCTTCATATCACTTATAATGTGAATAATATAATTAATAGTTTTGCACTTTCCTAAATTTGTTACAATAATTTTTACTTTTCAAATAGTTTAAAAAATGGTCAAAGTTTTCTTAAAGTAAGTTTGTGGAATGTGGATAGGTATTTTACGTTGAATAATATAACAGATTCGTACAATGGGATAGCTATAACAACTTTTTTCACTTAAAAACAGCAAGATATTTTCAATAACTAAAAAAAGCAAAACCCGTTATGTGTTCATAATCCTACCTAAAAATTGGTAGTGTGTCATATCAAAAACAATATTTTTCAAAATATATTTTTACATATTCTTGTTTAAAATTATTTTGGTTAAGCTGGTTTAAAAATATAAACGCCCCTTTAACTCTAGTGATTCTTTTTTATAGTAGCAAAAATCCGAAAAACTTAGATGTGTTTTAGAAACTAGAAGGGTAACTCAATCACTTAAGTCTAAATTCATGTTGATAACATTTATAATAACCTTTTTATGACAGTTTGAATTATAACCGAACAGCAGACAATATTATTTTAATTTTTGTCTGTGAAAAATTTATTTTGAAAGTTGTCTAAATCAAAATACTTTTAAGTTATTCCGCTACTGTTACGATTTTTAACACACCTACAGTTTCTCCTCAGTATTGCACCAGAAATGCTGAATAATCATTGTTTCAAAATTGGCAAACTGTTTTTTTCTGTTCTTACCTTCACAAAAATATTTATTATGTATTTATAATATATTGGAATAATTTCATTGCAATAGAGATTAAATTCTCATTAAATGGTTTTATTTAATGTACGTGTAAGCATTCTTGAGAATGTATGTATGTTACTTACAGAAGAAGAAGAAGAAGATGAAACAATCCTTCAAAGTATAATACTTTGAAGAAGAACAAAAAAAAAGAGAGAAATTGACTACACTTTTTTTTACACACACACACAAAGATTGATTAATATGTCGATCTTTTTGTTGTTGTTTTTCTATCTGAAGTATGACTCTAATACTCTTAACATTTCTTATTTGTTACATGGAGCAAACACATGAAAAATAAGACATTAAAAAATAACAAAAGAAGTGGCGCTATGCACATTTGTGTGTCTGTTGTTTACTAGAGTAGACGTCAATCAATTTTCTTATGTAATACGCTTCATGTACATAATGTACATTAAGATTTATTTATGGATAATATTAGCGAATATGTATTTCAATGAATAAATTTATGGCTCCCAGGTTACTTCATCAAAAAATCATTGAAACAATCTAAAATCTATGTAAGGTAGATATATATATAGTATACATGTATATATATGGTAGGATTATATTTTGTATATATATACATATATATATATATATATATATATATATATATATATATATATAGATGTCTACAGTAAAAGTATATCATTTTTGAAATTGCATTGGAATAATCTGTTCGTCATTTATAACTGATATGCGTCCCTTGAGGTATTTTGGGCATTACAAAACCAGAATGCAAAAAGATGAGTTCATGTGTAACAAGAACCAAGTTGGAATGATATGGTCTCTAAAATATCTCTCTATATAAAATCCTATTTTTCTGTGCTTTCAAATAAGAGAACGAGATGAGTCCTGAAGCAATCCACGGGACATTGAGTATCAGAATACATTTATTCAAAATATTTTCTACATTTTAAAAGTATGGATGTATTTACATGTACTAAGAAGATTAATGTCTTAGAAAAGTTTGCATCAATTGCAAGTGCGAAAAAAATATAAGAAAAAATCAATAAAGACACTTGTTTTTCAAGATGCAACTTTGAAATGATTTTCTTTGAAAATTCTTTGTGGTCAGTTGGTAATTCTTAAGCTAAAGAGAGAAAAAAATGCACTGACTGAGTGGAATGACTGTCAGTGTAACTTCCACGGAATTTGATTAATATGTCACTATCAAAATGAAATATTATTATAGACAATGTAAAAACCAACCAATTCATTAGTAGGAAAAGTTGCACAATTTGTAACGTTTTAGAAAATGTGCAGACTGTCTAAATCAATGTTTTTCAAATATTTTATTGCTCATGGCACAGTATTTTTTCCTGTAGAAAATTGTGGCGCAGACAATAAAACTCACGGCAAACTAATGTGCTGTTTCTGGCCAGAGGTTCCCCATCAAGCAGGCCTACTGACGGGCAGACTGTTACAGCTTCTTACCGGACATGGTTCTTTCCAGACATACCATTGTTGATTCCAAATCTCACATGAATTGGAGTGTGCCTGTGGTGGAGGTGGTAGTGAAGCATTAGATCATATCCTGTATGACTGTGAAATGGCAAATAGGGTTATGGCAAGACATGCACTGGCCCGGTTCATCACGAGTAATGGATATCACTGGCCATTGTAAAAAGATGTTCTACATGAACAGCACCTCAAAGAAGCCCTTGTGCGTTTTGCAGCAGTGGCGGTTTTTGGAAGCAACCCATTTGGTGCTCGGACCTAGTAACAGACAAAATCTTCCCAGTGTGCATGCAATGCCTGGTCGTTTATGGTGACCGGGTAGTTTAAAGCTGATAAAACATTTCATGTGAGGCCTAAAGCCTATCGGCGGGTGGGCCTGAAATCTTTAACTAACTGACTAAACTAATGTGCTACAGGTTACCCTTTAGAAACCAGTGGTTTAGTGCATAAATTATAATAATTGGACTTTTTCATTATTTTGGTTTTGTATTGTAAATTTTAATGTACGATTTTGTAACAGCCAAAACTTTGTGACCCACCTAGTAAAACTCACGGTAGACCGTTAGGGAATTACTGGTCTAAAACAACCAACCAATCTACTAGTCTTATTATGTCAATTGGTTTATTGTTACAAACATGTTGCATATTGTCTAAAATGCTATCAAATAAGCAGATTTGAATTTTTCGAATTGGTGATTTTACTCATTCACTGCACAATAGATTTTTAACTTTGGTGGTAACAGATACTTAGAGTGTAGAAACGGAAGTTAAAGTACTTTATATAGGGCCTTGTTTTAAAGAAACTCATATTAATGTACTTGAGTGCATGAATGAAAGAAAGTAATGGAAAGAGTTATGCATAAGTATATATGTATAATTATGATGATTACAGAAAAGAAATATAGAATTTTATCTGGATTCTAAGCTAGCAATTGTATTGTTTTTAAGAAAAGTTTTCTAGCCTTTAAGGCTTGTTCTAATACAGTAAAAGTGAATGAAGGTTTTTCTTTATGATTCATTTATGGGTTGATGTTTAGTCAAACGTGAAAATATTTCTAGTTTATTCAGTTATTTCGTTTTCATTCAATGTCTACCAAATTAAATACATGAACATCAAATATGCCCATTTGTAATAAGACGTCTTTTTGATCTCAAGTTAACATTACATACTGAATAAACAAATGGACAGTAAATAAATTCAGAAATTTAATGAAACATTCCACATGGAAAGTAAAAAATATTGAAATGTTTTAAGTTAAGTTCGTTTGGTTTGGTTTTTAGTTTCTAAGCCTCAAAGGTGGAATATTTATAACTCAGACGGTTAATAAAAATAAATAAAATTCAAATGCTTTTGGGGCTTAGTAAAGTTTAACAAAGTTCCTAAGCTAAAGAACTTTCATACAAGAAACATTCTACGTTCGTACGTACATAATAATATTCATGAGAAAATTCTTTACTAATAAAAAGATTAGTAATTTCTTTTTGTATTAGGGGAAAAATTGCTAAATACTTAAGTAATTATTTCAGAAGTTAACATTTTTCTTTAGTTTTGAAATTGTGCAGCTGAAATTGCAACACAATCTTCTTAAACATAGTTTAAATTGAAAAAGTTTGTAATCTAAAAATTAGTTTCAATACTTTGTAAAGTGAATTTACACTCTACAGTATATGACTCCCCTAGAGTAATTGTTGTATTTTGCTTACTAATTAATAGGTTGCTGGCAATGATTTCAAATATTGACTATAGGGAAATTTCACGTAATGAGTTAATTGCCAAAATCAGGTCTACTCATTTCCCAGGAAAGGAAATTTGGGCAAGATTATTAAAAAAAACACCTAAACATTGGCATCTTTTGTATGACTCAATAGATTTAGGTTCACATGATGTTCTATTAACATTGCTCAGGCGAGCATATATTATATCATAATTAATGCATGGCTTGCATGCATATATTGTACTATAGTTTGAAAAGGAGATTGCATCATATGAATATGGTGGTGACAAGAGTTTCTTGTTCAATGGGTTCCATCCACTTCAGGGTGGGCCGCACTTTGTCGTTGTCCCTTGAGAGAGATTGGGGTTTAGATGGGAGGCGTATAAAGACAATATTTGATGATGATTAATGATCATCTTTTTTTTTCAAAAAGAACTTTCGATATATATTTAGCGGACAATCTCACCTCCTCCCCTTTATCCTTCCATTGAGAATATCTTGTCACTAATGTTACTTTACAACTATGGTGGCTATATGGGTTCTTTTTAGCCTTTGTGAAAATAATGGGGAGGAGGGAGAGAGGGGGGAACTTGTATGCTAATTCACAGATGAATTATCATTTTCCAATCGTCATCCATCCTGACACACACTCGTTTGACGTCAATTTAATCCAAGTTTAGATAAACACTTTTCATAACATTTGATTTCCGACCTCAGTATATACTGTATATATGTGTGTGTCAGAGATTCATAAAAGAATAGATTACAGATTGTGGAAGGCCATTAAATAAACTTGAGGCGTCGGTCTGTATACATTTTGATGTGTTATCTCATATCTAAACTTTTGAAGGAAAATTTCAAATATGACATTGTGTTAATAGAGGAATGATTTCAACCACAAATGGGCTTCTATTAAAAAAGAAAGATATTTGTTATGCAAATTTTAGAATATTCTATTAAGAGTATTTTTGTGTGGAATAAATCATATTGCTATTTGACAGTAAAAAAAATAATTTAAGGCATATAGGAGGAGTATGTATAATATATATTTTTAATTTTTTTTTTCTATTATAACACTGGGCAAAAAAATTGACAGTAAATTTAAGATAAAATAAATCAAAGCTGCAATATTGCAATTAAAAATTATTTTACGCAAAATAAAACAATTGATATCTCAATGAAAATTGTTTTGAACAATATTTGAATATTGAATATACAGTATATTTTTAAATTCATAACTAGTTTTATTTTTCTAAACTTCATTATTTTGTAGATATATCATTTGTAATAATTTCTAAAATTGAATATTTAGAGACTATACGTGAGTGTTCCTTTAAAAAAATCTGAAAACAATGATCAGTTTTTTTTAAGAAAGTAAAACGAGTAAAAATGTAAAAAGTTCATCCAACACTTTAGATCCATATTTCTTATATGAAAATAGAAAAAAAATATATATATAATACCTACCATATACTGTATACAGCAATAATATTCAAAGCTAAAGTATAGGTCATAAAGCGTTTTTCAACCATGACGTGAGATAGAAAAAAAACGCATTGGCAATAAAGTCAGGCGAAGCAAATAACCAACCATATGAATAGATAGACTTTTTTCTATATATACATTGCTTTTGCAGTATACAAAGTAACGTATTTATGACGCATTTCAACTTTTTTGAACACATATATCAAGGTAAATGTGACCTAAACTAAGAGAATAGAAAAAAATGAAAAAAAATGATGGGGTTTCATAGGTATTGTTTTTAAAGTTTCAAAATGCAACACCATATATATAGTTTTATAAGGAGCCTAAGCCGGATATTTTACTTGTCAGTGTCTCTAAAACGTTCCATAAATGTGAATATAGTAGGCCTATAACAGCATATTTTATGTAAAGACCTACTGGTGAATAACCTCAATGAAACTCCTTGCTTATTTTTCTCTCTTTTCTTTATGCTAAGCTTATGTGCGAGTTTCACAGCGAGGGATTTTTTTTAATTACAGGTATTATTATTTTCCATTTGACAATTCCAAATTATTAGAATGCTTTTAATAACTTTAAGAAGGGATTGTAAATTGCAAATGCAAAATGTTTTTTATTGAAAATCATCAGTAATTTAATTATTTTATTGGTCTGTGTAGTTCGTAATAGTTTACGCTTGTGTATTATAATTAATACATGGTATTGTCTTTTAGAGCCGTGGCACACAACCGACTTTAGAAATATTTTTCGGCGACAACATGATGTCGAAGGTCGCGGGGGGGGTCGCAATGTGTTTTTTATGGAAACATCTTGGTACACAGTTAAAAGTCGCTTGTGTGCCAAGGTTAGCGTCTTTCCATAGAAAATGTTTTACGACGACACCACCGTTGAAAAAAAAACGTTGCCGACAAAAGAAGTAGAAGGTCGCTTCTACTTCTTTTTGTCGCAAACGTTTTTTTTTTTTTAAAGTTGCTTGTGTACCACGGGCCTAAGTCACTCTCAAAATAAACTTTTATAGCAATTCACTGATCATTGACATACTTTACTATTCTATAAATAGTTAATTTATTAGTAGCGTGGCATACTAATTAATAATGAGCCACATAGGACGCACTCATGTACTTCGAAGTCCTGTCACCTTGGAAGAAAACGCTCCAATCGTCGCACAGTAACTTGAAGTTTGTGACGTCAGAGGGGTTCACCGAAAAGCTTGGCTTTTGTCACTTTGACACACAAATGACGTCACAAACTTCTGCGGCAATATATGTTAGACTATAGAAGCGTGCAATTAGTTTTTTAACGTTTTTTTTCTAACCTTGCTTAAAAAATGGAATTTATTCAAATTTGTTCTAAAACATCCGACCTTCTTATGTGTGAAACTGTGATATGAATTTTTTGTGTACCATCATGAGATTCATGATGTCATCTTTTTATATATATATTTCGTTCTTTTAAATTAATAAACCAGTCACCAGGTTAAGAACACATTGCTCAGAAGAGACTTTAGTTATATTACAAGTGAGTCACCTTGAGTGAAAAGCCAGTTTTTTTCTTAATGAAATTGTCCTCATTGTGTAAATAAATGAAGCTACATGTGTTAGAAGAGAAGATTTTATACAAATGGCTTCATTACACATGCGACAGCACAATTTTCTCCATGCATAATCTTTCTTGAAAGTAGAATCATTAAAGATGGCTGGCTATTCGTCACCATGGAGATTTTGAACTTTGTTTACAACGAGCAGATGTTACCATGAAGAAGGTCGTGTGTTATATGGAGGTATACATATTGAAAAGTATAACATGTGTTTTGAGAAATTGAGAAAGTAATTGTATAGTGTCCCACTTAAGATTATAATGTGTTTTGTATGTGGAAAGAAGCCATGGTAGTAGTGTTGGTATTTGAAGGTGGTAGAAGAGGCAGGAGGAGGTGTCTTTTTGTTCACTGAAGTGGCATACTAAATTTGTTGCCCGTGCCTTCCTTCTACTTCTTCTTTTCTCAGATATGAACCTGGTTTTCATCACTCCATTACCATTTTCAAAATTCACATGAGCTGCAAAATGAAATTTATTTCTTTGTTTGTTTTTCTTGTTTTTGATGGAGGAATTAAGAAAGGCAAAAAGATTTCCCTAGTTGTTTTCTCATTTACATTTTCCTCTTGTTTGTTTTTTCTCTTTCTTTTTACAGCATGTATTTCTCTTGTATTGCATTCAAAACGTTGAAGGCTCTATCTCAAGTCCTTATGGAATTCTAATGAACATAAGCAAAACAAGTAAGTTTGTTTGTTGTTTTTTTGTTAAACTTTTTTTTTTCGTCTTTTTGCTCTGTTTTAAGTTAATTGTTCATGAGTTGTTTGAGTAAACGTTTTCCAAGCATTTGCTGTGTATTTATAATAGGTATAATGTAGTTGAATAGTTTTAGTGTGCTTGTTATTTAACATATATACATGTACAGGTTATGAAGTACAATATATTATGGAGAATATTATTATTTATGTTTAGAAATTCTGAGCATCTATGAATTTTTCAGTCAACAATATGTTTATTACATAAAACTAAATGTAATATATAGTCTTTTGGGTATATTTTGTATTAGCTCAGCTATTAATTATGATATAAATGAAATTAATGTTAATTAATAGACTTGTGTAACATATGGTTGGGTATAAGAGCATGACTATTGGCTCTTTTCTTAAGCATATGCTTATGTCGATAAAGTTTTTTTTTTCAAAGTTTTCTGTTGTACCTTTAAGCAATCAGTTATCATTAGAAAGGTTAAAAAAACGAGTAAAACATCTACCAAAAAGTTTGGTAATAACAGAAAACTTTTGGATCAATCCATAGTGATTTTTCAAAAGAGGAATTTTCATTATAACATAAAAAAGTGCAATTGTTACACTTTGGAGGAGAGGACATGCAGCTAAGGACCCCCGCCCCTTGTGTATACAATAAAAAAATCCTCATTCTATAGATTTATTTGCATGAAGACTAGAGGATATGTCACACATTTTTTTTCTTCTTCAAAATATTCTATGTTAATATATCAAGAGTCTCTGAAGTGATGTATTAGTTTAGATTCTCATCTCGTTTCCAAATTATTGCCAAAAGAGAAAGAATTTTGAAAGTTGACGGTGGAGGGTTTGGTAAAGCTAAGTACACACTAGGAAGCTTTGCTTGCAAATGGTTTGCTATTAACGTTTGCAAGAAATTTTCAAACTGTTTGTAAACAGTTCGCACAAGCAATGTTTTCCATCCATATTTTTAAGTTCTATTCAGAAGCATAGGCAGTGCCATACTTAAAACCCGGAAATGCATGAAAAGACAAAATATTGAATATGCTATCATAGACATAGAAAAGCATAGAAAACACTTAACCGGAGGCACAAACGCTTCTAAAAGAACATGGAAATACGCGGAGAACGTTTCTCCGTGCATTTCCACGCCTTCTTTACCTTATCCTTACCTATTAAATATTTTCCTGCGCGTTTCTGTATGTTTATTTTTGTTTTGTTTTGGACTCGTATAAGGCGTGGTTTATTTATTAAGTGAAGAAAATCACCACTCTCATGTTAGCAAACATGCATAGAGCTACATTGTTTGTAAATCTTTCGTTCGTTGTTTTTCATTCTGGATGTAATACTAAAAACACCAAATTTTGTTTGAAAACTGTTTGCAATTGCCAAGCAATGTTTGCAAACAATGTTTCCTGGTGTGTACTTGGCTCTTAAGGAGAAAGAGGAGGATGTACAATGTTATACAGTATTATTGGTAATTCGTAATCTCATACGACTTGAGTTGGGATGTATTGTTCACCATGTACTTTTTTTTGTCAAGATATTTTTTTTCTTGAAGCCCCCCTCAGGTGATCACGAAGTATATGAATGTTTTCCTTTTTTTATATATAAAAAATGTCCTTTAATAGGAATCGGTGGGGGTGGAAGAGTGTTAGTGTCTTCAATCAAATTCCTATCTTCTTTTTAAGATGTGAAATAGAGTACAAAAAATGTTATCAACTTTTGGAACACTTGATTTGAGTGTGTTGGAACATCCGATGATACAGTATTACCTAAGATGTTTTCAAAGTTTTTTTTTTTTGCAAACGAATAGATTTTTAAAAAAAAAAGAAGTTAAAATGAACTTCTGTGAGTTGTTTCCGTTTTAGAATTAAGTGACTTGGATTTATACATATATTTGTATAAATATGAATAGAACAAATCTCGCTTGTCATTTTTCTATGTGAATTTATATAGACATAAAGAATAATAAAACCTTTTTTTATGTTAAGATTTTTTTGTGGTTGGTTAGTTGTAAAAACTGGAAGTAGTATCAAATAATAAGGACAAAAATACACATGTATTTATGCGGTAGGCTTATACAGAGTTGACGTTACATTTTAATGCAGATGGTTAGTAAAAATGTAGTATTTGTTAAGTTCTTAGTTTAGAAACCTTAGAAAAGAAACTTTAAATAGATTTTCTTCTATTTGAAAAGGGGGCCATACATAACATCTAATCACCAACTTAAGAAGTTTTACAAAATGAAATTATTAATTCAGTTTTATTTGCTTCATGAGCAAGTATTTTTTTTAGTGAAACAGTTTTTAGTTAAATTACAAAATGTTAAAATACTAAAAATGATGCATAAAATGTGACTAGATGAAAAGTATAGTTACCCAGAGCTTTTTTTAGTAGTTGAATAGCCGTTTGGATGAAATAGAATATAAATGAGACAAAAAGTAATTGAAAACCAAATTTAAGCGCGGATTTTAAGTCGTTTTTAGCTAATTAGCTTAGTTCATAATCTATGCTATAATGAAAGAATTGCTGATGCCTGGTATATTTTGTATGTTTTGTGGAAGAACGATTTTACTAAAAAGGGTTCCTAATGAGGGTGGAGTCGTGGTAACACTGTGATTTCACACGGAAGCCACCACCACCACCACCACCACATATGCTGTTTTTTAGGGTTTTTCATGGTTAGCTAGCTTTGCTTTATTTTTGCTTATACTTTTTTTTTTGTATTCAGCACCATGTAATATTTCTAGCCAGTGCACAAAGTCTGATCCAATTTACAAGACTCAACATCGCATTTATTAGGTCATAAACGCCCTCTTCAACAAAGCCATAAATAAAAATAGTGATCATTATTATATATTCTCTCCCTCATATGCATACATAAATATTCACATCGTTAGTCCATATATATATATATATATATATATATATATATATATATATATATATATATATATATATATATATATATATATATATATGTATATAAACCTATTATGTAGGTTGTGTACTGTTGTTTGTTATAATGTACCAGTTGTTTGGGTGTGTTTTTTGGGTACCCCCCGCTGGGTATGAAAGGGGTAATATAGAAATTGTTATTTTACGATTCTACTGTATGATGAATATAGCAAAATCTAGTTTTCAGTTCTGTGGATTATTATTATTACTGTATATTCATACAGTTCTTGCCTAGCAGTGGGTGACCTAACAGTTTCATTCAGAGTTTAAACACAGAATTTGGCAACTGTATGAAAACTAATAAAATTTTCTTTTTTGTCAGCATTTTTTTTTTCTGATTAAAATTGTTCATATGCACTGTTATGCAGTTTGCCTACAAATACTATTATTAATGCTTTTTTTTTAAAAAAAAAAGTGTCTCATAAAACCAAGTTTAACGTGCTGAATACTTACTTATTTACTGTTTGAGAAATCGATTCATGCACATTTAATTGATGTTATTATATTGTTTTAGTTTACAACCTTTATTTTGATACTTTTACGTATACAAACATGCCTTTTATTGAACTTAAGTTAATGGAAATAAACATAAAATTGTTGTCAACACGTTTACGATCTTTTAGCTAATTTATTATCATTATGTTTAGTGACCATTTTTTTATTTACTAAAAGTAAATTGTTTAGTGGTTAAGGCTTTTGGTTGGTTTCGTTTCGATGTTGGCTTTACTCTTTTATGATTGACTAATACCACTACTACGCTACAGTATTTGTCAACTCGAGTTAAATGGTTGAATTAAATTATTTAAGAAAATAATAAAAAAACTAGTTAATAATAAAAATAATTTGCAGTAGGCCTACAAAATTAAATTACGAATTAAGTATGGATGAGCAAACCGAAGTTCCAGTTATACTTTAAGAAAATATAAGATAAGAGCTGGCGAAATACAATTTTTATTATCTTTTTTTTTAAGAAAAAAAAATGTCTTCGTTTCCATGGAGATTGTGGCAATTATTTTAGAGGCAAACACATTTGTGGATACCAGATGATGATGAGTATACTTAAAAGAATCACAACTTTATTCCTTCAACGAAATTCCTTCATTTCCATAACTTCCCTTTAGGCAGTCATTTGCTTCGTATAGGATTTTTTGTTGCAAAAATGAAAAAAAAAATGTAATTGATATTTTCGGTGTTAATGAGTGTATGTGGGGAATCATCAGACACATCTAGAATAACTTAGGCAGTAAGTTGCTGATAGCTAAAGCATTATAATTGTATATTTTCAAAGAATGAAGTGGATTAGTTTTGTTGAAAAGAGCATGTAGAATTTTTAAGTAATAATTTTCCTGTGACTTGGTAGATTTTCTATTAAGTGAATATACGAGCGCATATACATGTACATATATCTGCAAAATTAATTACCTAAAATGTATTGAATTTTGCAGATTCACTAGCAGGTTTGTTGTTTTGCAGCTGCCTAGGCAATATGCATATTGACTGATTCTGTAGATTGACAGTAACATATACACGGTGTCCTGGGACATAGTGTCCAAACTTCATAAATACATTTAGGAATTATCCTGAGTAGAAAATTATACATCAACATGGTTTAATTTCTTAGTATTGGTTAGATTGTTTGTAATCCTTTTGGTTTCAATAATAATCAATACAAAAATATTTTTCAACTAAAATGACTCAGGATGAGCCCAAAAGTGTATTTTTGCAGTTAAAGCCCTACTCCAGGGCGTCCTAGTTGTTTGTCAGTTTTGTATATTTGTGTATAAAAACATTTTTCCTTGGGGGTCCATAATGTGTTACTGACAATATTCTGAATTTTTCGAGTTTACAGTTTTGGTTAATTTACTGACTTTTTAATTAAAGCTTTTGGTGAGGTGATGGAGGCTTTCAGGACATCCTTTCTAAGGCCGTTTCAGTATTTTTCAGGGTATATGTATTTAAACACATAGGGTGGTACATGTATGATGGCATTTGAATGACTGATTAGCTAAAATTGGAGCTAAATTCGTCAACTTTTTTTTATCTACCTAAAGCCCTTTATACACCTACAATTTTTTCTTGCATACTTGTGTAAATTAAATGATGAATCTTTTTTGTCAATGATTTGGTAAATAAAATGTATAAATGAATTTATAGGTGTCAATCGGCAGTTATACACATGTAAAAGAATTCCCACATTTTTACTTAGATAATGTGTGCAGAACAGTGCGTAGTGTGACAGTTTACCATATCTCTAACCTTCTAACCTTGGATAAAAAAGAATTGGAGAGTTGTAGAGTGCATCACTCTTTAAAAACGTAAACAGCTTTGCAAATTACATAAAAATGATGCTGAGCCTGAGAAAGCGCTCTAGTAGATGCGCAGTAGATTAACGCTCAGAAAATGTAACAAATCATTTAAGAAAAATATTCTAAATTAATGCAACTTTGAATAAATAATGTAACATTCACGTCGTTATACACATGCATTTTACATTTATAAATTAATTTATAAATTAATTTAAGACATAATTGATTTTGTATAACGGGCTTAAAGTTCATGCATTTACCTCTAACTTTGGCTAAGCAGTCATTAATGCCTAGTTCTCACAACCTTCTTGTAGCTTGGGCTAAAATAGCCTTGGCTAAATGACTGTGTTCACATGTGAGCAGCTACATATAAGCTTCATGACCTGCCTAAAGGTGGCGCTCACTACAGCATATTTATTTCATTTTTACAAATTTGGCACTGGCCATTATGTGTGGACATTGTGCTGTGTTATAGCCTGCATAATGTATACATAATTGGAGGGAAAATGGCTGATATTGTCCATACTAACAAAACTGAATTGCATGAGTCTTCATTGAACACACTAAATGCAACATATTTTAATTGTAGGTAGGTTGATGATTTAGAGTTTATGGAAATAAGTTATTATTAAATAAAGATCATTTGATAATTTTAAATTATTTTAATAAATTAACAAATAGGCTGAAACATCTAACAATGGAAATAGAAAATGAATGACGCCATTTTCTATTCAGATTTATGACCACCAGGTGGCGTACAATCAAGTTAACTTTGTTTTGCATTCACACTAAATAATGTGTAAGCTAAATATGGGTAACCAAGGCTACCTAACCAAAGCTAACATTTGACATTGACCACCATCTAGTGTGTGTTCTCACAACCCTTATACATAGGCTAAGTCCTTAGCCTGAGCTACATGAAGGTTGTGAGAACTAGGCATTAGAGTACCAACCCTTAGGATCGTATTGTTAATAACTGCAAAGTCAAAGCTAGTGATAAACTCATCAACTTTTGCATGAAACATTGTATCAAAAGTTTAAGATTTCAGCACTATCTTTGATTTATAAATCATTAAAAATCTAGATTATATGTTTGGCCTGTGTTTGAAAAAAAGGACCAGAGCCACATTTTGGGCGTTTTTATGATGAACCTTAAATAATTAGACATTACATCTTGGTACGTACTGTATGTCTATAGATCAATAGCAACACTGGAACAAACCGGTCAAATGTCTGACTTCTGAACAGTAAAAAAAAAGGTGCGTAGGCCTATGCTGTTTTTGTGTGTATGTATTTTGCTAGTAAAACAGAACCTCGAACTTTTCATTTTCAATGTTTAAACATAAAGAAGGCTGTCAACGTTTTTCTTTTCCAATTAGGCTTAAAGGGAGTCAGTTGGAAATACATTAGACATGTGGCCCACTTTCATTTTTCCCTTGCTTTCTTTCGTTTTTCTTTATATTGTTGTAATCGTTTACTTTTAACGTTGCCAAGTATACTGCTACGACTGTAGCAAATGGATCATTTATTTACTGGCATTTCTCAGGAGACATCATTGAATAGAACGTCTTTGATGAATGATGATAAAACTGCATGTCAAAGGTATGTTTTTAAGACACACGCTGCATATCTGAAGAAAAAAAATATAAATAGAAAGAACGAGAAACAAATGAAACATAAATTAATGGAAACAGCTTGACGATTTCCTCTTTTGAGTTATTTATTTCCTTTGAAGTGGCCAAGTTTAATGATTATTCATTGCATTTAAAAGAACGGTTTAAATGTGTGTCTGGTGTAATAATCAATATATATTTTCGTCTTACCTTGTCTGGCCATCTCGTATGACTACATTTGACTTATTAATTTATAAGATCGCACAAAATGAGAATGTAGTATAACAATAATTGTGAACATTTCTCATCATTAGACTACAGTAGATTTTATCCTTTGAGTTTGAATTAACTAACTGCAGTTTAAAGTAAGCTATTTTAATTTAGTGCTGCAGAACATTTGCGATTATGTAATAGGGATTTGAAACTGGGTGTTAAACTGAGACATGACATGGGAACTGCCGGAATTTTAAAATTTAATAATTACTCTGCAAGCAACCCCGAGGGGGGGGGGCTTGTGGCAAATGGGCTGTACAGTCCAAAAACAGCATAGAAAAGAATCGTCAAAATAAACTTCGATCACTTTCTCTAACAAGTCCACATGCAAATATGCTGTAATATTGAGTTGAATGGCAGCATTCGTCCAATAGCACCCCTATAAATTTCCTAAAATAAAACGTTCTCCATACACACAACCTCTTCTGTCTTCGGTGGCAATGCTCGTTTAAAAAATTAAGGGCTAAGCCTAATTTATAGGTGAATAGTTGTCTATTCATTTCAACATGAGTCACCAAAAAAAGATTGGCACCTACACTCGAAAGTTGAAACACTTGACTTTCTATCATGAACTACCCAGGTTTGTTGCTGTTGTAGGTGCATTGTTGAATGTGCACCTACACGCCATTTTAGAAGTTTCAGTTGTTCTATTGACAAAACTTACCAATGTTTTTCAAATGCCTGTTGCACAATTTCGCAATGCACCAATAGTATTTTACACGTCTTTTGTAAATGTAACTGTAAATGGTTAGTTAAATTAACCACAAATCAGTAAAATAGTTTGCTTGATTTGGGTTTGGGTATGAACCATTCTGGAAGTTTTGCTCTTTTTGTTATTTTTTTTATACTAAAAATAGTATCTCAGTTGTTTCACTTGCGTGCTTTTAAATGTCTACAAAGAAATTTGGTGCTTGTTCAATTTTGATACGTTGTAAATAAAAATATCAATAAAATAGATTTGACACAATACTTTGTTTTCTTATACAACACGTTAGATAAAATACGTAGTATTGTTTTAAAATTTAATAGAAATTTAGCTCCAGGATTCAGGTTCTCCATGCATTACTAACATTTATACATTGCACACTGTAATTTAGTTTTTATTACAAGTTTCAACTAGATGTGGATGTGATGCTCCATTGCCTGTTCTGTCATGGATACCAGTGGATATAAACTAACTGTTTCATTATTGTGTGTTTTTTTTAATGTTTGAAAAGAGAATGAGATTTTTTTTTTTACAATTTTATTGCAAAGATGTGAACTTCTTGTTCATGATGTTTTTACTTTCTGTAGGTGCTGTTTAGATTTTCTGTACTGAGTGAGAATTTCAAATCTATTTTCCTGATTAACAGAGCTTGACCATTGGTCTGTAAAATAAAGATTTAAGATTTAAGATAAGCTTTTAGCTATTGTATTCTATTGAGATTGAAAGGGTTAAGTTTAATAAGAAAAAGTCGCGTTTGAGGAATACCTTTATAGAAATTCAGAAAAGAAAAAGGAGGCTTTACAAACTTTAATAGAAACTGAAGCTGGTAATGTCATTTTGATTGTAGACAAAAATGCATGCTAGAAATTTCATGATTTTTTTTTTCTTCATCATCATCATCATCTTCTTGGTGATTGTGTTATATAGGTATATAAAGTAATTGTCAAGGGAACAAATGATCCACAAAGATTACGTTCCAACAACGTTCAAGTTTTTCTTTCTGTTTTTTTTTTAAACTGTTGTTGTGTTTATATCTTCACTGTGTTTTTTTTAGTAATCATATATTGCTGGTTTTTATATATTTTGAGAGAAAAGAGTTTTGAGAGAAAAGTAAGATCTTAGAAAAGTAGAATGAAAAAAAAAATAGAAAGAGGATGATGATATGAGTATATATATACTGTGTGTCACGGGTCATTTGACAATCACTGAAAGATTGAAAAACATTAAAATGTCTATAATCTTATATATAGTATATATAGAAAAAAATATGAAGTGTAATTTTGGTGTGCTACAAGTAGGAAGAAAGAGTATAGGACCCATTTTATACGCGCAAATATAGCTAAGAAGGTCTTTCTAGTTTGTATATGTGTGTGTCCGCTAGTTGAGCATGGTTTATGAGATAGCGATAACAAGTCTCTTTTTATGTGGCTTTTGATATGCCAAGCGTAGAGAGCAAATGATACCCTTTAGAATCCAAAAAGAGAGGAAGAGAGAAAAAATAAGATGTTCAAACATAAAGAAAAATGGGAATGTCATTGTCTTTTTTCCCCTCTTCTTCTAAAAGTTACAAACTAGAGGATGTCAATTTCTATTCAAAGAGATAGCTAGTATTTTTTTTTTGTTAGTGTTCTACATTCTATACATATTCATTTCAACAATAGGGCTTACAAAGCTTAAAGGGACTATATTATACTACAATTTTAGAAATGGCATATAAACTAGTAACAAACTATGTATTAACTAACTATTTATACAATGCTAACAGTTGATACTACTTTTTTGGAAGATATTTTTTAACTATTAGGTTCGTATTCTTAATGATTTTTAAGTCAAAGCTAGAACTAAACTCGTTAACTTTTACATAAATCTTAACATTAAAAGTTTATTAGTTTAGCACTACCTTTGACTTAGCACTCATTAAGAATATGATCCATTTAAAATTTAAATTTTTCATTCTTAGACAGTTGCTTTAACTACATCTTAAATGTAGTTCGAAAGTTTTTACCCTTTAACTTCTTGTGAAGTTACATTTAATTAAGAATGTCTAAAGCAATCACAATTGTTTTTATTTCCCATATTTAAAGTTGGTCTTGTAAAGTATATGAAAACAATTACAGCAATTATATTTCATGATATCATTAGGTCAATAAATCTATTTACAATTGTACGTAATGGATAATAAATCTGGACTCTACTCATTAATATGTCTGGCCATTATCACAAAATAGCCTAAAATTAAAATGTGGGAAATACTGTGACAATGACTATAATTGCAACAATCACGTGTTTTGTCAGCCTTTTATGTACCACATAATTCATGATATTTTTAATGTTTGCAATGTTGTAAAATTTGTAGCACGCAATGAGCTATTTTAGTATATAGGGGATGCATTATAATTCAATTTTTTCTCTGTAGTAGGCTAATTCTAACACATGTATTTTGTATATATCAGGTAATGTGTTTTGTCTATCTACCTTGTTTTGTTACGTAGTTTTATGAATTATTAATAAATTTCGTTTTTTTTTTGCCCAAGAAGGGGTCGTCTGAAATTTAACAACATGCAACTGATTCATGCAATACTGTAGATGCTTAAAAATAGAAACAGTGTTCTTCAGAATCTAAACAATGAGTTCAACATACAATCAATCAACTGCATTGATTCTGTGTTAAGTTTACATGCATTATAATAGTGTGCCAATGTCTGAGCCACTTTTTCTAAATTAGAAGCATAAAGGTTTTTTTTTGGTTTAAATCATTGATTTACGATTTAATTTTTTTTTTAGAAGCATTGTTTTTCTAAATTTTATACTAGTAGAACCTTAATTATCCGTCACCTATGGGACTGAGGTGTTGGTCGGAACGCAATAAAGGTCGTATAATAATTATCAAAATTGTACATATTATAATTTATTAAATTGAACAATTATTGTACATATTTTATCACTGAAAATTAAACCATTTTAATTTTAAAAAAGACAAAATTATTAAAAGTAATAGTAAAAGTCAGTTAATATTTTTTGGAAGGAAACGGGCCATAGTTTCGGTCTGTTAACCTGAGGATTTGGTTGATCAGCGGTCGGTTAATTGAGGTTCTAGGTCTCGCTGACTGTATATTAGAATTTCATCAATAATATCAATAATATTATTATTAGAAAAATCGTTTGGGTAAATTCACTTGTAAAGGCGCTTTTGTGCAAAACTATAGTTTGGTCAATTACATTATAGCTATGTAATAGTATGTATCATTCTCAAAAATAATGTTAAGCAAGGTATGACAGTAATTCAATTTCAACTTCAATTATTTGCAAATGTTCATTATAAAAGTTTAGTAATTAACTGAGGGTATTGGATTTTATTCTATATACTATTATCTACTATTATATACTATTATTATCTATTACCAAGATTTTCTGTTATTTCATTATATAAATTTGAAACCCTTTAAAAAAGTTAATTAAAAGTAAATTTTAATCATTTAGAAATGTAAGTACTTTTACAGTATACAAAACAAGAAATAGGGTTTATTAATTATTTTTTTTTCAAAACCTTTTTAATTTATTAACTAAAAACAGAACTAATAGAAACAAAGGGTTTTTGACATGATATCGTTTGTCAAATTTGCACGAGCCTTGGACGCACGTTGAGCTCGATTCCAGCTCTAAAATGACAAGTCATTAAAGTCAAGCTCTCATCAGAGGGTCATAGGAGGAAAATAGGTCTTTTATTTAAGTTGTGTTGCTTGCACTTCATTTTAAAAATTGCAGAAACTCAATTGGTGAAGAAGCTAAAAGGGGGGGCTCTTCCTTCTTTTTTTTTTTGAGTATTTAAATGAAATAGGCTGCACTTTACAATTTCTATTTGCCTATTCGAATGGAAAGCAATTTAAAAAAGAAGGCTCGAACAGTAATAATAGCCTTTAGTGTGGCTATATGTGAATGATTTTAGAAAATAGAACATTATCACGAAAACGAACTGTGATTATCATTAGGATCAGATAATGTTTTTGTGTTCTATTTCGAATTCTACTCACGTTAAACCCTGAAATTGAATGGGACAAAAATTCTTTTCTGGTTTGGTGACTTTACTTGGCCACCTATAGCACATACACAGTACGTTCTTTCCTATCTATCTTAAACTTTTGTCTTTTCTTTCAAGAACTCAACTTTTTTTCTCTCTTTTTCTTGATATGTCAGATTCACTTTCATTTTCTTTGAGAATTTTTTTTTTCAAAGCTTTTTTTATTCGATTAGCGTTTTTTTCTTCCTTCTTTTTTCTCAAATAACAATGGCTACTTTTATCTAGCTTTTAAAACCTACACTTGTCAATGTGCGTCCACTAAAGGAAACATTGCTTGTCAGACATTTTTTTTAAATTAAACCTGCAAATAATGGATTTTTTTTTGTATCCCAAAGCAAAATAAGAAGAAAAAAGTCGTAAAATAGCATTTTGCTGGTGCAACTTTGTTGCTAGATTACAAATAATTGCATAATTAAATATATATTGCAAATTATGACGGGTTTAAAGTGTAAACGCCTTTCAAATTCTGGTTCTGTTTTGTCAGAATAAAAAATAGAACAAATTTGAAAGCAATTTAGAAACTAGAAAGGCAGCTCAAGCACGCAAGAGTATTTTCATGTTAAGATATTTAAAAAAAAGGTTTTTATGTTAGTTTGAAAATGATCCAACGTTAAGCAGGTGATATTTTTCTTCCAATGTATATCTCTAAAATGTTTATTTTGAAATATATCAACATGAAAATACTGTTAAGTGCTTGTCACATTTCTAGTTTTTAAAAACTTTCAATTTATTCTAATACCTAGTTTCCGCTACAAAAACTAACTAATGTAACATCCCCGTTTCCGTAGGGTTAGTAGAGAGATCTCTACTAGCCATCTAGAAGTGTCGAATGGATGTTGATGATTAAGTCTTTCGGTCTATTGGCTCCTGTGTTGCACACTTAACCACCAGGGACACAAGGGTCGGTACCTCAGGAGACCTGTGGTAGAGAATATTGTAGAGATGTCGTCTTACACTCGGCTGCTGGAGACTTCGTTGTCCGGTGGAAGCATCGGCTACGTGGCGGCTATAATTCTAAGTCCCACTCCCATAAAATGACTGAGTCCACACATTGAATTCGTATGATGAAAATGCTCTTTTATTCAATAAACAGAGAGTCCTGTAGATTGAGAGATATCGCATCGGTCTTAAGCATAAAGACGGTCTGTCCGATCTGCCTGATCTATCCGATCTGTCCTCTCAATCTACAACCTCTTGTATTTATACTCAAAATACAATACAAACATCTGATTATGATAACAAAGGCTCCAGGTGTGTCCAAGTCTCTTGGACACACTCGGACCTAGAAGTGAACTATCACTTGACAAGAAAACGAAAACATCTATAAGATGTATAAATTATAACAATACAGAAGGATGTACGATCATCCTCCTATTAACAATTTGTAAAGATTCTCACGTCCAAAAGTTCTGCATCGATGGTTCTTCTAGGATCTATCCTATTAACCATCGATGTAGTACTTTTGGGCTATTCTTCTCATCTTGGAGGGCAGGGAGTCATCGTCGTAACGACCTCCCGGCCACCCCCAAGCATGAGGTGAGAACCTTTCATCGATACAACCTTGATTACAGGGTGTCTACAAAAACGGACGAATTCTAAACGGTGAATTCGTTACACCCCCCAACTAGTTTAAGAGTACGTCCCTGTACTCTCAAAAAGCTAACTATTAAAAATACCCGTTGGTATAAAAATCTATACGATAAAAATTATAAATCCCGTTGGATAATAAAATTTAAAAATCACAACTCGTGATACTAATAGCATCTCGCTATTTTAAAAATTCCCGCTTGGAATTAGAAACAATTCTAAAAATTGACAAATAGGCGAAAGCCTATCAAATTACAAAAGGGACAATCCCCTAATATAAAAACTTCTATAAAAACGCAGGCAACTGCCTTAAAAACTACGAAAAATAAATAGACAACGGTCTATTAAAAATAAATGCGAACGTGCATTAAAATACAAAATACAAAAAGTATAAAACGCAATACTTAAAAATACTAAAAATCCACGCGGGCCTAATATTCTGCCTTGGCCCATCCATGGGCAGGACTCTCGGCACTGGCGAACAGTTCCGCTTCCAGTTGGCTGACGACTCCCGCTGTTCCCTTGTAATGGCGGCGATTCCGGCGGTTTTCTGCATCGCTGGTGGCATCGTCAAACAACACGTATGGTCGATCGTCGTGGAGAGTTGGCTTCCGTACCGCACGGCCAATGAGGTTCAGACTCCTCTTCCAGCTGAAGAATCTTTTTATCCAGTCTTGTAATCCCTCATACTCCCGATCCATGGAGATTTCGTCCTCGAAGTAGAACAAGGTGGCTCCATATTCCTTGGCTCGAACGACGAGCAGGCACAAGTGGTGGCGAACGACTAAGGCCATGAGAAACTTCTCCGGTTCTCCTGGGATCCTATTCTGCGGCGATACTTCATTGTAGTCGAATAATCCCAGGTAGAGCTGCCTTCGTGGAGTTCTGTGCCTCTGCCACTGTACAAGGAGGTTATTGAGTAGAACCTCTTCTTCTCGGACACACCGCTGCGGCTTGGTTGTGGGTTTGGCATCAGGGACCCTCAAGGACTCCGTGGGGGCTCCGGATGGCAACCCCAGACGCTCCTTTACCGACTTCTTTTTTGGCACCGCACCGGTCTTTTTCATGGCTATTGTCGACATCTCGGGTTTGGACGCTGTCATCACTCCTACCGACATAGGAGACGACTTGGAAGCCCTAGGACTCCCAGGAGCTTCTTCGCCGCCCCTGGTGGTCTTTGTCGGTTCCTGGATCCTGATGTCGTCCTTGTAGGTCAAGCCTCGGTCTCTGGGGCAGACATCTCGGAGCGTCAAACTATCGCCCGGAGCCTTGTGAAAGAAACTTTTCACCTCTGTTCTCAAAAGGGTCCTCAGGCCTCTGCTGGGCCGGTTTTGTTCGACGAGAGGCCTTGGCTGCCTCCAGCGCCGAACTCCGCGGATCAGCAGGTCTTCTGGGAGACCTGAGTTGCCGATGTCCTTCGGAGGGGTCGTTTCTTTGTGCTCCATGATGCGACTGTCGTACAATATGATTCTCTCGCCATCGTTGGTCTCGTATACATTGTGGATTAGAGACAGTCCCATACGATGGTACCCTACAGCCAGATCGACTAAGTGTTTCAGCTGGGCATTATATTGTGCCCTCGGGCTCTTGGCGATCTCTGGTTCTTCTGTAGTGTTGGTTTTGAGGACCGAAAACGTCTTGGTTTCCTCAACAACCATTATGGCCTCAGCGTCGAGATCCATGTGTTCTTCGTCGATGTAGAGCACATCCTCATCTTCATTGTGGTGGCCCGCTTCTACTTGACTTTGGATGGTCACTATGGGGCCATCAGTGGGGTGCTCCAACACCTGTCGTTTATTGAGGTGAGCCACAGCGGACTCCGTGGGCCCTTCCTCACGGCGTCGCTTGGCATCCCGATGCCTCTTACTCGGCTTGTTCTTCTTTCGCTCCGAAACCTTGACGGGAGCGACTTCTGCGGCAGGTGGGCTGGTGAGTGGCACTGGTCGTTTTAGTGACGGCACGGCTACCTTCACTTTTGCTGCTGCTGGCTCTACCAGCTCCATGTAGGCTTTTTCTGCCTGTTTCAGGGCGGCACTCTTGCGGACGTATTCCCCCTTATCGTTCCATATCTCATGGAGGCTTCTGTGTGGTACGGGCGGTCTGTTTCGACGACTGTGGCGCTCCCAATCCGCAGGGGTCCACTCGCTGGTGTCGTTCGGATCACTTTCTTTGCCCCATTTTCTTGGTTCTGCGCCTCCGGGAGCAAACTCTCCGGGCTTGATGGCGTTAAAGAAGTTGGGCTGACCGGCCCCGATGACTCCTGGCAGAATCTTTTCTTTCTGTTTCTTGGTGTCCTTTTTCGAGGGTGTGGGGATGATCGCATGTTCCCACAACCCATCAGCAATTTCTTTCTCTAGAGCAACCGCTGCAGTGTCGAAAACCATTTTAGAACCGCCTGGTATCGGCACAATCGAACTGGTCTCGGTTTTTGCTCGTTTGAAGTATCGATCACTTTGGTGGACACGACCCTGCAAGGTGGGTCCACGGACACCGTGACCCCAACCTTGCCTGGTAGTGGCCACATCGTCGTATAGAGCTTGTAAAGGCGACGCCATGTTGTCTAGCCTTTGTAGAAGATAAGAAAGAAACGAATTGAAATTTCGGAGTCCGAAATGTTTATCGTTATTTCGACTCCTGCTTACCCAAGCGATTCCAATTTTCTTACTTAAACAGCCCTCTTTTTCGTTTTCCGGAATCCAAACGTGATTTTGCACAGTAAAAATAGAACTTCCGAGATTTTTCACAATAAAATTGTAGGGTTTTCCAAAATCTTCCACAATATTATTAAAACTTTTCCAAAGATGGCCGGTAACGACGCGAAAATGGTAAAGATACCAAAAAATAGTGCCGGTACATGTGTATAGCACATGGGCACAACTGTCAGTTGTGAAGAAGATAAACAATAGGACCCGGATCCATAGTGGTGCGAGGCTAGTAGACATTTCACTTAATGTATCCCTCCGCCCACGTGTTTCTTCCATGCTTGGTAGCGTCTTTGACCGCTCCCTGTTTACTTCCTCATTTGGGACGTCATTTCCATCTGTGGCGTCACTAGCATCGATATCATCGTCCATTTTTGTTGTTTCATCGATAACTTCCGCGTTTTTCACCTCCATTTGAAATTCCATCGGCGAATTTACATCTTTTTCGTCGATTTTCATCGTTTCTTCAGGAATTTCGCTGATTTCTTCAACAAATCCAATGGTTTCCATGGTAAAATTCGTCTTGTTACCATATTCTCTGGTGAATTTCATCGCATCTTCGCCAGGTAAGTATGAGAATTGTTGCTGGTTATCGTCTGCTGCCATTTTTCTTTTAATTTCGACGTTACGGTCAGAATGCTTTCGGATTGCTTTCGTAATTATCTCAATTGCTTCTTCATCCTCAGAAGATTCGATCCAAGCATTTTGGCATCTGCAGTGTCCACAACATCTCTTCTTACGCGAAGGTAGGTTCTTTTTCTTGACAAACGCTGTCATTTCTTTTTCTTTTACAGGTTCCGATTCGGATTCTTCTGGCGATGAGTTACCCATGGACTCCAGGGTGTCTCCAGTCGTTGGAACATTGGGTCCGTCCTTTTGGTAAGTCTCATATAGTGGTCTCAGGTTTGCAACGTTTACAGAGTCCTCCACTAATCTTCCAGCTCGATTCTCGTAACTTAATCGGTATACGGTGTCCGATACTTTCGACACAATCGTATATCCCTGTCTCCATTTCGTTAAGAACTTCTTGTTCTGTCCAGGCCTGATTCGCATGTCTCGTACAAGTACTTTCTGTCCGATTTGGTACTCATAAGGCTTCTTATGCCTTTGGTCGTAGTACTTCTTTCGACGATCATGTGCTGCTTTCAGGTTCGCCCTGGCTGTTCTTAGTTCTTCTTCTTGGCGTTCTTCCGCCTGTTGTCGAACGTCCACGAGGTGTCCTGCCTCGTTATCCACGATAACTGGTCGTTCTGGAACTAAGGTGTCTACTTTAGTTCTGGGCTCCCTCCCAAACATGAGTCTGTACGGCGTAAACTTCGTGGATGAATGTACAGATGAGTTGTACGATTCCAAAACTTCATCCAGTTTTGTAGCCCAATCAGTCTGGTTCTTCGCAGGAGTCAGATACTTTTTCATAGTCTGAATAATGCTTTTATTCGTCCTTTCGGCGAGACCATTACTTTGCGGATGGTATGCAGTTGTTGTTTCGTGCTCTATCTTGTTTATTTTCAAGAATTCTTGAGTGTTCTTCGCAACAAACGGCGTCCCTCGATCCGAAATAAGTTTCTCTGGTATCCCGAAGATTCTCTTTACATCTTTTGCTAGGAAGTTCATTACGATTAGTGCGGTTGTGCTTTTTACTGCTTTAGCAACGCAATATCGAGTGGCGTAATCGACTGCCAACAAGATGTGCTTGTTTCCTCCAACCGACGGTACTAATGGTCCAATGAAATCCATTCCCCAGCAATCACAAGGCTTTCCAATGGGCATTTCTTGAAGGAACCCTTCAGGTTTCTCCGTACCCAACTTGTGCAATTGACAAATTTCACATGATCGCACATATTCGAATATGTCGTGCTTCATGTTATTCCAATAAAATCTTTGCCTGGCTCGATTCCAGGTCTTAGTTTGTCCTTCATGACCAGCATCCGGCTCGTCATGGCATAATCTCATTACTTCAGGGATGAGATGTTTTGGCACCACATTCACGAGTGTGGGTACGGAACTTCCGTGAAACACACAAGCGAACAACTTGTTGTCGTAATCGCAAAACAACTTATGAAGAGGTGACTCTGGTTGGCTACGCAACTCCTCACGAATCTTCAAAATCTCTGGGTCCAATTTTTGCTCCACCTTCCAATCCCATTGTAAGGTTACATTAAAGATCACACTGTCATCCAGGTCTTCCGCTTCTGGGATGGCCTTCCAGTTAACAGGCACTCCTGCTGGATATCTCGAGAGGCAATCGGCTTCGATGTGAAGTTTCCCCTCCTTGTAGATGATTTTGTAGTCGTACTCCTGCATTAGCAGCTGCCAGCGACCAAGTCTTCCTTCCAGACGTGCTGCAGTTTTCATGTAGCATAATGCATGGTGATCCGTCACAATTGTAAAGGGCTTCTGGAACAGGTACGGCCGGAACTTGGTGACTCCATAGATTACTGCTAGGCACTCCTTATCCGTCGTACTGTAGTTCTTTTCCGCGTCCCTTAGAACTCTGGAGACACTTCCAATGATCTCCTTTCTTCGTTTATCCTCTGACTTCTGGTAAAGCATCGCTCCAATTCCGTATCCACAGGCATCAGTATGCATAAATATTGCAGCCTTCGGATCATATACGGCAACCAATGGAGATTTCGACAACATATTCTTTAGCGTGCGGAATGCATTCTCGCAGTCAACTGACCATTCGAACGGTATATCTTTACCCGTAAGGTCTGACATTGGCTTCGCTATGTTGGCAAATCCAGGTACATGCTTTCGATAATAACCCGCCAATCCAAGAAAACTTCTGATTGCGGTTACATTGTCAGGAACTGGGAAGTTCTTTATGGCGACAACCTTATCTGGATCTGGCCGAATTCCATCAGGCGAGATCAGGTGTCCCAAATACTTCACTTCTTGGAATCCAAAGAAGCATTTCACTGGATGCAACTTCAGGTTTGCTGTCCTCAGCAGGTCCAAGATAGTTCTCAGTCTTTCCAAAAATTCTTCGAACGTTCTTCCAAACACTACGATGTCGTCAAGGTAGACAAGGCACGTTTCCCATTTGTGCCCGGCGAGTAGGATGTCTAATGCACGTTGCATAGTGGCAGGAGCGTTTCGGAGTCCGAAAGGCATTCTTACGAACTCGAACAATCCTCGATGAGATGTAAATGCGGTCTTCTCTATGTCGCTTTCTTCCATCTCGAACTGCCAGTATCCACTCTTCATATCCAGCGTTGCGAAGTAGCATGCTCCTCTCATGGAGTCTAATGCGTCATCAATCCTCGGTAATGGATAAGTGTCTGCCTTTGTAATCGCGTTCAACTTCCGATAATCTACACAGAAACGGTAGGAGCCATCCTTCTTCTTTACAAGGACGATGGGCGATGCGTACGGCGATTTCGATGGCCTTACAACCCCAGATTTCTTCATCTCCTCTAGCGTCTCATCAATTACGATGCGTTCCCCAGGCCCGCATCTTCGTAACGTGTCTCGAACAGGTAAATTATCTCCAGTTTCGATCTTGTGTTTGGTCAAATTCGTAGCTCCCAGGTCCTTAGATGAAAAGGCGAAGATCGGTTGGAACTCCTTCAGTAGGATCGTCAACTCTTCTCTTTGATCATCTGTCAGTTCAGGACCAAGTTGAATTTCTCTTTCAAAATCAACGGGTGCTTCTCCGACGTCTCTAAAGTTTTCCTCCTCGGAAACTTTGCAGGCTTGCTCTTCTTCTAGTTCTTCTAGAAGTTCGAAGTGTCCAATAGTCTCGCGGTCTCCAATCCCCACGGACTCCAGTGTGGTATTCAGGAGTTGGACTTCCAGTTGTGATGTCCCATTCCCTTGTAGCACACTGCTGGCCACAACGATGCCTTTTCTATTAAAGAGACTATCGTTCGTTTCAATCATGAGTACTTCGTTTTCCTCAATGATCCGCCCTGCAGCTACTTTGAGGTTCAAAGCCTGGCCCGGATTTAACGTAATCCTTCCTTGGGCTTTTACGCAGCTTTCCTCTCTAGCTTTTATGGCATAGGAGTTATCCAGATGGCTATTCTGAGCACATCCCTCCTCTTTTAACTCTTTGAAGAAATTCCAGGGAAGGCTACTACGCGCACTTCCTTTCTTCAGCAATTCTCGTGTTCCTTCGTAGAACATCTCATTAGCGAAGTAGATCTTGGAGGTCTTCATGGAAATGATGAGATCAAACGCAGCTCCCAGGTCTCTCCCCAGCAGTGCTTCTCGTTTTCCATCTATGATGAGCATCCTTGCCGTTACTTGCTTTCCGTTCAACTCGAACGTTGGCCACAACTGACCAAGTACCTTAATCGGTACCCCTCCTACTGCGCCTAATGCAGGTGCGTTCCGGATTGGTCCATATCGAAGTCCGTACTCTTTGGCCATTGTGCCTGACAAGATAGTGAACCCAGTTCCGCTATCCGCCAAAAATCGAACTGGTGTGCCGTCAACCTGAATGGTAATCTTGGCAACACTCTCATCGGGCGTAGTATCTCCTACCTCGATGAGTTCGCATGAGGTGAGTAGGCTGTCTACAGTGATTTCGACACTCTTTCGACAACAAGCCCTACTCCTCAATAAATCTCCAACTTCAACGGATTCAATAACTTCGCTGTTCGCAGGGATCCTGCTGGTATCATCTCCTCTACCGATAGCTGCGTTTACAATAGCCTTCTTGGATTTCTTAGCATCAGTTTCGGCCTTGCCCGAGGCAATAACATTGGATGTTACATCTTGAGGGATTTCCTGAGCATCATTGCTTATCCCCGGTATACACGCCGCAGAATTCTGTTGGGTTCTTCCCTCAATTCCGACTGGCACCGCAGAATTCTGTTGGGTCTCTCCCTCAATTCTGTCTTGATTAACTCCAGTTTCCATGGCTTCCACAATTCTCTTTGCTTCCTCCAAGCTATTCGCGTAAACTACCATAGCTTTCGTAGGTGACCAGATGATGGGTTCCGGAAATATCTCCTCGATGATTTCTCCCCTTCGACCAGTATCCTTTCGCAGCTTCTTGTATTTTCGTGAATTCCGTTGTCGTTTTCCATTCGTAATGCCGACTAACAACTCCGACGATTGCTCAGGGAGTCCTTGAGTGTCCAAATCACATGGTCTCTTCGGTGCTCCAGCCTTTGGTCTAGTTGTGGCGACATTCGAAATGCCGACTAACAACTCCGACGATTGCTCAGGGAGTCCTTGAGTGTCCAAATCGCATGGTCTCTTCGGTGCTCCAGCATTCCGTCTAGTTTTAGTGACATTGGTAGCTTCGCTCACGCCCCTATTCCCCCCCAACAAAGCTTTGTCCACAATGTTTTGGGAATTGGCGATCGCTGTTTCGTTTCGATTTTGTCGTTTTCCAGAGGGTTTTCCGTTCTTAAAGGGCGGTAGGCCCCTCTTTACTGCCACCCTTTCTAGTTTAAATCAGCCGGGTTTTCCTCTCGCAGGAACTTCTTCTGCCCGTTCTCGCTGACGACAAAATACTGCTGGCCATTTTTTCCAGTGGCCATTCCATGTTGAACAAGTCCAACGGTTCCATCCGCAACTACTTTCTTTGGGCAGTTTCTTGAAAAGTGACCCTTCTCGTGACAGTGATAACACTCTACTGTGCTGAGATCTTTCAGGGTTTTACTTCCATCTTGCGTTTGCTGACCATTGTAGTTCTTCTTCTGCGGATATCTTTGGTTCCATTTACGACCTTGTTGCTGATTCGAGTTCTGGTTGGTCTTCTGTTGCGCTTGGTTATTTGAATTTGATGGAGTCGAGTTGTTCGTTGGGTCCGCTTGATCTTGAGTAACAACCGCGTAAGAACGTCCTCCGTCCATTACTGCTTGTGTCTGTTTGGCATTTTGGCGTTGGTTATTCTTCTGTGGACCCTTGGAGACCTGGGTCGTCGTTTGTTGACCCATCGTTCCTTCCGGTATCCATAACCCATCAGCCATCAAAACTTCCTCGGTATCCTTGATATATGTCGTGTACAGCTTCAGATTGCTATTCGGCGCATTCTGTGTAGCATTACGTATAATCGGATGAAGTTTCTGCCGAAATTCCACAATCCGGTATTTGTCGGTTACCCCCGGTAACACTTTTCTACTCAAGTCAAGGTAGCGACCCAAAAACTGATTGGTGTCCTCTCCTTTCCTTTGGAGCATGGTATCCAACCTCAGCTTCAGTTGCACTAACTCGTCTCGACGTCCAAATCTTTCAATTAACTCGCTCCGTATGAAGTCCCACGTGGTCTTTCCTCGATTTTCTTTGTAGAAATTGGATAACCAACGTACTACGTCCCCTTCTACCGCCTTACGTAGGTAGTAGGTCTTGTGGACGTTGCTCCAGTCCTCCAGATCTGCGATACTCTCGTAGTCCTCCAGAAAGGTGTATACAGACGTCAATCCTTTGAAGGTCTCCAGATTCCGGAGTGGGTGAAGACTCTTGTACTTCCCATCCAGCTCCTCACAGGTCCGATGACGATTGCAAATTGGATTTCCTTCCAGCTCTTCTACGCTGGGATCCTCACTTGTTAGGCTTTCATCCTCTAGCTGGTCCGGGTTCTCTCTCCGTAGAATAGGAGTCTCAGGTAGGCGACCTCTCTGGGTCCCTCCACTCTTCTTCAGCATGAGCGGCGTCTGGAATACATTAACCTGTCTTAGGTTTTCAGCGTGGGCCGACGAGGGCTCCCCTTCAGTGTCCAATCCAGGAATCACTGTATGACGCTGAGATTCAGCGTGGGCCGACGAGGGCTCCACTCCGGTATCCATTTCTCGGACTACCGTATGACGCTGAACTGTACTTACACCACGCCCGCTCCGGAGTAACATCGATCCTGATGGTTGCTGGGCTTCGAACCAGGCCATCAGTCTCTCCCGCCTTTCAGCACTTAGATTTTGAAGGATACCTTCAAGTGGATCTTCTCCATCCATTTGGTTTGTATCGTCCTTCTCCCGTGTCTTCGACTTCGATTTCGGTCTGCCTTTCTTTCCTTTACCACCTGGTGTAACTCCGACATCATTGGTATTCTCTACTGGATCTGTAGTGAGGTACCCCGCACCTCCACCATTTTGTAACATCCCCGTTTCCGTAGGGTTAGTAGAGAGATCTCTACTAGCCATCTAGAAGTGTCGAATGGATGTTGATGATTAAGTCTTTCGGTCTATTGGCTCCTGTGTTGCACACTTAACCACCAGGGACACAAGGGTCGGTACCTCAGGAGACCTGTGGTAGAGAATATTGTAGAGATGTCGTCTTACACTCGGCTGCTGGAGACTTCGTTGTCCGGTGGAAGCATCGGCTACGTGGCGGCTATAATTCTAAGTCCCACTCCCATAAAATGACTGAGTCCACACATTGAATTCGTATGATGAAAATGCTCTTTTATTCAATAAACAGAGAGTCCTGTAGATTGAGAGATATCGCATCGGTCTTAAGCATAAAGACGGTCTGTCCGATCTGCCTGATCTATCCGATCTGTCCTCTCAATCTACAACCTCTTGTATTTATACTCAAAATACAATACAAACATCTGATTATGATAACAAAGGCTCCAGGTGTGTCCAAGTCTCTTGGACACACTCGGACCTAGAAGTGAACTATCACTTGACAAGAAAACGAAAACATCTATAAGATGTATAAATTATAACAATACAGAAGGATGTACGATCATCCTCCTATTAACAATTTGTAAAGATTCTCACGTCCAAAAGTTCTGCATCGATGGTTCTTCTAGGATCTATCCTATTAACCATCGATGTAGTACTTTTGGGCTATTCTTCTCATCTTGGAGGGCAGGGAGTCATCGTCGTAACGACCTCCCGGCCACCCCCAAGCATGAGGTGAGAACCTTTCATCGATACAACCTTGATTACAGGGTGTCTACAAAAACGGACGAATTCTAAACGGTGAATTCGTTACACTAATAGCTAGAGGTGGTACTGTTGTTTCCATTTTTAATGCAACTAAATTATCTGTGGTTAAAGAAATTTTGTGTAAAACAGTTTTCTATTTTATGGAACCGAGATATATTATTAGTTTTGCTTTTGAAACGCAGAATAAACGGGAGTTCGAAAATCAGCTGTTCATAGAGTGTCTTAAACTAACATTTTGTTAATAAGGACTTAACAAATATTATATTCCTACTTAAAGTTTTTATGATGAAGTTAATTCTTAGTTCACATACCTACTACATAAGGAAGTAAAAATTGTTCATAAATAATGAAAACTCTTTTTATTTAATCGTTTATGAAGTTAGTTATTTTTTGTATGATCTCAACCGTTGAGCTTAACTTTTTTTTCTCTCTTTGAAATTGCAAGCCATCATTCAGTTTTGCCACTGAACCTATATGCTGGCGCCCAACAAATTAAGAAAGTGCACAATCATTTTTACTCAAATAATGTATTCGAGGTTAGTTTTCATTTTCTTTCTATGTGTTTTGCATGTAAGAAAAAACACGCCTACATACCCATTTATGAGTTCTTTGCCAGTGTTTGAGAATAAGTTATTTGAAGCGTGAAACTGGTGAGAAGAGGCTATTTAGAATGTCAACAAAAAAAAACGAGAAAACTCGTATGTGGCAGACAAATAAAAATTCTAACATATACATATATAACAGACAAATTATTGTTATAACTTACAACAAAATGCAAACATAACGTAGTATATGGTTGAGTTTTTTGTTAGTCAATCTTTTTTTTTGTTATTGTTGTTTTTTTCTCTCCATGGAATACATTTTTTGGCCACACAAATTGTCATTACATAACCCACAAAGTTCAGCTTTAAATGTGGCATTTTGTGTCTATTGTCGTACATTTGTGTTTACATTCTAATTTCAGACACAGATTTACAAGACATGTATAAACTTTTGTAGATGCAAAAATTTAAAAGTTTGCTAAAAAAAAAACTAGTAAACAGTATAATGTCGATTATCCGACATTCTTGGTCTCGATTATGTTGTGTATGATATTGCTTCTATTTTGTTAAGTAGATAGGTTAAAATATATTTTATAAAATATCTTTCAAAAAAACTGTTATACTTATCTGAGAATTACTTTTTCTCTAAAAATTGAAATCGAATCAGTTTCAAACTAACATGAAAAATTTTCTATTTAAAAACTACATTTACAGTATGTTTTTTTAAAAGAAATGTTATTTTTGTACACTTTCAAGTTTAACTATTTAAACATTTTAAACTGACCAAATCACAGAAAATGATTGATTAAAAATATGAAACTTATTTTGCCAAGTGGAGTACTAGAGTCTTTTACAAAATGTGCTAAGTCAAAATGGTATATTTTGGTATATACTGTTGTGTGTATGTTGACATTAGGGGAAGGTAGGGGGGTGTCGTGTTATTAATAATTTTTAAGTCAAAGCAAGTGCTAAACTTATCAACTTTGACATGAAACTTCGTATCAAAAGTGCATGAATTTAACACTACACCTTTGACTGAGCAGTCATTAAGAATATGACCCTAGGTGTGTTAGTAGTTTGTTGTAAGTGACCTGTTCAGTTTCCAGGAAACTCCTATAGTTTTGTTAATCTTATTTTTTTAATGGATAAAAAGGTGTTTCATATCCACTATGTTCTCATTAGATTTGATTAGTATTGAAGTGTAGATTTTTTGAACACTTTTTTTTTAGAAAGAAAAATAGGAAGTGCTGTATCATGTCAATGGTACACATTTCTTGTCTTAACAGTGAAAGACGAGCTCACTGATGGTTAATGAAAGGAACCCATGAAACACACTGAACTATTGAGACAGAAATAAGGATGATTTTAGTGGATAGTATTTGATGGATGATCACAGAAATGTACATCCCAACGTTTTTCAATCTTATGAAAAAGCTCAATAAAGAGATTCTACTTCTTTGACACATCTCTTAAGGCTCATATTATGGCCTACCTGTATAAGTCCCTTCATGGGCTCAAGTGATTAGCTGATGTACGAATGAAATCCTTCTTTTTCTCTCTTTCTCTTTGGAACTGCATTTTTTCTTTTCTGAAGCTGCCACTTTGTCTTATTTACTTCAGAATGAGAAACCCTAACTCTATCTTTTTTGAAGAAGAAGAAATTCTTTTAAGATTAGCAATGACATTGTTAATTTGATTCATTGCTCTTAGTCATCTGTTTCATTATCATTGTGAGCAGATAACTTAAATGGAGTTTTAATATTAGTTTGTCTGTCTGTTTGTGTTCTGCGAACACATTGGCAATATTTACTGCAACATTCATTGCTAAATGTCCATGTATAAATTACAATGACCATCGTGATTATAAGCTTGTAACCTTGTTTAATTATTTTCTTGCACACTTGAGTTTTTGACTCTTGCAATAAAATATGCAAGACTCACCGCAATTTTTAACACATTTCTTCTAGACTTGTACTAAGTCTTACAGAAAAAATGGCATTGTCATCGTTTTAGACTTGTATCAATGTCATTCACTTAGTTTATATAGTTTCATTATGTTTTTTGTTTAAGGTGTCATGTTATTATAGAGATGTAGGTTTACGTATTTGATTTTAAGCTATAATTAAGAAAGACGCGCTGAAATTAATGTTAAAAAATTTCAAGTTTTCTCAGCACTAGCACTTTTCAAATTATTATTATTTTATGATTTTTAGAATGCTTTTTATTAATTTTCTCGGTTTTTTTCTTTCTCTAATTGCAAAATGCATTTAGAATGAGATTGATTCGTTTCTGCATGTATGAAATCTAATTTCTTATTAATTTAGAATGATGTGAACAAGCTGTATTACATTTCAAGCATGCTTCTTATGATTAAGTGCTAAATACTTATTCTGAGCTTGATTTTTTATATACATGTAGGTCTATATTATTATAAAGCAATAGTGGGACTCTCTTTCCTTTTTGTTTGAAACAAAAAAAAATATTTCCTTTGAAATAACTTGACAGTAACATCCTGATGAATACTAAGCAAACAAAAGGTAAGAAAAACAGATTACAATGACGCAGAGATATGTATATTAAAAAGTTATTTTTTTCTTAAGTATTTTTACGTATATTTTAAGAAGCAGAGGCAAGATATTAAATTTATTTGAAATTGTTTAATTTTGCATTATGTTTGCAATTTGCATCGTTTAATTTTTTTTTATCTCAAACTATTTTTCTTTAGAGAATATTATTTAGGATAAGTTCTTGCATATGGAACAAATTTGCATAAAATATTGACTTACTGATGGGATATGCTTTGATGCATGCTGATTAAAAAAAAAGACAATGAAGGAAAAAAAACGTGATTGGCATTTTTCTAATTAAATCAGCTAGAATGGAAGGAGTAAACTTGACAGAAAAGTTATTTGGGTATATTATTTGAAGGAGCAACCGTGCAGAATAGAGTTCCAACTTTTTTTTCTGTTGGGAATATGATGTGCCTCGATTCTCTAATTTGAGATTTTTGTTTCATTTTTTTTACCATTGGTTTATAATATTACATTGTCATAAGTTACAAATTGTTAGTTACATAGATTGGACGAACGTAAATGGTGTGTTTCATCGCCATACACAAATGGAGCTGTGTCGCGTTGGAGATGGAGGCTAGCAATGCTCCTAATGAATGGGGTTACAGTATAATAATTTGGTATCTGGCCTCAAAGTGCGAACACGATCGGCCCTCGACTGTATAAGAGAAAAGCACATTTTCTCCAACTAGTAGACATTTGTAGCCATTGGGTACTCTTAATAGAATCCTTTAATAGCTAGCCTCCACCTCGAACCCTCGTCATCGTGCGAGTTGAGTGCATTTTCTATGCTGCACTTGGACTCTTGTCCCTCTGCCATAGGCCTTTATGGCTGCTTGCAGAGTAATTTTTTAAAAAAAAAAACACAGTATACGTGTAACAATCACAGATGGTTTGATTTTGCATTTGAATTTTTTTTTCACATACTGTGTGGCAGGTTGCAGACTTGTTTTACTTTTTAGAAATCTTTATCACTTAATAGAAAATAGTGAGTTCTAAGCTGTTTGCAGGATTTATTTTCTGATGATATTTTTATGTCTGTTTTATGAACTTATGACTGGACACATCTTGAAGTAACAATCTACTTATTAGACAGTTGTAGAATTACAAAAAAAAATTGTCGGCTAACCTCAAATTATTAAAAAAAAAGATTGATAGAGAAAATGCAAAAAGAAATACTTTTTCTAACATTGGTTATTTTTTAGATAGTTTGCTTATTGTCATTGTATTCGACAATATGTGGAACTAAAGTTTTACAAGAAAGAAATTCAACGAGAAAGCCTAACAGTTGAACACTAACTTGAACCCTCTAAACAGGATTCGAACACATAAAAACTCTTTTAGTGAGTATGCTTAAGTTATGGTTTTCTATATTGGAAACTACAGTATCTGAGAATGTTCAAGTTGAAGTTCTAACGTCAAGTTTTCTACTTGAATTTTTACCTTAATTTTTTTTAAAATACTGGTACTTATGAAACAAAATGTATTGCGATTAGTAAACATGTAAAAAAAAGACACATACCTGTTTATAAAAAAAAATTGGTAGAACTAGTCTTTCATAATTTAATTTCATCCTGTGTTGTGTTGTGTATGAGTGTAAAAGTTCTGAATATTTAATATGCAAATGAGTGTGTGTAAAGTCCATGCTAATATTCATTTTTTTTTTAGATTGAAGATTAATGAGTTAAGAGAATATATAGGAGCCTGCATGACTTAAGTTTAATTGCGTTTATATTAGGCCCTGTTTTTAATTAATTATTTAAATTTCAATATGTATTATTTATTGAGTAAATTTGAAGGCATCAACCAGATTTAAATAGATTCATTGTATTATTCAACAATATGGACTCAATATACATTGAATAAGACACTATTATTTTTTATTCAAATTTTTCTTCTTGAAGAAACAAAGAGACATTATGAGCAATACATAATAGATTTATTTTTTTCTATTTTTACATATTCTTATGAAATTATGATACATATATAGTGTTTTATGTTTCCGTTTCCTATTTGCGACAAGTTAATAGCGCATCAATTTTTCACTTTTGTTTGCAATTTGAAACGCAAATAACCAAACAAGGGAGTGAAAATTACCTTTTTCTCAGTTTTCGTATAACTTTATAAGGTTATATATTTTTCTCTTTATATAAGAAATCTCGAGATTGCATTTGAAATTATATTTCATGTCTTTTAACTTCCGGCGATAGTTGTTACATGTATAGGTTTTTTGTCTCACCTTTTATGAATGTACAATAAAAAGAAGGCAAAATTAATGCAAAAAAAAACTGAGAAAGAAGAATAATCTCTGTTTGAAAACTGGAAAATACAAAATTTATTTAGAATAAGAAAATAAATCTTTAGGATTTTTTTACGCTCGTATTTTAAATATATCTTACACTATATATTATTTCAATAGTAGCAGATTCGTGTTTCTATTTTCTGATTGGTTTTCCACTTGATTCAATACTCAGTGATTTTTTTTTCTTTCTTGCTGCTCACAACTTTTTTTTATCATCTCCCTTGTTAATATTTTTTCAAGCGAATATTTAAATTTTGCGTTAGTAAAAAAAAATATCTTTTTCAATTTCGTCTCATTCGCATGTTAATGAGAAAATATTTGCAACGTTGGAATATCGAGGAGGGAGGGAGCGAGCGAAGGAGAGAAAGAGAGAGAGAGAGAGAGAATGATAGGAAGAGAGAGAGACTTATAGTAAGATATAGGGATGGATAGAAAGAGAGAAGGTGGGAAAGAGAAATAAGAATGGAGAGAGGGAAAGTGAGATCGTTGGTGTCATAAACCACGTTTCTATTCTTAAAATATATGTATAATAATCAATCTTATGCAAATGAGTGCAAGACAATGAATTAATTACTAAGACTATATACAGAATAAGGTGTGCTTTATTTTATAGATAGAGATAGATAGATAAAGAAAAAGAGAGCTGAGAGAAAATTGCCTTCTTTTTATTCTTCTTTTGTCGTTTCTCACAGCTGTTTCACCTTAACTTTTTCTTATGACCTTTTTTTTCTTCTCTCTCTTCTTTTCTATGATCTGTATGTATATGTGTATGTGTCACACAGTTGTATCTTATTCTGAATCCGCCCCCTTTCTTTTTTTCCTCCCTTTTACGTTTTAACAACCATTTTCAAACTACATGGGTCTTTTGTTAATGACTTTCATCGAAGCAGAATTCATTTAAGCTTCTTTAATGAATCTAGTTTATAGACAATTTGTATCTAAATATTGCAAACAGCGAAGACACGTTTTTGATACAGAAAAATTTTAGTAAAGAACGAGAGTGAGAGAAAGATAGAGAGTTGCCATGGCGTTGAAATGCAAACATTATGTAAGATAAGAACAAGTAAAAAAAGAAACATCTTCGATTAAATTAATGATTAAAAAAGTTTAAAAGGAAAATCATTCAAGTCATTAGGGTTAACGAGAATTTACACTTGAAACTGATATTGCAATAATGACTATCATTTCGAGCCTCTTTAGATTATAATATTGAAGTCTATTTTTGCTATTGTTATTGTTTTTTCATGTTTAGCTGTTTATTAGAAATTGAGTTACAACAAAATATAATTGTATTATTAAACAATAAAGTTGCTTTTGTATTCTGTATGGTTATAAAGTTAAAGTCAGTTGTTTCCCAACCAGGAAGGTTAATATAGTTTAGAAGTTAAGCTCATAAAATAGTAGGCATTAACATTTTTTGTTGTTGTAATTTTGAGAATTCTGGAAGTATTTTATGTGAAAATCATAGAAAGTCATTGAAAAAATATACATAGTTGATCATTTTAAACAGGAATAAATAATTAATTTTGAAAAATGTCATCACGACAATAATGTTTCTTATTTGAAAACGTTAATTTTTTTAAGACTTTTTTTAAATGAAGTTTCGTTAAATTTATACACTTCTTTCTACGTGTAATTTTAGTTTGAACAATCTTTTGTATTGCGTTTCGTTTCCAATAGGGGTTGCTTTTGATGAATTGCAAAATTTACTCTTTTACGGGGTTGCTTTTGATGCATTGCAATATCTCCTCTGTAAGGGGTTGCTTTTGATGCTTTGCGTGAATAACTGAATGTAAGGTATTTTATGCTGAGACATATTTTTTTTTTTATTACAAAACCCACAACTCATAGGGAAATATTCTTACCCATTTCATTTGCGATTTCGGTCTTTTACTTGTACTCGACATGATGCAGAAACGTTTTGTTTGTTTTGTTGTTGAATTTTTGTCTATTGGGGACAAAATTTAAATTTTATATTTTTCTGCTACAACAGCAATAGCAATTTGAATTTTTCATTTTATTTTCAGGTTAAATATCACATATTTTATTTTTTTAGTGATTGTTGTTGATTTTTGTTGCATAAATCTATGTCATTTCTTTTTAAACTTATAATAATGAATGTCATTTTATATATAAAAGAAAATCTTTCTGCTTTTTTGTGAATATATTGGAGCTTAGAAATTTTTGTATTTTTGCGTTTTCTTGTAGTTGTTCTTGTTGTTGCTGTTTGTGACTTGCATTTTAAACATTTATAGTTTATAGTTGGTCTATTTTTCCTCATAATGAAATCTAAAATGCTCATTTCAGAAAACTTTTTTTTTCTTCTATTCTTCTTTTCTTAAAAAAAAAGATTTCTCCGAATGTTTGTTGATAGAAAGAATATTTTTTTCTTGCTTGTGTGTCTCTCTGAGTCATTACAGAATTGCCTCCTTTTTCTTGTACTTTTCTTCTGATAGTTTTCTTTCAGTAACGTTAAAGTCATATTCCAAGCACAGATTTAAGTCATTATTCATTGTAATAACAGTTTTATTTCTTCTCTCTACTTTCCCCCTCGTTTGCCTCAAATAACGATCTTTGTGTTGTTTGTGGCTGCTCACTAAGCGATTCTATATAGTACATATACATGTACATACTGTACGTGTATATATGCTTTAGTATATATGTATGTGTATAGTTATACATGTATATACATATATAGAAGGGATCTAGATAGAGATGGATCTACATGTTAATGTTAGTACTATCTTCAATGGCCTTCATCGTCCTTTTTCAAACTTGTCTCATTCGTTTTTCCCCTCGCTTTTTTTTTCCTTAAAAGAAGACGAAACACTCTTATGATATGTTACACTCGATAACCATTTCGTTCAAAATTTGTGTGCCCCAACATTCAAAATTTGAAAAGGGTGCCTCATTTCTAGCCCCTCTTTATTTTTTGTATGTGCTGTTACTGTCTATATCTCTTTAGTATGTCACAGCAAGATATCTTATGAAATGATTAAGAAGACTCTTGTAAGATGAATAATAGATTTGATGAAAGCATTTTGTAAGAGAATGTCATCTAAAAAATATATATATTTGTCCAAGAAAAAAATGAAAAGAGCATCTTTAGAGTACTTTTTATAAAAGTGGTAGACTGAATTTTTTTTTTTAGGTTTTTTTTCTGGTCTGTGTTTGAAGAGGTCTTTCTTAACTTACTATATTTCAATGGTACATATTGGTCAAGATTCATAAATTCTTATTTTTTTGGTGTCTGAGAAATTGTTTTCTATGCATTTTGCTTTAATTTTATTTTACCTTCAGACATTCTATATACTGAACTGAAACAACAATGTAGACCCTAAAGCAAGATAAAAAAATTAAAGTCTACCATCTTAACAGAAAAAGATTGGAGTTGTTTCAAGTATATCAAATTATAAAATATGAGGTTTGTTTTAGTACAAAATACATCTAGGAAATGTATATCGTTGGTGTCATGTAATATTTTAAGAGGTTTCTTTTTTAAGTGATAGTAATAGCGACACCATAGTCAAGGGTGGTTGCTTAGAAATTTCACTGAAAACAGTTTGAGGAGACAACAATGATTTTCTCAAGGTATATCTTTGCTAGCAGCAAAATGAAACAACATCCCACTGGGAAATGTTCAATTGCAAGAAGTTAATGCCATAGTTGACAGGATTTACTGACATCTCACATGGACTAACTACCCTTGTATGTATGTATGTACAATTGTCCATTGTCCAGTTGAGGTTTTATCAAATGAAAAAGTATCTTGGGATAACAAAATCAATTCTTGAGTTGATGTTTTCAACAATAAAGATTAGTTCGCAAATTATACAAAAGAGACTTTTTATAAAATGGTTTCTTTGAGGTCTTAAGTATATAAAAGCATCGAGGAAGGTTTTCTGATGAGCATTTCAAAATAAATTCGTTTTTTAACTTCCTAAGGATTATGGCTACTTCCGGAAACTATAAAATAAGCTATTATTTCTGAAGAAAACAGAAAGGTATAGCGACTTTCAATCTCAGGCTCTCCTTCTATGAGGCTTTCTATGACCTCATCTTTAAGAAAATTTCAAGAACATCCTTAAATTATTTTTTCTTGAAGGCGTTGCTATCACTGTTTTAGATTCTTTAAGAACATAAACGTTTTAGTTACCGGACACAGTTTGTGTTTTTAGAAAAAAAATGTCTAGCATTTTGTAAAATGTTTAGGCGTTTTGTTAGCTTATTTCTAATAATAGAATATTAACAGAATTTTTTTATGTTTGGTACAATATAATTATGATTTATTAAGAATCATTTACGGAATAGTAAATGCTAAATGCTAAATAATAACATTGTTTCAAACTTTTTTGTGTGTTAAATCAGTGTTTTTGTGTATTATTTTATCTTGACAAAATCTAGCCTCTATAGAATTTTTATTCCAACGGGTGTGTATTAGTGTATTATAATTTTTAATTTAAAAATATATTCTTAAGTAATAAACAAGTGAATGAAGTGAATACTAGGCTTGATGAATTTCCTGTTGAAGGACTTCCTTTTGGTCATTGCAGTTGTCTTTTTTTGTGTTAAGGATGTTAGTCTTAAGACATTGTGAACAATCTTTGTTTTCTATCCTCTTAGTTTTCAGTGGATTTCACATGAAGTAGCATGACGTCAACGGAAATTCATTGTTAAAGCCGGACGGAAGTAGTTGCTAGATCGCAAAATCCCACAACAATTAATTATGATAAAAAAATATACATGTACATATACTGTGTTTGTATTAGTTCAAATATAAACAAGTGTCTCAGTGGTCAGTAATCACTAATACGTATGCGACACTTGAGTTTGACCCTTACTGAGCCATACTTTTTCCGGTCTTATATTTAACTGACCAAAGGAAAAAAAAATGTGATCTTTATTTTATATTAATCCTATCTTAAGAATTAGTTTTGTTTATTGTATTTTTTGTTACAAATAAAAACATAAATTAAAAAAAAATAGTTCAGAAAGAATTAAGTAGATTAGGCAAATTTAGCTGGTTAATCCTTGTAGGATTCATGGATTTAATTGTCATGATTAATCACAATTGTTTTCTGACATTATCATCATCATCATCATCTCTCAGTTTATTTATGCTGGCTTGGTAGCAATTTATATAATGATGACTGCAACAAACGTTCTGTAACAAGAAATTTGTGTTGATTCAAATCTTAAAAATGGTGTTGTGTTCCCAATGGTATTCTTCTATTTTTTTTAGAAACAAATGTCGAATGAAATGAATACAAATCACGTGTAAATTATGGCATGCAATTTTGAGCCGTGATTTATATTGAGAGAGAAAGAGAGAGATGCTTGTTTTTTTTTCTAATCAATGGTGGTATTTTTTTTTACATTGTCGGAACATAGGGGTATTATAAAAAAAGAGCTGCACTTGTAATGGTGTTTGGTGTATATTTTATTGTATATAGTGTTGAGGATATGTATGCCTATATTTTATTTAGTGATTTTGTGATTTTTGATGTCGGAAGGAAATGGTGCAAAATAGAAAAACTGGCCTATAGCTCAAAGTCACGCAATCACGGCATGTGTAGTTTTTTCTTTAAACATTGAATTTGGAATGGGTTTACTACAAACTCGCATAGGGAACACACAAAGGTGAGAAACACACAGGTAGGAAAATGCGCACGTGTATTTAGCACCCACACACACACACACACGCACGCACGCACACACACACACACACACACAAAGGGACTGGTCTGGTGGGCTTATAAATGGCTTTAATCTCATTAGATTCATTACAGTGTACTGAGGTTTATTTGCGAACTCACGCAGAGCAAACAAGAACACACACAAACAACATATGCTTTCATAGAAAAAAGTGTGTTGGCCACTCTATACAGCTACCAAAATACATATACAGAACCATAGCTACATGCAAAAAAAATCTATTTCATTGTACAGTATAGCTATATATACTCGTATATACTGACAAGTCATAATGTACAAATTATACTTTGTTTTAGAAGCCATTATAGCTTCGTTTGTAGTCTAATGCTTTTTTTTTTGTTTCTATCTCAAAACCTCGGAGGGTTTTTTTCTTCTTCTTTCTATTGTTTCCATTTGGGTTGTAGGGGATACACACTAAATTTTCTATAGTTATTTTTTAATGTTCTAGAAATAGTAGTAAGAATACATTATTTTCCAGACATCTGCTTCTCTGTGCATAATATTGAGCTTTTGAGAGAAAAAAAATGACAAAAGAAAATTACAATTATGTAGCTTATAATATGTATACTGTATAAACTCATGTTAGCCTATGGTGTTCATAGTGTTCATTAAAATATGTAGTAAGAATAACATATACCTTCATATTTAAATGTGGATCCTTCAATTAAAAAGGGATTTTAATGAAACCTGTTAACTTTTTTTAAGGGTGTCTTCTTCTAAAGCAATATTGCTAAACAATTTCAGCATACACCTTGACATTATAGATTCACACAAACCTCAGTTTTTTTTTTCTTCAAGACATTATTTAATTTGATATACAATGTATGTACAGTAATTCAAACACTTTTATAATTGAATGTTTGCAATTATAAAAACCATTTTACAATCTATACACTTTTTTTTTCTTTCTGAAGTAGGTTAAGAAATTGTAACTTTGTTTAGAAAGTGTATATTTTTTTAATGTAAGTAACGGTTTCAGGGTATGAGATTTTTTTTTACTAGCTGTAAAAGTTTTTGCTTCTTAGAGTGAACCACTACTACTACATCATTGATGACTCTTTTAGTTACTCTTAATGTTTTTTATATTAGTAGATAAACTGAAATGCTTTTTAAGGCGGAAATTGTCACTCTATTGAAATGTCATTGTGGATTTATGCTGAGAACACTGTTTGGATTTCTTAATTCTATCTTCTTTTATCAATAAGGTTTGCTTTCACAGGTTTTTTTTTCTTCGGTCTCAGACCAAGAAAGGTGGGCTTTGAAAACCCTCTTTCTATTTGTTGTAGTTGGTCTCATCCGAACTTTTGTAATATATTTAGTAGGCCTACTAAATTGTAGCATTCTTTTTATCCTCTTCTGTTAGTTAAAGATTTTGATGTTAAGTTACTAGAAAATCCTTGGAATTGTTAGATTAGGATTAGTTGTTAGTGCAGCAAAGTGACAACGTCCAGCTTATCAAATAGAACCAGTTTGTTCTTTCTAATGGATTAAGTGTGTTTTTATATAAAAAAAATTGTATTGAGTGTTTGAAGAAAAACTGTTAAGCTGTAGGCCTATGTATGTGTTGTTAGGTATTTTAACATTACGTAAGGCGATTTGTGGGTGGTTTGAAGAGGATGGAGAAAGTAACTCAATCCATTGTTATTTTTTTTTGGTCAAGAATAGAAACTTTGTAGTAGCAGCCAATAGCGCGTTAAGAAAGGTTTATTTTTCAAACACGGAGGCTACTTCTTTGAAGAAAAATATCTAAGATTTACTGATTTTTTTCTTCTGCTTTTTGGTACAGCATCTTTGTGTTTTGTGTGGTTTTTGTCTATAGTGGCTGACCGCTTTGTTCATCTTTTATGTCTGTATATTATATATGGGAATAAAAAATCCCACAATACTCTAGAGGTTCTATTATAAAGTAGAGACGTACATTACATTCTGTAAAAAAAAATTGAGGCCCAGCCCACAAAACTTGTGAGCCCCCAGCAGACCTAATGTCGATTTCAAATCTCGCATGAATTGGAGTGCTCTTACAGAGGTGTGGTGTTAGTGAAACGTTAGATAATATCATTTATGAATGTGAAATGGCAACTACAGTTGCGGCAAGAAGAGAGCTGGCCTGATTTGCCACAAGTAGTGGATATAACTAGCCATTGGAAAATTAAGACATTCTTCATGAACAAGACCTCTAAGAAGCTGCTTTGTACTTTGCAGTGGCAGCAGTTTTTGAAGGCCACCCATTGTAGTTTAAATGACTGAGAAACTTTCTGATGAGAAGCCTAAAGCATTTCGGTGGGTGGGCCAGAAATCTAGCACACCAAGTTAACATAGTCCACTACGCCCATCAGGCCCATGAGGACTCACAAAGCTCACCAGATATATATGAAGCCCACAAAGCCTATGGGGTTTTATGTTGGTTTCTGTCTAGAATGATCAAAGGTGAATTTGAAGTGTATACATGTACATTTATCGGCCTTTGTGTAAATAAAATTATTTAGCTAGTTTTTAAGCTAGGATCATCTGTTGTAGTATATTAGTAATTTGCATCTGGTAGTCTGGCTAAATCCCTGCATTTGTACATTTTTTCAAACACTTTTCTATCAAAAGTGAAGCTTCTGGTTTTTGTTTCACTATTTTCTTCATTTTTATTTGTTGGTCGTCATCTGATTTAGCTAAGTATCAACAGAATTTCAGTTGGTAGCTTTTTTACTTCGTCTCTCTCTTTCAATCTCTCTTTTTCAATTCCATTATGTTCTTTTTGTATTGTCACTAGTTTATTCACTAGGTGGCGACGTATTCGACGGTAATGATCGACTTTTATATAAAAGAGGCCGTGGCCGCGTTCCCTTTTAATTCGAGCAACCGGAGTAGAGGAACATCATTTGAGGAGTACATGTGATGCAGTTTGGAGGAACCCCTTAAACTATTGCCTCTGATTTTCTCTTCTTTTTGCTCTTCTTATTCGATGGCAACGTCATCATCACACATCCACATCTTTGATTTCCTTTTTTTTGCATAGTGCTTTTTTTGTTAGTTTGGCTTCTTCTTACATTCAGTCAACTTTATCGCCTTTTATTTCATGACATTTCTAGTTTGGCTTCTGTCAAACAGTTTGACATTTTTTTTTTCCTAAGAAGAGAGAAAAACATATAAAAATATTGAAATTGGTATAAGTTTTCCTATTTGCAAAAAAAAAAAAAGAGGAAATGATGAACTGCAAAGAACTTGTAGTGGTGGCTACCAAATTTGAATTGAGTGTGTCAAGAAATTCAGTGTCACTTTAATCATCTTCACTGAATCTTCTTCTTCTTTACTAGTGGGATTTAAATTGGCTGTGAAGCTATTTTTTTCGTCTACTTTTTCTTCTTCTGAATGTGTGCAGGTCGATTTTTCTCGCATTTATTTCAATGTGGAAAGTGATCGACGGTGTGTGAAGTTTTTACGCCGTTGTGTGGTCATGTGTAGACGGAGGCGGAGGTCTCAGCGGCTCCTTGGAGCACCATCAACATCGCCGTCATCATCATCAACAGCATCATCATCATCATCATCATCATCATCATTGAGTTGGTGGCCACAGTTTAGCGGTGCGTTGTGTCACCACCACGACCACCACCGCCGCCGCCACCGCCGCTACCAACAACACCACTGTCCACAATCCTCCAATCTGAGTAGTAGAACTCAGTGTGGTGTTTTATCTTATGGTACATCTGTTAAAAAGAACAGTATCTGGACACTTACCTTGTTATTACTATTATTAATACTTGTAGTTGGTCATATACCATTAGTTGGAACTTCAACTGGTGAGTTTTTTTTCTGTTTATGAAAATGCATTTAACCCTCCCATTCATCATTTTTTTCTGTTTTGGGTTTCTGTTTTCATAATTGAACATGTAGGCTTTTATTTTTTTTTCTTAATCGCTTTAAGTTAATTTTAAGTACATTTTTTTCTAGCGTGACCACTTTGTTGATAAATTACTGAAAAACATTAGAAATAAAAGTTATTTGATTTTTTTCTGATTAGAACTTACATGTACTATGGCACGGAAAAGACGCTTATATTAAGTTTTTTTAATTATACTTATGTAGGTATATACAGTATGTATTTAATAATTAATAACACAAATAATTTAAATTTATAAGTGCTTTGAACATGACTCCAAACGGGCAGAAACATTACTTTTTTGTTTCTAAAATGTTTTATGAACAGCTGATTTTCGAACGGTGGTTGTTATTTTGCGTTTTAGAAGAACCAGTCTAAAAAGACATTGAAAATGTATTAGAAACTAGAATGGTAGCTGAATCAAATAATAGTTTTTTCATGTTGATATTTTTAAATGAACTTTTTATTTAAACAAAAATGAAAAAACATATCTTTTACTTAAAGTTGTGTTATTTTCAATTACAAACTGCCATAAAACGCTTATTTTAAAAGACATCAACATAAAAATTTAACAAAAAAATGAGTTTCGTTTTTTGAAGTTAGTCATTCTTTATTGGTAAAAAAGATAAAGACGATTTTTTGAAATAATTTCAAGATTTATTTTAATATGAGAAGAGTAGGTGAAAGTGTGTTTGGATGATGATAGAATTGAAGCAATTTTTCTGGGGGAATAAAGCCATTTTGGTATTTCACTCATATTTGCTCAACTAGACATTTCAAATTTAATTTTCTCTTGTTTTTAGTTGGTTAATTTTCAAAGATATACTTGTGAATTTACTCTGTGCATCTGGACTATTCTAGTCTCAAATATATTTCAAAATTCTATTTCAATACATTTTTTTTTCTTCAAAAAAGATGTAATTTGTGCAATATATTGAAAAAAAAAGAAAAATGAAATCATTTCGTGAGCATTAATAGCTGTATGAATGTTTTGTGTGTGTGGTGTGTGTGGTGTGTGTATAGGGGTTAGCAACGCTGATCAAATCATTTTATTATATTGTTATTGTTATTAGAAGCATAATGTCGTTTTGCTTCTTATTAACTATTAATAAGTATAATATTATGATGCCAATGGACGGTACTTAATCCAATAAGAAAACACGCGTTAATCTTGATTGTGTTTGTGGTTTATATTTTTCTAAAATATACACGGCAACACAACGGTGTGTTTCCTTCTGATTGTTTGTGTGTTTTGTGCCGAGTGTGTGGCAGTGTCATGCAAATGACCCTTGTGAAGTGTAGGGTTTATATATTTTTTTTTGGTAAACTTGATTTTAAAAAAAGGATTAAGTGAATGCATTGGTGTATTACATCAAGTCATCTTTTTTTTATTTATGGTCGATGGGGCGTATGAAAAGTGTTATGATGAACATGTTACGTACAGAACAAGAATAGAGTGCTAGCAAGTAGCTAGCTGGGCTGGCTTGGCTGCCCTTATTCACTTTTCTGTTGTTCCCGATTCAGAGGGGTTTATTTGGCACCCAATGCCAAATGTTCCCATTTTTATGATTAACGTCTGAACAGTTCTTTTTTTCTTTGTCTATCCATCTCTATCTCAAACCAATATACAAAAAGAACCTCGATCTCTATATAAAAAAATAGAGATTTGAAAAGCAAATAGATTTATAGATGATTTATCATTTAAGCAGACATGATGTCATTTATTTTTTGATGGAACAAAATAATAAAAAAAAGAGAACACATTAATGTACACAAGTTAGTACATGGCAGCCTCAATGTCTGCTTTTGTTAAACTCTGCAAAAATACGTACATTTTTGCATGAAACAGATGATGCATATGATGTTAAAGAAAATATTAAAAGGGTTAAAACACGTTACAGTATGTTGTTAAACGTGAAATGTGTAATAATGTCAGGTGTTGCATTTGTATTGATAGAATAACTTGTAGCACAGTGTCATTACTAATGACACTGATATGATGGGTGCTACAAGTTATTCTATCAATACAATAGCTATATATTTGTATCATGTTAGCTAATGACTCATTAGCTAACATGATACAAATATACAGTATAGCTATTAAGCTACATGTGCATGTTAAGACTGGGACACACTATGTGCGCGCAATGCTGGATCCAACGTTGTTTCCATATTCGTCTCCAATATTTGCCTGCAGCATTTGCCAGTTGGAGACTTCTCGCTTTGCAGGGCAATTGAATCCATGGTTGAGGATGATATAATTGATGCCGTTACTGCTGCAATAACGAAACTGAAAGAAAAACCTTTGCACACCTAGCGGTAGATTTCATCGGAACTGGTTACAAACGCTGGTCGTATTGTGTGGCCGAGTCACAGATGGTGGGTTGAACACATTCCAATGTTGGAGGGGCCCTTTAATGGAGGACAAGGAAACTGACACCTGCCCGAATGCCTTCCAATATCTTCCAATGTCGAACATTGGACACTCGACATCCGTTTCACGGGCACACTGCGTATCAAACTATCTTTCGTCCGGTGTTGTAAGGCATTTAGTGCATAGCGTGCCCAGGCATAATTCTACAGGCTTAGTACACACTAGGATTCTTTGTTGCGAATCTGCGATACAATGATGCGGGTCTGAATCGCATTAGTTGCGATTCAGACCTGCAACAATGTTGAAATGTTTCGGTTCTGAATTGAGTTAGTGCAGATACATGTTTCTGGATTTCTATTGAAATGGGAAACTTTGATACATTGTTGCAAAACATTTCATAGTTAAAGATGTGAACCACTGAAAATATTGTTAAACTAATTGAGGACCTTCTGTGTAAATTGTGTTTTGGGAAGTTACATTTTCTGACTACAAAGACAAAAGAAAATGAAATTTCGAAATACTGTCCCATCTTCCAATTTTAAGGTGTCCAATAGGCTTAAACGGATTGTGGTCTCGGCTGAGAAATGTTTGTGTGCCCATCACCGTTTCTGTTATATTCGCTCCTCTTGGCGAATCGTCATGTAGGCACGTATTGCAAGGGCTGCTTCTGCAGGTGATAAGCACATGGTGAAAGTCTGAAGGATATAGAGAACAGGTGTGGACACGGAACAATGTTGCAGGTCTGAATCGTGAAAGTTGTGATTCTTCCAGGCAACATTGTATTGGAGCAGCCCCAAATATTGTATCGCAACAAAGAATCTTAGTGTGTACTAGCCTTCAGCCTAATTATGCAGCTACCTTGATTATAAATATTATATTTGTATAATCTGTTTTGAATTAGGTGAGGCTTAAAAATGTATCTATGGTATATTTGTATATACTGTATATCTGTGTAAAAGAATATTGTCGTCAAACTGATTAGTAAACGGAAATAATTACCGTTTGATGTCAATCATATGTAGGAGTTGAGCCTTATTTAATCATAATCATGCATGTAAAATATATGCAAGTCCTCTAATATGTACCATGTAACATGTACATACATTATACATAGAAAGAGATAATCTTATAAGTTAGACTTAATTTTGGTGCATTGCATAATTGCATTGAAGCTCTGCTGTCTTAGTTTTTTTTTTAATTCTACCTCAGAACGTCACTCAGTTTTTTTTTTCTTTTTTCTTTTGAAGAGCGTAATTACTATTTATAATCAAGAAAGATTTCTGATTTTTTTATACTGTCATACAAATGAGAAATAGGTGTGCTCATTATCTCTAGATATTACAGCAGAAACTCTCAAATATTATGAGCCCTGATTTTTTTTTTTTTACTTCCATGCGACTACTAACAATAATTATAACAATGCAAATGTAGACTCAGATTTTTTTTTATTGATTTTTCTTTTTCAGAATTTACATTAAATGAAATTAGATAATATTATTGCTGGTCATCATTTCATTTTGAGATTTGCTTTATTGATGTTTCGTTTTCAATGTAAGCGTGTAACATCAAAGAAATTGGCAATCAATTTAAGATTATATCATTTTTGTTTGATAAAAGGGGGTTAATAACAAAAGAATTCAAAAACCTTTTTGTTTAAATTGTTGAAAACATTTTTTTATCAGATAAATCGAAACAATCCGAAATTTTGGGTTAACCCCACTAACGTCACAAGCTTCGTCTAATACCTCGTCAATACTAAAGCTAAATGCATTCAAGCTAATCATGCTTATTTGAATTATATGGAGTCTAAGTTAAGTACGTTACAAATTTAGAATTGACTACATTGCCTAATTTATCGAAACATAATGAAATACTAAATCAATATTTTATTACATATTGAAATATAAATTTAATATATTTAAATAATAATTCAAATATATTCCGGTATTAATTGAATATATATTGTGTTCGATATGTCTATGTCCTTAATAGAACATGTTTAATATTTAAATGCATTTAACTTTTTAGGTGACGATAAGGTACAAGGGCGACACAAGTAGGCCTATATATTTGTACGTTAAACTAGTTTAGAGAGGAGTTTAGGGAGGTTTTTCTACATAAAATATAATAATAAGAGAAGTCTTTGACTTTTCAATCATCACGATCTAAATTTATATCATTTGTTTTCAGACCACATTTCATCAAAAGAGACAAAAATAGACATTTTTTTAGAAAACAAAATGGGAAAATATTTTTTCTTTGGTTGTTTTGAAAAAAAAAATGTCGTAGTACAAGCTTTTTTTTTTTTTCAGATTTTTTTTTTACTTCTGACACCCAAACTGTATAACAGACGAAAAACAATAATTTTCTATGTTGTCTTCGTCTTTTATGACATTTTTCTTTTTGCGTTTGGGACAATGTCTTTATGGCAAGCAAATGCTGTTATGGGGCTTTTAGAAAATATACTGTGGTTGGGGCCCCCTGCTATGCCAAGAAAATCATAAATGAAATTCAATATTGAGAACAGTTTTTTTCTAGGTTTTTTTTTTCTCCATCAGAACATTGTTTAATAATATTACTAGATGCTTGTTTTTTTACTGAGAAAAAAATCACAGTATAGAACATTATACTTGCGGTTAGAACATGACAAGTATAAGTCTAAGTCTGTCACAAGTTATGAACAGTACCATCTCCAAGTATAGTTTGTTGTACAGTATTTGAAAAAGTTTAAACCAACAGACATAGGGGTAGTTCACTGAAACGATGTGACTATGGAGCATTAAGTGTCATGGCTGAGTGTAGCCAATAGATGGCACAACTGCTTATTTGAGCTAAATTCCTTCTCAGTTTCGTTACGATTAAATGATTACGGTAATTTTAAAGTGTAAACGCCTGTCAAACTCTGATTATTCTGTCGTTCAAGTGCAAAATGAAGAACAAACTTGAACGTCTTTCATAAACTAGAAAAGGTATCAGAAATATAGCAAGATGAGGGAGATACGAAAAATTAAGAGTGGTTGAGCGACCTGAAATTTTATATATCTTGCTTTAAACAAACAATACTAGTAGGTCTATTCTTTAAGAATTTGGATAATCATGAAAACACATTTTTGAGAAAACTATTTCGTATTAACTATAACAGAAAGAACAGAAGAAGAAAAAAACATATTAGAACGTTCTAGTATGGTTATTTTTATATCCATTTGGACAAACTAGGATAAACAATATTCACGTTTTTTATTATATTCCATTATTGGAGTTGGTGAATTATGAATATGAAATGAAGTATCTATGGTTAATGGACAAGTGTAATGAAATGTCGGGGAGAACTATTCAGTGCCTCTATTTGATTGGCCAAATCCCAATTTATCAAACATTCCTCGCTTGCCAGTCACTTTCCCAATTTAGAGAAACGCTGAAAGGATAAATCGAAAGTTAGCGAAATGGGACAGATCAGAATGAAAAGTTTTTTTTCTAACAAGTCAAGCTAGAAATAAATATGTTTAAATTTTTCTAGCGAATTCAAATATAATACTGGAAAATGACTGAACTGAAATACTGAACTTTTATTATTATGGTCATATGATCTGTATTCAAAGCAATTATACTGAAGCAATAATACTGAAGCAATTAATTACACTGATAGTAAAAATTAAAAATAATAAAATAACATAAGGCGCACAGTCCATTAATTGCAATTGGCATGGGAAATACTAGTCGACATTTTTTTTTAGAAATTTGATACAAAAAGGCATGAAACATGTCTTAATTTTCAAATACTTGCTTCTTAGACTTCTTCACAAAGATTGAAGTGCAACATTTTTTTTATAAAAAAAAAGAAACTGTTGCCAACTTTATCTGTTTATTAAGAGCAGTTAATAACCTTTTAATGGTTTGGGTCGGTTGTTTGTTTGTCTTGAAACATTCATAACCCCTTGACTTCATATGCCTGTAAAGCTACAAACCTTTGGTGACCTTTGAAGTTCTTCGTTCTGTTGCCTGCAAATTTGACACCGTGCTACAAACACGCTACATCCATTGAGTCATTCTTTGTACTTCATTTTTCTAACATTATGTCACACTTTATAATGGGAATACTCGGTACTGTATGTTCTATACTTAAAGACGAAAACAATGTATTCCAGGGGCTGACTTGGAGAGAAAAATTGCCCAGCAAACTCGAAAAATGCCTACGACTCCAATTTCTTGAAATGTGAGCATAATTTTCTTTTATCAAAAATAAACATGGGTTACATTTTCATTTACGCAGGCCTACAATAAAAGTGAAAATTTATTTTGCTATTTTGCGTTTTTTTAAAAAAAAAAAAAAAACTTGTCTAAAACCATTTTCTAGTTTTTTTTTTCTGTTTCCCCAAAAATTTGTTATTTTACTGTTTTTTTTTGGGGGGGGGGGTTCTATTTAACAAAAAACATTAGTTTTCTGATATTTTTCTTGTGCGATTTTTAAACTTTTATCGGGCATTACCATAAAATTGAAATACTATCTTAATGGAAAAACCGGCTTATGAGGAAAATGCCTAATAGGCCAGTCCTGTCCCTGATAGTTTATGATTCTTAGTACAAATGATCATTTTATGAAACCCCCCTGACCTTTGCACTGTTTTAGTTTCCAATTAAAAAAAAGAAAAAAATAACTCATTTTTCAGGGTTCTTTACTATATATAACTAATTAATAGTGACAAGTCAGTAACAATAATAGGGTTATGTGATTTGTAACATTTCTTTTTTAATTACTTTAAAGAAAAATTTAAACTTTGTAGTTTGTACCTCATTGACTCTAAATATAGATAGATAGCTGTACAATCAATATTCTACTAGAATGAATGCATTTTTTTCATTTGAATTTTAACTAATGTCTGTGACCATCGACAAGGCTATCTTATATTTTTCATTGGTGGAATCCTAAAAGTTAGTGGTGGTGGAGATAGTGGTTGGGGCCGGTTATTCGTCTTTGCCATATTTTCAGAAATATATTTGTTTTCTTGCATTATTATTAGGCTATTCTCACAACTCTTCAGTCATACATATACAGTATATAGGCCTATATATAGATATACAGTAGTAATCGATAGAAAAAGGGGGGAGTGAGATTTTTTCAGTTTGAAGGGTGGATTGAAAAGATGGTTCTGTGTTTATGAGAGTAGTATACTATAGTTTTGCAGACTTTTTATCTTGCCTATATATAGTTTTTGTGTGTGTCCATGAATCAGGAGTTGCAAACTCCAACTACTTTGGTTCGGCACTTGAAATGAAAAGGGAAAAATATATCTAAAAAGCCTCCCACCACCACTACTACTGCTGCTGCTACTACTACTACTACGTCTACGATTTTGCCATACTATAGGGTCCTCATATATTTGTAAAAGTAAAACTTCTATTTTCTCCTCTGATAGAATCTCCGGAAACATCTACTAAAAGTATAGCATATGAAATTTACATTGTACTGAACTGGAAAAATATCTTTAGAGTCTATGACTATGTGTACTATGTGGCTTGGTCACTATGAAATTTATTGTCTCAAGACAGTTAAGAAAGAGAAAAGACACAAAAATGAACTAAAAACGTTCGACATTTAAACAAGTTGAAATATATAACATTGCTTAAGAACAGGCCATAATAGCATACTGAATTTTTTTTTGTGTTTGTTTTGTTCTCAATTGCTTACAAAAGAAGCATATAGAAGATTTTCTTGAGAACTTTACATTATATCATTACTGAGAAGAAAGAAAGCACAAAAAAAAAAGAATTACTTTAATTGTCCATTAGCTTACGGATTTCCTCTCATTCTCTTAATTGTTAAAACGTCTGTTTCTGCTTGTTGTACATATTTTATTTGAGATTCTTCCAATTATTGTAGCATTTTTTCCGCACTTAATTAAGAAAACACTTTGTTTATTGTTTGAAGTTTGAAACTAGAAATTTAATTGTATTTTTTTATGTTTAGTGGACATAAATATATAATATGAGAAAATAGCATTTAAGCGTTTGTTATGTGCTCTACTACTCTATGTCAACTGAAGATTACTGTCGGAAATATTTTAATGACATGCTTTTTTTCTGAAAGTTGTATTTATATATAACAAGAAAATTAAACAAAAAACAAGCTTTGGGATACTCGCTTTTATAAAAAAAGGTCTAAAAAGTAAAAACAAATTATAATTGGGTCTTGTCTTGTTAGTGCAGTGGGTTAGTGTCTGAGCCCGTGGTAATGTTGGTGACCTTGGTCATGGGTTCAATCCCTTGCAGTGTGGATTATTTTCAAATATTTCATAATGTGGTGGACAAACAAAGAAACTATGAAGTTAAATAAAAGCGAGTAAAAAGAATAAGTATCAAGAAATCAATGAACAAGCATGTAGGTGTTTCTGTAGCTGTGATGTCAACTTGTAACAAAAAGTTCAATTTTAATACATTTTTTGTCCGCTATCTTTTTTCTTATCGATGGATAGAAGTGGCTATATTTTAATAACGACTCTTTTTTTGGATAAATGTGCACTACTGAAAAAAGAGCAACTTTTGATCTACAATGGTGAGTAATTTGAGTCGCATACAATTAGTGGTCGAATTTTAGGGTATTATAAAACTTATTGTTAGTGGGAAATTTAGATCCTAAACAATGTATAAACGCGAGGAGCTTTTGTGGCCTATGGGATTTAACATAAGCTAAAAAAATAAGAGATTTTAAAATGAAATTAAAAATAGAAAAACTAATTATAAATTTTTACCAACTTATCACTAGATGAGCAATATTGTTATGTACATATTGCAATTTGAATTTTGAAAATAACAATTTTCGTTGTAGAAAACAAAACATTTGCCTGAACCATGTATTTTTTTAAAAAAGAATTTCTCTTTCTCATTTGCTTCAATGGCTTAGCTGTGGGGCGCCACTAAATGGCGAAAAGTGGAACTATAACTGTCATCTGCTAATATTCAAAATGGCGTCACACATATAGGCTCTTAAGCAAGGACTTGGTTCCGCCACATCATGATCTCAGCAACCAATTAGAACAGCTATTGTGAAAATATTGTGCTGCAGAAGATTTAAATATTTGAACTGCAATCTTGAGTTGGCAAATGGTGTAAAGCAGTGTCAGCTTTAATCTATTTGCTGGCCAGGACAAGGTGCAGGCCTTGGTGCAGGCCCACGCCTCTAAAAAAGTTGGAGATGATTTACAGTTTAATATTGTAAATATTTAAAACTTCAATTCACTAAAAGTTGTTCCTTTTCCTATATAGTCTAAATTAGTTTGTTTTGCGGCATTATATAAATGAATAAAAAAAATCTTTTTTAGAAAATGTCATTAAGTTTTTGATGCCCCGTTAGAAGTGCTACCCAGGGCTCATATGCTGGTCGCCTTGTCCTAAGGCCTGTACTGGTATAAAGCTGAACTTGTTATTAAACCTTATGTTTATGATTCATTATTTTTAATTTTCATCATGATGATTTATTATTTTTATTAAATTAAAAAAATTACTTAAATTGTAACTATATTGTAAACTTATTCTTTCTACTTTTGCATATGCAATGTGCCTTGTGTATTTTATCATTGGTGTTCTTGAATTGGGCTTTTCTTCAATTGATTTAGCAGGTAGGTAAGAGAAAAAGAAAAGGATTCACAAATAAGATGATAAAGAGTGATATATATACTGTATATACTAGTGGGGTAACCGGTCATAAATGACGGGAGCAAAATTCACAGGCAATTGTGCCTAGCATTAGAATTTCTTTTCCTCCACCCTTTTATGACGTCAGACTAAGTAACAAACCCAACAACCCAATTCATAAAAGGGCGGAGCAAAAAAATTCTAGTTTAATTTTGCAATTATCCCCTCCCCTTTTTTATATTTGAAAGAGAAAATGAGCGGTTCATTTTTTCTGGTGTGCGCATGCGCGTCGTTTTTTCCATTTTTTACTCCTTTCATTTCAATTTCCGTCACCCCTCCCACTTTTCTCTCTCCCCCCTCTACACTTTCCAACCTTTTCCGCTCTCCAATTTAATATCATGGGGTTTTTGGATGGGAAGGGTGCAACATATAGTTGACCTTGATAAAAAAAAAACGGTTCATTTATTCATTTAAATTTAGATAAATTCCGACGTGGTTCATGGGTTAAAACGTTACTCACATGAAAAGGACAGACCTGGCTTAATATATATATAATAGATGCAATGTTGACTAGTGACTATATACTGTATGTGATGTGACATTATAAGATGAATAAAGGGTCTAATTTTACTCGTATATTTTAGGCATCCTTTTCTATTCTTCGAACATATTTATGTATAAATGTGAAGAAAGACTCAAAAGTAACTTTATGTGGTTCCGTTGAAAACCATCAGTAAAGTATTTCAACTAAAGTAAGAATAAAAAAAAACCTCTACACATCATTGTGCACAAGCATAAAATTATGCATTCAGAAAAGATATTCCTCTGAGAGGCTACCATAATATGCCATAGACTATCTTCTTTTATTCGTATATCTTATTTTTTTTTTCTGTTTTGGAAAGATGCTATTTTTTTTTTACTTTTTTTGTCAACTGTCCGAAAGCCATCCATTCATTTTTGTCTCTTATTTGTGTTTCTTTTGGCTATAGTTTTTTTAGATATATATGTGGTTATGAACAGAGAACAGTTCAAGCATATAATACGTTTATAGAGACAGTTTTCTTCTGCTTATTTTTTTCCTACTGTAAAGCTGAGTACAAACGATAAAATTCTTACTTGTCAATCCTGGCTTTTCAATACAGAAAATTGATCGTGTATGTCACTGGTTTCCAAAGTGTTTGCCGCCAGTTTTCCAAAGTGTCCCGCGAAAATTTAAATGTTTTATTTAATGTGTTAATATAAATTTATATTTTCAAATGAATTTCAACTTTACTGGGAAAAGAAAAATCAACGAAACTTTCCTATTACACATAGGGGTGTGTTGTGGTCACTAGTGTGCCGTGAGTTTTAATAGATGTGCAGCGAATTCTCCAGGCACATTGTATGTAGTAGATTATGAGAATTCAATCTTAACTTTTATTGCTCTTCCATCTCGGCTCGAACGATCTACACGGCCAGAAATCCACCTCGAAAGATAAAACATAGCACACACTTTAAAAAGAAACCCAATGAAAAATATACGGAAATAGTTTCAAACGTCTATGGCGATTTTGAGAAAGAATTTATGATTAACAAGCCAGGATTGACAACTCCGAACTGATCGTCTGTACCCAGCCTTAAAGTTGAAGTTGAGTCTATACATTTTTTAAGAAAAAATATGATATCTGATTCTATAAACGTTCACTTTAACTATATGTACTGTATATACTGTACACATATATATATATATATATATATATATATATATATATATATATATATTATATATATGTATATATATAATATATATATATATATATATATATATATATATATATATATATATATATATATATATTATATATATATATATATATATATATATATATATATATATATATATATATATATATATATATATATATATATATATATATATATATATATATATATATATATATATATATATATATATATATATATATATATATATATATATATATATATATATATATATATATATATATATATATATATATATATATATATATATATATATATATATATATATATATATATATATATATATATATATATATATATATATATATATATATATATATATATATATATATATATATATATATATATATTATATATGTATATATATATATATATATATATATACATATACATATACATGTACAGTTTGAGTATAATTGAAAGATTTTTTTTCTTATAAAAGTGGTTCGAAATATATGGAGATTTGAGAACGAATGGAATCTAAACATTAATTGGAATTTATTAGAGAGAAAGGATTGAGAACAATTTGAGACTTTCAATATTTAACTAAATTGTCAATATAAAAAAATCTTAAATTAGGATCGTTTTTAAGGTTTATCGATTATTTAACCAATTTCAGTTTAAATTTATTATTAAAGTTTATATCAAAGCAGTAAGTAGACAGACTTCGATTTGAAAATACTTAAAAAAAAAACTATTCTACAAGCAAAAAAAAAAGAATGATAGAAGCTTTTATATTAAATTTTCTGAAGCTTTTTAATAAAAGACCCAAATTCAAGAAGGAAACTTAGCATTTCGACTTGAACTATCAGAACAAGGTGTTTTAAACACAGATTTTCGAGATGATTTTAACACGTAAACGATACTTGAACTCTGGTTATTCTTTGTCAGAAACAAAATTAAGAAAAACTTGAAAATGTTTTAAAAACTAGAATGGTAGCTCAGTCACTTAAGAGCATTTTCATGTTGATAATTTTAAAATAAACATTTTATGGAAGTTTGAAAAATGACACACCGTTTAGGAGATTGTATTTTTTTATTTTTTGTATTTTTTTATTATTTTGAACGATATTGACATAAGAAAATTAAACAAAAAACATGTTTTTTGTGATACTCGCTTTTATAAAACAAATGTCTAAAAAGTAAGAAAAAACAAGATCTAAATCCCCTCTTGTTGGTGTAGTGTTTAGTGTTTCAGACTCTTAGGCCATTGGTAATTTTGGTCGTGGGTTCGATCCCTTGCTGTGTGAATTATTTTCAAGTATTTCAGAAGGTGGCTGTGGACAAACAAACAAACAAATTATGAAATTAAATTAAAGTGTGTAATAATACAAATACAATTAAGTGATACAGTTCTAGTGGCACTGTTCTGGTTTCTGATACCCTTGCAGTTGTTTCTGAAATGCAGAAAACTAAAGTTTCAAAATCAGCTGCTGAAACTAAACTGAAAGGAATTAAATTAATTCCAAATTGGTTTTTTTCTCTCTTGAATTTGGACCTTTGTAACAAAACTTTTTTTAAAAAAAAATACAACAAAATTAGTTTTACTTAGATTGCAATTTGAATGTTCTAAATAAATAAATTCAGTGATCATTCATTCATTGTGTGTATGAGATACTTGAATGGATTTAATTCTCTTTGTGGAAGATGTGTTCTGACTTCTAATGCTCATGTTATTTAGTTTGTCAGTGTGAATAAGTGCTTCTTGAACGAGTAATCAATGAATGATTCTTCTATCCATCCATCCACACACACACACAACTTACATAATCCATTTGTATGAAACAAGAAAAGAAAATGGAACTTAGATTAGATATTAATTAATAACATGCAGCTGCTGGATTTTTTTAAGCTTTAGTGGAGTAAAGCCTAATAATATTCTAGGGCATCATACATTTATAAAGCCTTGCAAAATGGATAACCTTAATAGGTTATCCATTTTGCAAGGATAGAAAGGAAACAGAGAGAGAGAGAGAGAGAGAGAGAAAAAAGTAGAGGATGAAGGGGGGAGATGGGGGCAATGTTGGGCTCAGAATGAAAAATCTGAGGGTGAAATAAACATGACAAGTGAACCCACCATAGCTATTGTACACTGTAGGTACGTGTTCTTATATGTAAAGGCAATTGGGGGATTTTTTTTACAAATTAATTAGGCTGAAATTATATGTGGAGAATTCAGGTCGTTTGGGTTCATTCTTTTTTCTAGTCTGAAGCAATTTATCTTTAGAAGCTCTTTAGTCATAAATGGTTGTTTCACCTCCTTTTCTTTTATGGATGCTCAACTTCATTCTACTATCTAGTTATATTGATGCTATATTTTTTTTTCATTGTTTGTTTTATAAATTTAAAATTCTAAATGGTGTGATTAGACGTGAGAGATAATTGATTTTGAATTGTTTTATTCATAATCCGTTAACAGTATGTTTACAATTAAAATATATGCGGAAATTGATCAATTTCTGTGTTTATTTTGGTTTGAATTTGTTGTTAAAAGTGTTGAAAGGGTGGTTAGTTAGGTTGAGGATGGGGAAGAGGTGGATTGGGGGGGAGGTTTGTATTTTATGTGGAAGGATTAACGATACAGATGATGACAGAAAAGAGAAAAGAGAGAAAAATGCTGACGGAAACATAAACAATAGTAGTAGGGCATTAAGTATCTAAACATGCAAATTTAAAAGCGATGAAAGATGTGTATATAGGCGGTTGTGTGTTCTATAAGGTCCACATGAAAAGATTGGGCCACATATACAGTAGATAATAATTTTATATATACAGTATGTATATATATATTTTTAAAAGGGCCCCTACACCATGAACCTCAGTACGGATCTTGTATTTCTATATAAACATTCACCACGCTTGTTCAGGGTGTTTATTCTCACACTGTGTCAATCTATGTTGAAAAGCTTAAGCATGTAAAATAGGGTGGTATATACTGTAAATATTCTCTTGAAGGCTTGAATAGAAAAGTGGATATTTATTTATATACATGTATATGTATACGACGTATTCGTCTATAGAGATCTATGTGTATTATTTATTGATGCTGTTGAATGAATGAACCTTTGCTTCACTTCACATTATGACATTAAGTGTGAATAAAAATGTACAGCACATTAGTGGTTATCACATATTCCTCTATTCATCTTCCTCCTGCTTTTTCTCTATATATAATGCACTGTATAGTTGGTATTTCTAAAAGTTTTAACAGGCTTTATACATGAGAATTTGAATTGTATTAAAACCATATGTTTATTATAAAAAAAATATTGAAAAGAAAATGTGTATTTGTGAAATAGGCGACTGAAATCCTATTGAAAATTAATAGATAACATATTTTTATGGCAGGCTACCAGTTGATAAAATTTAACAAAAAGATATACTTATCAAATAGGGCTAGATGATATGCAAAGAAAAACAAGAAATCAAAAGTTGTCATTTCATAATGTGTTTTACACGTTTGTACACATGGTAAAAAAGTATGAAAACGTGTTTCCAAGTTACAACTTATAAAATTTCCTTAGATGCGATTTTCTGATTGCAAGTTGTTACTTTGAGTGTCATTTGCTAACTTTGAGATAGTCCAAACAAGTGATAAACTCATTAAAACTTATAAAAAGCACTAGCTTTGATTATTTTATTTTAGTTAGCAACCGTTAAGGACACCATTCTTGAAACTTATGTTCTTACATAGGATTGCCACTTGTAACTTTGCAACATTTGCAAACAATGAAGTCGTTAGGAAACTACAATTTTCTGGAGCTTATGGTTAGGACCGGTTTATTTACTAGGCGGTTGCCTAGGACGCCATCATTGGGGGTGGCGTCAAAATGGTGACTGGTAAAATTAACCCAACCCATTTATTGTAGAAATGTAAATGTAAAAACATCCACACCAATGGTTCTGCCATCTAATAAATAGCGAAGCCGGGAGTTTGTCTAGTGCGCCAAATACTCTAGTACCGGCCACTGCTTGTCGTGACGGTTCCAGTCACTTTCTTGAATGTTTTGTTGGAAATTAGTTGTTTTTGTAATTTTAACTAAAATATTGTATCATCGACGTCTACAATGGACAAATATGAAATGATTATGCAGATCATGTGTCAGAAAACAGTATTTGCAATAATTGATGATGTTTTTGAACTTAAATAGATGATTTATATTACAGAAGTTTAGTGTTACACATTGAATTGTCTTTTTACTATGTGGTTCAATCTTCATAAATTAAAAGCTTTTGTTGGTTTAGAGTCTTTTAAGGTCGATTTGTTCGCCTTGGGTCAACTTTAGGTCTACACATGTCTCTAAAAATAATGTTGTTTTCCTTTTGAAAGAAATGCTTGGTTTGGCAAACTAGGCTATATATATGCTAACCATTATGCAAATTATTATTGTCCTACTACAGTATGTATATAATCTGGATGGCTTTTCTGCAAATATACCCTCTTCGTTTCAAAGCTTCTATTTGCATGTAAATTTTTGGAGGTTTTTTGTTGTTATTCATGATGATTATGAATGTTGAAATGAGAAATTATAGAAATGGGTTTCGTGTGGTTGCCTTTTTTGCGTTCATTTCTAACTGTCGTAGTTTTTTTGTGAAGACATTTGCTTTTGTGAAAAAAAGTCTTTAACGTTTATAAAATTTATGTAAAGATCGTCATCAGCATCTTTATATCAACTACGAAATGTGTTTGAAAGTTTCTTTTATGGAATCTAAGTTCTTACTGTTCAATGAATTAATTCTGTGTTTTTTGCACGGACTTTTTGCAAGATAAAATTATTTTTCAATAAAGAAAGGATATTTATTTAACCACGAAATGTGTAGCTACAATTCTCTATTGGAATCAACGTTGTTCAAACTTATAATTTAAATAACTGCTAATTGTCATAGATGATTTAGATATTATCTAACTTGCATACCTGCCTCATCCTAAGAAGAAGCTTGTGATGTCATAAAGATTGATTGACGAAAAATTTAGAATTGTGTTGTTTTGTCTGATAAAAAAGGGTAATAACAAAAGAATTCAAGAATCCTTTTCTTTAAACTGTTAAAAACGTTTAGCATTTCTTTTTTTATCCGACTAGATAACACAATCCTAAATTTTCGGTCAACCCCTATGACATCACAAGCTTCTTCTTAGGATGAGGCAGGTAACTGGTTAGTATCTACTAGTGAATTTTTGTATTTACTACTTGGTAGATTTAAATTTAGAAAAAAAATATTGACACAAAAAGGAAAATATAATCTTTTTTGGCTACATTTGTGCATGGATGACACAATGAATTTAAAGAATTGTCATGTGTTTGTTTTGTAAGCCAATGATGACATTGACAAACTATTGAATTGTTTGTAGGGCCCTGTATATATATATTTAAACACAGTCAGTTTTTTTTATCCACCTACAGAAATGTATTTGTTTATCCAGGGCTTCAGTAAGAATATCTTGTAGTGGACAACAGTGTAGGGAGTGTTAGTATAAATATATATTGAAACTTTTGTTTGACAGTGTTTGTGTTTGTGTGTTTACTTTTTCATAATCGGATTTGAAAGTTGCATCTTAGTGTGATGCATCATGAAGTTTTTCTATCTGAAGTAACCAGAGAGATGTCACATGTAGTTTGCTAAGTTTAGACTTGTGTTTTATTATGGCTTATGTTCTTACACCTACAATGATATGAAAACTGACCAAAACATATCTGCAAACTTATTGATTTCTATTAAGAAAATGGCGCTATCATTATAATAAACTAATATAAAAGGCAGCAACAATATTTTTTTTACTATAATGGACCATACACTAATTAGAAGAATAAATGCATCAAAGTTTATGGTAAACAAGATGATATCAATATTAATAGCAAACACCAACCACCATCCATTTTCTGAAAATGTCTACTAGTATTGGGATTGTGGCTTGCTTTTATTATTATACGAGCTCGTACTTTCTACTGAAAGTTTGGTCTTAAGTATGTCTTGTCCTATTGTTTCTTCTTATGACATAAGTCAAAAGAAACGTCTTCCAGTGTAACATCTACAAAGCCTATTAGGCATATACGTTTTGCAATAAGTAAAAGTTTTTTGGACAAAACTTAAGCTTAATGCATTTAACAACCCACAAATATATAAGGCGTGTGTGTATGGGGTCTGTGTAATGATTCAGATGATTAGGGTAATACCCATTTAAGTCTTCTTATGAAATGAGGCAGATGTTACAAAAGACTTGTACAGTGTTATGGCAGGCAATATTACTCTTTTGTTTTATATACACATAGGTATATACAGTATACGGTAACTACCATTATTGTCGTTCTTCTAGCTTAGTATATTAATTAGTGAGTCAAAGAAATTACACTCATTAAGAAGCTTAGGTGACACTCAGTGAGTTAGTCAGAAAAATATACAGTTATTGCTTTTGACAATAAAGAACATGAAATTTGAATGTTAGACAGAAAAGCAAGAAAGAGAGACAATACATAAAATGCAGACCCGTTTTAATTTTCATACATTAATCCTTTTACGTGTGGTTATTATTCGCATATTTAATATGCGCGTCCAAGTTAGCTTATATGAGATCTTTAGTTATTATGAGACAAGTTTCAACAATAATTCTAAAGTTATTGGCAGATGTTAACTAACCTTTTTTATTTTCACATTTTTTTAAAAAAAATTATTGCATGTAATGAAAAATTTAATTCTCTTGTCTTTTAAGTTGAATCAAAGTTGCATAAGTAATTAAAATGAGTTTGGTTTTATGTTTTAAGTAAATACGTTTCACAATTTTTTTTTAATTTAAAAATTAAGTTTCATATCTAGTCTTTTAAGAACCATGATGATAAATTGCAATTTATATGATTGGTGGCTGATGCAGTTAATATGTATAAGAATTGCAAATGAGCAAACGAAGACAAATAGATGAAGTTTAAGTAATTGTGGACTTAATAAATAAAAGCAAACTTGTTTCTTTTATTTAGTTTTTTTGTTCATTATTGCTTGCTTAGACTCTATAAACAATAACACTTAACTAAGTGGATAAAAAAACGCCTAAGTTGTATGTTAGTTTGTTACATTGAAAGTATAGTACTGAATAAACACGGTATAATAGTATAGAATAAAATGTGTATAGATGATAATACACATAGTACATATATAGATAGTAAGTATTGCAATGGTCACTTGAGTCTTTTAAGAGAGGATCAAATAATGTGAAGCCTCTTGAACCGGTATAGTGTACCCCCCACACACACACATAGACAAACACATACAGCTCGTTTCTTTATTATTTGGTATGTTTGTAGAGTAGTACATTTACTACATTATATATTAGAGTGCAATGATGATGATATTCACTCAAGATGTTTGCGATGAAGATGATGATGATGATGATGATGATGGTGGCAACGATAATGAACGATGAAAGAGAAAAACGGTTGAGAAGAATGATTAGAAATATTCTCTCTCTTTATATAAAAGGGCTATCTTTCTTTTTCTCCATATATGGGGGCGGTCAGGGTAGTTGGACAGTAGGGCTTTTCCGGTTTCTAACAGGAAGGTGTCCAGCAAAATCCTTCTTGCAGGAAACGAGCTACTTTTGGAAGCTTATCTCTCGCAACGGGAGTTTTTCGTTCTCTTTTTTATATTCAAAGGCAAAGTTTTTTTTTCTCTGTCTCTATTTATCATTCTCTACATTTGCAACCTCATCTCGTATCTTATTTCATGATATCTTATTGGCTATCATAAAGGTACTTAAAATAAGAGAAAGAAAGTTCCTATACGTATTTGAGGCTACTGTAGTCCAGTTTTATTTCTTTTTAGTTCATTGCGAAGATATAATAAATTCTTGATGATTTTCCAAGCATGCATGAGTAGCATTGACCTACAGTTTTTTTTGTGTGTGTGAGTTCTCTTCGCATTTGAAAAAGATGGCATGAAATAATTTTTCTAAGTTGAACTGTTGGTTTTATGTGCGGTCATAGGTTGTCACATGTTAGAGGATGTATGAGTGACATACATTGAACTTTTGATAGTTGGGTCATTCCAATGTCTCCCGGCCACCGCATTTTTTTTTCAAATACAGCTAGACACACGGAGGCAGTCACTTTGTACTGTGTATAAATCTGAGTTTTGCTGTGATTAAATGTATCAACGCCAAGCGCAAATGTAAAAATTTGCAAAAAAAAAAGAGTTTAGTTGTGGGACGGGACTGCTCAGGCAACCAACTGTTAAATTTACAAACTGTCTATCAGATAACTGAGATAACTGACATGCCAGGTCGGTCAATGAAATCACTTTTGTTGCTAGAACTACATAAAAGTTGATGAAAACGATGCATCTTAACCACAGTAATACATGAAACATATTTTCTTAAAACAAAATAGGATTTTTTTTATTTAAATCAGAATTTCTTTCATTTATTTAAAATTTAATAAAATTAACCTCCATATAATCACTTATAACGGAAAAGCCATGCATGGCAGTGTTCAATCTGTTTATTCACCGGTCAAGCACATTAATAAATATAATAAATTTATTTTCTTTATTTCATAAAAGAGAAAAAAATTCGCTTAAAAAATAAAAATTCTAAATTTCTTTTTAAAATCACTTGATTTTTATGGCGTAGGCAATTTTTTTCATTAAATTGTTAAATTACAATTTAATAAAGAAAAAGTTGGACAAGCCATAAAAACATATACATTAAATCATGATTTAAATTACACTGATTATAAAGAAAAAAGTCATTAATTTCAATCGCCATTTATATCAATCCACCCTGAAAATATTGAGGTTTTTAACACAAAGGCAAATTTATGAGAAATCAATTGTGCTTGCTATTGATATTATTCATTACTCATTAGTTTAACCAAAACTCTAAAAAACAAGACTTAAAAAATGTTTTATGTTGTTACAGGGAATAAAGCAAATTACAAGAAGGTTACTCTATAATATGTTATATATTTATTTGCTAATATTACATAATGATTTTGTCTTAATTCTAAGTTTCTTTTTCTTTCTTTTCAATTTTTGGAGAAAAAGAAAAGATAATGTAAATGTAATCTGAATTTTCATATTTTAATTGAAAATAAATACTGAAATAGATATTTATCTTCTTGCTTCACATTACTTTCCTTCCATATGAATTGCCTTCAATTTTTTTTTAGAAATTTTCAATAGAATATGTACCATGTGAAAATGCATTCACAAAAGTTATGGCTTTACATGTAAACATTTTAAGCTTTTTAGATAAGTTATTATGCATTTGATCGACGTAGTATTTTTGAAGAAAATCATTTCTCTTTCTCTTTTTTTTTTCTAAATCTCTTTGAAAAGGTATATAAAAGTTTCTAAGGGAAAAATGTATGACCAACACCATATGGCGTACGTTTTCCAATGAATATTACACGCGATATCACACTAGTGTATATTATATTCTTTTATTCACTTCTCTTTTTTTTAGTAACGTTACAATTTTATATTGTGTCAGTTGATAAATCACTTTAAAAAAAATTCTCTTCTGGCAACTGAGAATTTCGTGAAATATATTTGTACGAGTATGAATGTTTTTGTGTGTCTTCCATGTACTTTACACAGGACCAAGTTGCATTGTAACTTTTTAACAATGTTGGAAAGAATGCAAATGGAAGTTGCAACAGAGACATATAAGAGTCTGTTATATACATGTATATAGGCCTACGAGCGCATATGTATATATAAGTATATACAAAGTAATAGTGTTTGTATCTACTTGTATCTCAAGATTCTTGACCAATGGCTTTTTTTGCCTCTATTATTTAAGGGACAACCTATTTTTTTTAAGAATGGTTTCACTTGATATGTCTAGACTCTAGACACACAAACATGCATTCAACATTCAGTATGTGTAAAAGTACTCACTCTTTTCTTGTTATAGTCTTAAAAAAAGAGAATGTGACAACATTTCTCATACGGAGATTCTGTTAACTGGTTCTTTGTGACAACAAACCCATTATCAAAACAAATGGAAGTGCATTTATCAGTGAATATTTATGTCAGTGACAAGTGTAAGGTCCACATACATAGCATGCTCGATGATCATTTCAACGTGTGTTGCATTTCTTTTTCAGCATTATATGTAATTTTATAAAAATGAAACACTTAAATGTGTTTTCTTTTCTTCTTATTTTGTGGCTTCCATGTATTTCATATACAGTATGTTCCAAAAGCAATACTGCTTTTTGGTAGCACAGATTCTTATTTCTAATCTCAGAAACTGTAAAAAAGCAACACTTAAAACCTATGTTAGTTCATGTCAAAATATAATTGCACCAAAAATGAAACGAAATGGTAGAGAATTAAAAAAGTTAACTATTTTTTTCTTTTAGAAATCAAGGTTTCATAAAATCGGTTTTTTTTTTAAATTACAATTTAAATTTCAATAACTTTTCAAATTTTTTATAAATTTGTTTATTGTTTTTGTACAAATAAATTTTGATGTGTTGCTGATAGTGAATTGAAGTTTTAAATTTGTAACTTTTTTATAGCTTCTTAAATATTCATTTTTGAACAATTTAGATGCGCACCACTCTGTACATTTTTAGTAGATTGGGGCGTTGGTTTTGAAACTACTATAAAATATGAAAATTATTGTGGAAAGTTGGTCTTTTCCAACAATAATAAATATTTATATATTCATATTTTAAGTTACTACCGTATCAAAACAAGAACATACCACAAAACCAACTTACATACAGGCAATGCGGTTAAACATTGGGATGGTTGAATAGTTGTTTTAAGTTTTAACAAGTGGTTTTTATTACTTTATTTTATACAATAATTGGGGGGTATATTCCAACAACTGGACAATATTTTACTTTATACATAGAAAAGTTTCTCCGATTTCCATCATTCAAATTTCATGTATATTGCAATAAGTAAACAAGTTAGACTTTTGAGAGTTGTGGTCGAATGTCTGATGCTTTTAGTTAGTATGTAAGATGCACATCATACACATAATGTATATATAGTTGTATGCACACAAAACACACAAATGCAACAAGATTGTTATTTTTTTTTTCTTCAAAAGAAAAACAAGTTTCAAATAAAAGAGAAACTGATCAATGTTGACATGTGTACTTAAAATGTTTCACGATTTTCTAAGTTACAAATTGTGAATGATATATGAGTTGGTTTTTTTTTTGTTATTGTTGTTGTTGTTCTTATTTTTCTATTGTCATATTCGCTACTCTTATACAAATAGTGTCTAGTTGCATTGTTTGTTTGTTTATTTTTATTTGATTTGAAAACACCATTTCAGTTATGGTTTTCTGTTGTTGTTTTTTCTTTATCTATTTTTAAAAACACAAACTTGTGTATTGTTTCTTTTTTTGTTGCAATTTAATCTTTTAAAATTTGGTCAACCATTATCCCACTAAAATATTAAAGTTTTAGTTGTGTTTTTGAACTGACCAGTAAAAATGTCTGCCATCATTGAATGATTTACGATTGGAAGTGAACTAAAAAATTCATAAGATGATATCAAGAATCATGAGTTTTATGTGGAGAAGAAGGAGAAGGTCAGAAAAATCGATTAAAATTGAACTTTATTGGTAAATGTTGGCATGAAGTAAAAAGGAATATAGGTAGTTGTCCAATCTTTCTTCTGCTTACTTGACCAAACGGTTTCGCGTTGGGATTTTTGAGTCTTTCGACCTTTGAATGAAAAAAAAACGCGTGAAATGAATGAAATTTCCCTTATGAACTCAGACCACGTTTTTCTCTTTTTCTTTTCTATTCTTTCTTATCACAATAACTTTTTTTTCTACTTTTAGGTTGACTTTCGAATGACTGACTTTTCTTTTTAGTTGTCCAGAAAAGAGCGGTCAAACTTTTGTTTGCATATTTTCAGTGAAAAAGTTTCTTAAAGAAATTTATTTGCAGCACGATTAAACCCTTTTACTGTTTAACTTTACTTAAAAAAAAGTTTTTCGAACTTTTTTGGAAATACTTTTTACAACATGTTTGTGCAAATAAAAATTCAAAAATGTGTAAATTTTTTTATCATGCAAATAGAAGATAAAAATAAATATTCAAGAAAAATTGTTCGTTTTATGTAAATAAAAAACGTACATTTATAATAGAAGAAGCACAATCAATTAAATCAAAATGATTTGGTTCAAGAAACCTTCTTTAGTGTTTTTTCTGACCAAATGTGACTTTATACAAATTTCTAACCATTATGCAATTTCTGTGTTTTATGCATTTTTCAATTTGTGTTAAACCGGTTCATTATGTTTACACAAATGGCACTCATATAACATCATAGTGTACCAAAAATTGCTTACTAATCATTAAAATCTACTAAAACATAGTTTCAGCAAATAACTTTCAAAGTTTGTCACAAACTGAAATACATAGCCTAAAGTAGGTAAATAGGCTAAAATAATTTATATGAAAACTGCTTTATATTTATAAAATACACTTTATATCAAGAAAAATACTTTTAGCATAACCATCGACTGTTTTAGTTTCTAGAAACGTTTACATTTTTTGTTTCTTAATGTTATTTCTAAAAAAATACCTGTCTCGTAATAAATTTCTAATAATCACATTACAACAACAACACGTCGTAAAACTAGTATTTAAATCTAAAGTAATTAATTTCTTTCATATTGCACATACAAGTTTATATTTTATTTGTGTAATTATAAAACAGTTTGTTGGTCAAAACCGAAGTAGAGTGTCACATATCTAAACACATGAGTATCTAACCACAAATCTATATATTATATACGAAATTATACAGAGCCTTAAAATGATGTGAAGGTATTTAATTATTATTTAGAGACGTCAGTTGAATGATTAAGCAGAAAATCTAGCTTGTATTATCATAGGTATGCTTAAGCTCTAAGGAATTTTTTCATCAAAATGATTATATATTCCATTACAAGTCCCATAATACCAGTAAAAAAATCTTCTCTCTCTCTCTCTTTCTCTCTCTCTTTCACTTTATAACCTAGATGCATATTTTTTTTCTAGTATATAGACATAGGGGTTTCCTCTCTCATGCTATTGAAACACATAGAAAAATGTTAGTAGAAAAAAATGAAGCAAGACATTAAAATTAGAAATTTTTTCGCCCACTTTGAGGTTTTTCTTTTTTATTTGCTCACACTTTTGCCTCTAGTAAACCATTCTAAAGTGGGGAAGTTTTTTTTTCTTCTACTATACGTTTTTTTTAGTAGTTTAAAACTTTCTACTTTTAATTGAGTCTTATGGTATGTGTGGCTGTAAGAGAAAAATCTTCGACGGTTGATTTCAAATGTAAAGTGGTATGCAAAAAAAAACACCATCTTCAAAAAACCTTGTGTTATGATATTGCTTTTATAAATATAAACTTTGGAGATATTATATAAAAAAAATGCCATTTTGAGAAGTGTGCTGGTTGGTTTTAACATTAGAATTTTTTTGGTAGGAATGCGGTGCTTCAGAAAGTGTCTTTAGGCCTTTTTTTTAGTTCAAAAGCATGCTTTCAGTGATTGCCCCACTTCAAGGCGAAGTTTCAGTTGACTAACTTGACTATCTAAACTTATTGTAGACGCAACATTTAAGAACAGATTTATAGATTGTGAAAAACTAGAAGAAGACTAGATTATTTTTTTTTAAATAATCTTTTTTTAATAAAAGTTTATTAGACAATTTTTTTTAAAAAAAGCTTTAAAAGTTTGTTTTTAGAGATTTAAAAATACATTTAGCATATTTATCTTATTAATCTAATTTCTAACAAACTATAAATGTATGAGCTTTTGACGTTGATTTCTATAGCTCGTTACTTCTCTGCATCGCGCGGTGCCCGCACGGAGAAGATTCAAGCTACAGAAAGAGTTGGTTGGAGATAGATTACGATAATCCTCCTGCATGGGGTGAAATCTATGCAGAAGGATGGTGGCCATCTTTCTCTCAGTCGATGCTGATATGCATCCTCCATTGTTGTTACCCAATCGAAGATGCTGTAGCTGCTCCAAGATCATATGACTCCTTGCCCTATGGTGTCTCCGGCCTCTGTAGAGAAGTTATTAGTTACCGAACATAAAGACAACGCAGTTCCTCATTGTAACACTTTTATTCATCTTTGCTCAGAAACATCAAGAGTGCAAAGATGAATTGTTTATATCAAAGGAGCGTCCTCATGCCTATGATGTGGTACAGAATGAAATCAACGTAATACAAATTAGAGCAAAGACAAGGACGAGGAACAAAGAGGAACACGGTCCTTTTATACCTTGGACCTGTGTACACCTACGAGGTGTAACCAGGTCCAAGTGACCATGGTCCTAAGTGTATCACTCCGCCACTTCGATATGAGTCAGAAGTGTGCGTCAGAGAGGAGGGAGGGACGAGTGGGAGTTGTTTACCCCCCAGGCTATGGATTTGGCGGGTACGGGAGTTACTGGGTGTTACAAATGTCTTCATAAAGATGCTTTGTTTAAAAAGTTTTAATTTTGTAATTTGAGAAAATGAATCCTCTGAACAGGGTTCCATCATAGAATGTGTTATGGAGTACCCGTAAAAAAGAGTTTTTATATATTAGAACATTGCTCAGAATATATGCAAGTGTCAAGGTCTCCTCTTCTTGAAGTTGGCTCTTAATATTTGTCTGTACTACATTAGCAAATTTAGTTGTGAAAACCACCCACTTGAGTTGATTTGAAGAATAGAAAGTTTTATTTCTTATCTTTTTTTTTATTATTATTTGAAATAAAATTCATGTGAGCCGCCAGTGAGTGAGTGAATGAATGAAATGAGTGAGTGGTTGGTGCTTTCTCAACTATGACAGAATTGTCAATGAATTTTAATCATTTTGTGTGCTACAATTTAGAAACTTCGGTGGAATGAGTGCAGTCATGTGATAAGGGATTTTTTTGCTATATACTGAATGAACATTGTTATATGTTGCAAAATCCATAGAGTAATGTGTAGAAGGAAGTCGCTCATTTCGAATCTGACTTAGATTAGGTAGTTAGGTGAATCCTCTAGAGAATCACTATTTACTTACCTCTCTTCCACTTTTTCTCTTTTTCATTTTTACACGTTGCCTGGCCAACTTTCTTCTCCAATCAATTTCTTGGAAAAATATATTCATGCTCCACCGCCGTTTAACTCAAGACCCCTCAACCCTACCCTCCATTATATATAATATAAAAGCTCTGATATATTTTTAACGCTTTTCGGTGAGCTAGCTCACTCTGTTTTAAACCTTTCTTTCTCTCTCGCTTTTTTTTTTCTTCTTCTTTCCGTACTTGACATTTCAGTTATTTTCTTTTGAGCCTCTGTAATCGCTATATTTATGACGTTTATAATATGCAGTTTTAACTGGTATTAAAATTGCTTGACATTTAGACGAATTATGATTGCAAATTTTTTCTACTTCTATTGCACTTTTAACGTATGTAATTTGTTACAATATTTCTTTTTTTTATAAAATATAATTAAGGTTTGCATTATGTTTGTTTTAAAGTGTTAAATGCTAATGGGACTCTAGTTATTCTCTCTTATTGGAGCAATTTTAAGAAAGTATTGAAAATGTTTTAGACACTGGAAGGGCCGTTCAATCACTTAAGAAATAATTTTATGTCAGTTCGAAAATTTCACAATTTTAAGCAAGCGAGCTTTTTTCTATTTATGTTTATATTTTATACGAAGTTTATTTTGAAATATATCAACACAAAAATAACAAGTGATGCAGCTACAATCCTAGTTTCTATCACTTTCAATTTCTTCTGTGCTGTTGCTATTCTTAAACGCAGTATAACCAGAGTTTAAAAAATCAGTTGTTTATATATCTATCTGTCTGTGTATAACACTGTACAAACAAGGACAAAAACGTTTAAGCATGTCGGAATTTATTTAAATTTAAATGAACCGGTATTTTCTCATGGTCATAGTTAAATAGTTTTAGTAGCCAAATTAAACTAGAATTTTGCTCCCGTCATTTATGACGGATTACACCACTAGTACATTATTATATTTAAGAAATGTATTGTTAAAATTTTTTTTTTTTTTAATTAAATTATAAAACTATGGTTGTTTATTTTGGACTATACTGAAGATAAATTTAATTTACATACGTACATTACATACGTACAGTATATACAGTACATGTGGTTTTTAAGATTCATTTAACTTCTGTGGTGTGTGTTTTTTGTTGGTATTATTTCTTCAATGAAACACTTGTTTCACTTTATTCACAAGCGTTATATGTGTTTTTTTTTTCTGTTAACAACTTTAACCTGTTTTTTTCTACTATTTTTTTTTAGTCTAACAAGAATTGAAGTGAATAGAAACACTATAATCCTCTTTTATAAGTGTTGCACATTCATTTTTTTAAAAATTGTGGCAAGCGCTTTATAGGCGGTATGTGAAGAAGCACTTATCTGAAAATATTAACTAAAAGCACTTAGAAATGCTCAGTATATACATATTATACATGTGTATATGTTAGATTCCAATAACAAATTTTGACTTGTATATGTATGTATACATATATGCTGAAATATATGAGTAAGAAGAAAAAAGGGTTTTTTGAAAGGAAAATTGAAAGAAGAAGAAAAATTTTACTTTTACTGTTGTAGTTCATTAAGAAATTGAGAGGGGAAAAAAGTTGAAATATTTCATGTGTCTAGTAATGTAAGTTACATGTAAGTACATTGGAAATGGGCCTTCTTGCTGTGTATATGTATTCCATTGGTAGTAGGTGGTTGGGTGGACGGATGAGTTTTCATTTAATATATAGCAACTACTAGAAAACTATAGTGTATATACAAATACATAACATTGATGTTTAGTTTACATTAAAATTTATTAAATGTAGGATATTATATTACCATTTTCATTATTTTTTTATTATTTATGACTGAACCGAAACATTTTTTTAATAAAATACTGTTTTATTAAAATCTTTTAGTTGTACCATCTTATATGGAGGAGGGGGGTTTAATACATATTAAATATTAATAAATGCATTCGATGCTCTTCTTTTTGAATTTATTCATTTTTCCATTCATTCTTCAGTTAAATGTTGTGGAAGATGTTTAGTAAAAATTGTAATTTGAGTACTTATAAAGCAAAAAAAAAAATTTACAAATTAACAAATCTAAATGAATGCAAATGTATGATGTCGATGATGTTCATATTTCATTTGTGTCATGTTTTAATGCTTGTTTCTTTTTTTCATTGATATTATTAGGTGAAGAACATGTTCATGTTGTTGTGGTTCATGTTGGTGATCCTGTGACGTTACCATGTGATGTCAGAACTGAAACTTGTGGTCCTTCACATAGTGTCAAATGGTATAAAAATGAACAGAGAGTGTATCTGTTCAGTGAAATGGGTAATTTGGATCGAGCTGAAGGAGACGTTGCAGCTGCTGGACTCAGAGCGTCATTTGTGACAAATGCTACTCCACCTTACTTTCATTTACAGTGGACAGAATTGTCAGATGAGGCACAATATCGATGTGAAGTCACTTATATCCGTGTTCAAGACCAGTGTCCAACAGTTACTTTATTGAATCTTACCGTCCTTGGTAAGTTTTATCATTTCTTCATCAAAGTGTATGTACAGAGTGGCTCAATTTTATTTTTCGCCATAAATTGTTTTGGTGGTATCTTTTTAAACTTTTTTGTTTAAAAACTGAAGCTCTGAAAAGTATTCTGATAATAAACGTTCTAACGACTTTTATTTACAAATTAATAATTTGCTGAACAATTTCAACAAAAACAATTTAAATTATGGTAATTCCAAGTGGTGTTCATAAGCAGCAATTGCTCTATTTACCATATCCAGATATAACTTGGCAAAAGCTTGATCAATTCTGAGTTGAAACTCTGCCTCCGATGTCGAGCATCGACTCAAAATTGAGCAAGCAAGAGTCCTAATTGTATGAAAACTTGAGCCCCGGCACAGTCCACAATACTTTATAGCGAGCCCAGATCACCAAACCTACAACGCCCACCAAAGCCATGTAGCATGCAAGCCCCCCTGACCCACGAGGCCCAAAAAGCCGATTGGTTTTTCATAAAATGACCAGACCAGGCTTTTCCCGGTACATAAGTTTTATGTAGGTCTCTAACGTTATTTAAAAAAATCAAGTTTAAGAAGAAAATTCAAAATTGGTTAGAATGTATAATAGTAAGAGAATGTAGTAAAGCTGGCAACAAGAGATATCAATGAAGTTTCTTTGTGTTTTTTTAAATTGTAAGTGGGCGGAGCTTATTTTTGGTCGTTTTATACAATTACTCATATTATGGTTTCGTTTTGGCGCAAAACACCCACTACCACTCCCAAAAGATTGATCAGATTGCTGTTTGAACAGAAAATTGAAGCAAGGCTTGAAGAACAATAAACCTGAGTACAAACAATCACTACTGGTTTGTCAATTCTGGCATATCAATCTAAAAACTGGTTGTGTGTTGTGGATTTTGTTTATTCAATTATCTGTTTATAATTCTTTAATCTTGGCACGACTGATGTGAGATTCTGCTCAGTCAGAAGTTCACTTCAATGGTTTGACTGAACTGAAAAAAACTTGGTGTGTGGGGAGGATTAACAAGCCTGGGATGGTGGTAACATACACATTGTTCAAATAAATGTTTGCAAGGATGCGACCATGATGAAATAATTAAAAATATATATATAATAAAAGTTGTATCCAAATGCATGTACTATTTTAAAAGAAAGCCAAAGACGAATATTTACAAGTAGTTCTAAAAATTGTAGAGATTTTGAAAAGTAATCAAGGCTTGACAAGCCAGAATTGATTATCTGTATCTAGCTTAAAAGTCGAATTGAATGAGTAAAATCTATCACACATACACACGATTGATTTTTGGATTGACAAGCATGGATTGGCAATCTGAGATTGTTTGTTTTTGATCATTTTTCTAAGAATTTTTTTTAAAATAAACTTTTTATAGGAATTTCACAATAATTCTTATAAGATGTTGATACAAAAACAAACATGAAAATTTTCAAATTGTAAAAAAAAAAGAATTGAGGCCCAGCTTACAAAACGTTTTTGTGAGCCCAGCCTCTCAAACCCATCATACCCACGAAGGTCACCAGGCCCAAGACGGCCTATGGGCTTTTTGCATAACATTGCTAGTTTAGGCCCAGGCCAGATTTTGCGTTGCGCTTTAGCAAAAGTATACTTTCCAATGGGCTTTATGTAGGTGTTTACCGTAAATAGTTTAATTTTAAAAATATTATTAGTTTCTAACAAATGTTTGATTTTGTTATGTTAAAGTTACTTCTATTAATTCAAATACTCATATTCACTTTATTGACACTGTAATTACCATTGAGCCCAATTTAAACAATGATTATGAAATTTTGTTGATGTTAATATCTTATTTGATCTTGTCTACTACTATTAATTGTTATTTGAAATAGATTACTGTGTAAGTCTATTGTAAACAACACAATTGCTACACGTTGTTGACGTGTTTAACATGATATAGTGTGTTTGTATGTGTGTGAAAGACAATAGGGTAAGATGGTGTAAGAAGAAAAGAACATACACACATGGTTGTAAACTGCAGTGGGCCTAGGAGATTGAACAATGGTGATTATTCACATAAGAAAAATTACCCATGTGAATGCAACCTTCTTTTTTTTTCTCTCTTTTTTCTTTTCTTCACCAAGAAGAAGACGACGAAGATGTGGCAGAATTTCTCCTAAAAAGAGAATGGAGTAATAAAAGAATAGCATTTCTAGTACAGTATGTTGTTGTTTTATTTTGAACAGCTGGTGAGGAAAAGCTTTGGAAAGAAAAAGAATGGAAATAAAAGTTAGCGCCAAGAAAATATTCTCTCGAGTGTAGTACATTAAAACGAAAAGTTTTTATTTGAGTGATGCTTTTGAAGAAATAACAGGAAAACGCAACATCAAGTTGATGTTGCAAACAGTTTTTCTATGTGTTTTAGTTTGGATTTTTTAGAGAAAAAAAAAACAGAAGTTGTGTTGATAGAAACAGACAAGTTAATAAAAAAACAGCAAAAAAAACTCCAATGATAACCATATATGGTATATTATCAATTCCCTGTTTCCACTTACTTTTTAGTAAAAATGAGAGTGAAAATGAATTTTAGGGTAGGTACACTGACCACTTTTCAACTGCAAAATGAAGTCGATGGTGGTTGGCCTGTGGTTGCAAAGTATTTTCTATGGAAAGATCAAGGTGGTCAGTTTTGGCGACAACCTGACTTCATTTTGCAGTTGAAAAGTGGTCAAAAAGGAATTTGTGTGCCAAGGGCCTTAAACTGGAAAAAAGCACACATAATCGCAAAAAAATTATTGTTAAAGTAGTTAGTTGGATACATTCATTGGTTGTTTAACACAAAATGGAAGGTACCACAAAGATTTTTTGTGTTAAATACTATCATAGATTTCGTTATTTTAAAGTTCTCCCAAATTATGTGAACATATATTTTTTGTTAAACGGTTTTCACTTTTGTTTCAATTTTTAATTTAGTTAAGTTTGTTTTCTTCTTATTGAGAGGCAGTCTGGCGGCTGTTTATCTTTTCTATGTGGTTTTTTTTGTTTATACAGTATATTAACTTTGCGTTTAATTATTTATCATTTCAGGCAGTATAATGCATTTAAATTAGTTGTAGATTATTACTTAACTATAGTTTTACCACAAATATTCTTCTCTTAATAGTAATATTATATTGTCCAACTAATGGAAATGCATTTTCTTATTTGAAGTTTTTAGAAGTTGAAATTTTGACAATTTAATAATTTTGTGGCTCAAAATAAAAGATTAAACTTGTCACTTGAACTTCAACTTGCACTTTCTGATTAGTGTTCCAACATAATAAATTATTTTAAGAATACTCATTAAAACAGCGGTTTTTTATGTTGAAACCGTTTTTCATATTGTTTGTGTTGAAGTTCTAGCGCAAAGTATTCTTGAATTTTGGCCTCATGTCTGTTAAAAAATCCCAAGTTGAGGTCATCTATAGGTTATCACTAGAGTTTAGGATTAACTAATAATATATTTTATGAGTGCATAGATAAACATAGTAAAAATGGAAGGGTCATTTTAGTGGCAATGAAGACATTAACCCCAATCTTAGTTATATTTGTATATAATGTAATATATTGGCTTTGAGAGGTCTAATTTTCAGTTCAAATTTTTTTTTATTTTCGTCCTTCTTCTGCGAAGAAAATTTATTTGAGTAGATGAGTCGTTATATATATTATTTAATTGCATTTAATTAATGTTTTCTTTGTGATGTTGCTGCGTTCAACCAGGATCATTTTTCATAGAGTTAAACCGTTTGAAGATATATATTTATAATATTTATTTACTCATAATAATTTCGGATGAAATACAACTAAGCATAAAAGGGCCATTTTTATTAACTTCATATTTTTGTATTTATATTTTTCTGTGCTTTAAAAGAAATCCATCTGAAATTTATTTTATTTAATTATTTGAGATATTAAGAGTTTCTTTTGCCACCCGTCATTTGTTACAAATGCATTTCACAAAATGAAAGTTTCAGTAACTTATTTTTCGTTTTAACTGGACTCGATGTGTAATGACGCAAAATTTCAATTATGCAGTATGTCTCTGAACCAACGACCCAATCTATGAACAAAGTATGAAGAAAATGGCCTAGCTAAATCGTTTAAAATTAAATATCTAGTAAATTATAAATACTAGACATTTAAAACTTCAGTTTAGAAACATTTGACACATTTATTACTTTAGTCAAGAATTCACAAAGTTACATGAATTTTGAAAACTGAGGTTGAATTCGTAATTTTATCTGAAGAAAATGTTTGTTTAAGAGCCTAGATCCACGTCCATCTTGTTGTTTTGAGCAGACGACAACGTGACAAATGAGTGTTCTTATATGGTGTTACTAAAACTGCAAGAAATCGCCTCACAATCGCTCAATTAAAATACAGTAAAGCGCAAAATGCAATAAAAAGTATTGTTCTTCACGTGCTCGATTTATATAATTTTTCAAAAGGTCCTTCTATTTTTAAACAACGTTCAAAGTCGTTCGTTTTTTCAACCCCATGTTAAATCCCATAGGATCAAAAACCGTCCCACAAACATTTGGAAAACTCTCGTTAAAACTGATTTAGAACAATAACAAAATAATTAGCACATACAATCATGTATTGGCTTCACGATGTTTCCTTTTTATAAATTTTGAAAAGGTCCTTCTATTTTTTAATAACGTTTAAAATCGTACGTTTTTAAATTCCATGTTAAGTCCCATAGGACTAAAACACCGTCCAACAAAAGTTAAGAGAACTCTCATTAAAAATGATTTAGAGCAATCAGAAAAATTAGCACGTACTTACATGTGTTTATTGCCTTCAGGATTATTCCTTTTTCTAAATTTTAAAAGGGCTTTCTATTTTTAAATAACATTTAAAATCTTACGTTTTTTTAACTCCATGTTAAGTCCCATAGGAGCAAAAAACCGTCCCACAAACATTTGAAGAACTTCCATTAAAAACGACTTAGAACAATCACACAAAAATTAGCACGTGCATTAATCTATTGGCTTCATGATATTTTCTTTTTATAAGATAAGCACGCGAAATTATTTTTCAATTAATTATTATGTGACTTCGAACCGGGAGAAAAAACGTTAAAAAACCGTTTTTCAATCAACAACGATCGCAGCGCCTACATTCGGAGAAATTTTGAACTAAACGATGTATCTAGCCTCTTAAACATTAGGTTTTTTAAAATTTAAATATTTTTTTTTAAATTATTTAGTAGTTTTGTATGTCTTAAGTTTCAAATTTGTTTTCAACCAGGAGTTTTTTTTTATAAAGTGCAACCGTGGTTGGAGATAAATTATTTAGAAATTTTAGAAATCCTATTTTAGGTTTTTAAACAATAATCTATAATCCATTTTTTAAATTATATTATTATTATACTAGTTTCTGTTATACAGAATTACAAACAATAGACTGTGTCACGCAAATATACTGTACTTTGAAAATAGATTCTAGGATAGTGTAAACTCAACACTACTAGTAAATATTTCAGATGCATCATCAGAGATAATGTCTGACTAGGATTTGAAATCAATTTTGATAATACTGTAGTTTGCTGTATCTTATTTTAATATTTACTTTAATTAGATATTTATGTCTTAAGCATTTTAAAATTAACTTGAGATATATTTTTTTCTTTTTTTTTTGTTCAGAATCCCATCTTAAATAACTTAATACGATTGTTATATTTAAGATGTCATTTTTAAAAGGGTTTATCTAATTTACTTAAGACTGTTTTTTTTTTAGTTACGAACAAGTTCAGAACAACAAATAAGGAAAGCTTTATTGTTGCTTTTACTTTTTGTGTTCTTCTTCATTGTCAAGATTTTTATTAGATAAAATTAAAAAAGAAAACTCTTATGTTAGGTTTTATCTTTGAATGACTGCTTTGAATAATTCAATATAATATAATATTTTAGTCGTCTATCTACTACGGAACTAGATTTTCAAACTTATCGCGTTTTATTAGACTGAAAATGTAAGTCTTAATAATTGAGATTGTTTGTGTGATGTTTTTGAATGCAACTACTACTACTGCCTACGACCTATATCTTATATATCGATTGTATGACGTCAACACTACTTTATAATGATGCTAACTTTGGGTTTTAAAATTCGATTTCTGTCAACATAATATATGTATTTCAATAAGGGATGGTGTATCCCACCGTTCTCTTTTCATCATCATTCTCTCTCTCTCTCTTTCATATATATATATATATATATATATATATATATATATATATATATATATATATATATAATGACATTCCTTCTTTTTGCCTTATTTTTTTTTGCCTTATTGAAGTTGACAAATGAAAATCAAAATGGTTTTCTTTAATATCTTTTAGTTTTTTTTTTAGTTTTCCCTAAAGTGTAGTTTTTTTCTTCTGCTTTCCATTCCCATGATGTTCAGGTGTAATTTATGACATAATTAATAGGCTCTGTTGATAAGATAGTCGACACAATTTGTTATGTCTACTTTTTTATGCTATTTCACCAACTGAGATTAATAGAAACCTTTTTATCGAATGAATGGGAATAAGGAGAAACAGAAGAGATCGAAAATGCCCGAGATGATTTTCAGTTAGTTTCATTCTTTTCTGTTTGTTCATTTTTGTTTCTTAGAAAAGAAATTGGGCTCCAAATATGGTCCTCCTGTATATAAGTATCATAGGGTCCTTCCTTCTACATGAAACATCAGAATTATCGATTAGATTTTTTTTTATTGTAACAAGTTTTTCTGAAAGAAGAGACAAATGGAAAAATAGAAAATTTAAAGATAATGGCACTTGAAGCCAAATACTTTCACACACAGAAAGATAGAGAGAGAGAGAGAGAGAGAGAGATAAAGAAAAGAAAAAATTAAAAATTGCTCGACTGAACCAAAAAGTAATCATTGTGGCGGCTATAACTTTTCTGCCTTTTATGTTCAAATGTACTCGTTGATTTTATTTCAAATTTTGACTTTTCTTTAAGAAAAAAAAATTCGAATTTTCGGTGATGCAAAGTTTGCAGTGAAAAAACATTTAACAGAATATATATTCAATAGCTGAATATTTTTTTCGTGTTAAACGAATTTTGTAATAAAAGAAAAAAATTCAAAATGTTTTGTGTAATGTAGTTATGGGATGGGATGGGACAATGTGAATTTGCTAAGATGATAAGAATGAAAACAGCAAGAAAGACAAAACATATAATAATGCAAATATATTTTTATTATTCAAAATTTACATTTTGACTCAAGTCCTACTAAATACATATTCTTTTTTTTAAAAAAAAATAGATCAGTAATTCCTAATTGCAAATATTACAATTTTACATACTGTATATGTAGGTAAGAAGAATCCGGCAAACAAATAAAATTGAGAAACCCCACTAACAATGATTTTTTAGATATTTTCATGTAAAAAGGTTTTATAAAGACATTGTCTCGGAGCAAATTTAGAAAAGCCACCGTTAACTTTATTTTGTCGTAGAAAAATATTTCTGTTCTTGGGAATTGAAAATATTTTTTGTGATATGTTAACCGATATTTTCGGCATAAACGAATTTAAATGTATGGAAAAACATATCCTAAGGGGCTGGAGTGAATATATGTTTCATGTTATCCGATTTTTCGAGTTATCAATTTCATAAAGGAGTTTAATTTAAAAAAAAACATCCTTATACCTAGTACACACTTTATAATTCAAATGCATTTAAATTAATAATCTCAAAATATTGCGTTAATGCTTAAATATATTATATAAACTATTTGACAAAATATTGATTTAGTATTTCAATTTAAAATATTAATAATAGTCAATTTTTATTTGGTTCATGTCCTTAACTAGATTCCATATAATCCACCTAAACACATTTAATTTGAATTCCATTTAACTCATTAGTGTACAAGGTATTATACCGTATCTAAACTTGAGTTAAATGCATTCAAGTTAAATGTGTTAAGTTGAATCCTATGGAATCTAGTTCAGATTAATATTTGAACAATTTGAAATAGTAAATCAATATTTTGTTACACTAACCCCATTATATTGAAATATAAATTTAAAATATTTAATTATTAACTCAGTATTATTAAATGAATAACTTGAATTTGACATATTGTGTGTTTGTCTTTAACAGGGCTCTGTAGAATAAGTTTAATATTTATATTTAAATGCATTTAACTTTTTTTAGATGTGGTGGATAAGGTATTAAAGACTGAACCGAATATATATATTTGATGTTAATGCGATTTTTCGTGTTAAACGATTTTCACTGCATGTGCACAAATAGTAATTTCACTTTTTTTTTTATTAAAAAACTACGTTTAGGTTAGATATTAGATTAATAGATCGTCATTATTTTCTTTATAAACATTGTTTATGGCATACACTTGACTACATTGCATTACAGAGTTTTTCTTTTATTATGTTGTTTTTTTCTTTCTTCCAGGTACTAATTAAGTAATTATTTTATAATGTGTTGAACTGCAAACCAATTTTAGTTCTTTTCTTCTATTCTGTAGCTTAGCTTAGCTTTAAGTATGTACTGTATAATGTTGTTGTTTCTTTAACCATGGTGAGAAATTAAACACTGGTTCAAACAGGAATATCTTTAAAGATTTGGACTCATGATCTTCGTCTAGATCATCATCATCATCATCATCATCATCTTTGTGGATGGCTCCATATAGCCTACTAAAAATTACATGATACTAAATTAATTGGTCTTTTTGTTTTATCTATATAGAACTAAAGCTTCAATTTAATAGTTTGAAAGAATCTTAAATTCTAAAAGGGATTCTGTTTAGAAAACTACAAAAAAAAGGAAAGGGGTTTGTCGTAAATGAAAGAAGAAATAAAAGAGGAAGAATTGAAGAAGTAAAAATCGATCATTTCTTTCTTTTTTTAAGATGGTGTTTTCTTCTAAAAGAAAGAAAGATTAGACTATTTTTTGAAGGAGAATAAGTATAAAAAGAAGAAAAAGATAGAGAGAAAATGAAGAAAAAAACACAGTTAGAAAAGGTGATGTTAAGAAGTATATCAGTTTGAGAAAGTGTTGCAAATAAAATGACTGAAGTTTGGAGGGGAGGAGGGTAAAGCTTTCATATAATATAAGACACACATTTAACTTGGATTGTCTGAATTGTATGTAAATGTTGTTGTTGTCACTTTAGCAAGATTATAACAGTTAGAAAAAGGATGCTGAATGGATGGTTGTTGAATGGTGTCTTTCTTGGTATTTTTTGTATAGCAGCAAATGCGTGGCCACCATTCTTTTTATGCTGTATTTACTTATATATTTACAGATGTATCTTAGGTATTACCTCCTACTGTTTAGGGTGGAGGAGGGTTTTTTTTTCTTTCTGTTGTGTCATTGCAAATTCCACTTACACTGATAAAAAGTATAAGGATTTCATTCATAAGAAAAGCTAACCGTTGCATCAACGACAACGACAACAACAACAAAAATCTAAAACATGCCAAAAAGAAACCTCAAAAAACACAAGTAGCTTCCTTAGTGCATGGTCGAATAAATTCTGCATAATAAATAATTCTGTATACTTGGGAATTGTTCCGGTCTTTACCAACAACAACAAAAGAAGACAAACGACTTGTTGAAATATTTATAGAAAGTATTTGATATTATTTGCATATATAAAAATAGTGTAGTTGTTGTTCTATGCTTTTTGAACCAGTGTTGATTATATAAAAAAAAACTTAAAAATCTAGTGGTCAACATGACTGCTTTTTTGTTGTTTGTTTGTTTGTTTGTTTTCTGTCATGTATTAAGTCTTTTTTTTGTTCGTTTTGTTGTTTTGTTTCAGATCCTCCTTCACCACCGGAAGTTCGTCTGAATGACATTTTAGTAAACAATGGGTCCAAACTAGAACCATCACTGGAAGGTGACCGTTTAAACTTGAGTTGTGTGTCAAGAGATGGGAAACCATCTCCGGTTGTCTCGTGGTGGATTGGCAACCAAAGAGTGACAAGTGTCATTAGTAATTCTACTTTGAACATCGAAAAAACGTCACACGATGATGATCGTGTATTTCTACATGAGGAACAAAACTCTGTAGTTGTAAGGACTTTAGAACTAACTGTTGGACGTCGGCATATGGATAGCCGTATTGAGTGTCGAGTGGAACATGATGCATTTCTGGTGCCAATGACAACATGGTTTCATTTGAACATTCAAGGTACAATATTCTATTTAATCGTCAAGTCTTAAGATTTCCGTAATAAAATTTTTTTTACTACTTTCTTGCTGTGATTTTGAAAATAATGAGAAATTTTTTTTACTTCTTTTTTTTCTGTTTAACCTATGTCATTTCGAGAAAAGCTTTAACTGTACAGACAAACGGAAATTTCATTTTTTTACGATTTTATCACACTTGTCATACTGCGTGCGTGCTTGCGTGCGTGCATGTGTATGTGTCGCCTTTTTGTGTGTGTGTGTGTGTATTTGTGTATGGATGCAACTGTGGTGTATGCCACTTTGTGGTGATCTAGAGGGCTAAATCATACGCAAAATTCAAGCGTGTGTTTCTCAACATGAGGCCCAAGTGTTTAGTGCAAATTCAATCTTCACTTTAGGAGCTCATGGGTGTAGTAAAAATGAACTCGTTAATAAACGATATATAAAAAGCCACGTGCATGATCATGCGATTGTTTCGTTATTCACGTTAGGTCCTGTGGTATGCTACAACTCAGTCAACACGTTTGTGTATTGCATGATGGGTGTGTACAAGTGCATCATGGGAACTGTCAAACAAAACCAAGCAATATATCTGCGGTCAACCAAGTGGTCTTGAAGCCCACGACAAACACACACCTATCGGAACAAATCCCACTGCTTTTAAAAGAGCCATTGTATGTACACTACATGGTATTAAATACATGTAATGTAAATACGTTTTTTTCTGAATGTATTTGGCTGAACATACTGTATTTTCCTCATGTATGTGTGTGTGTAACGCAAACTTATAACTTAACTCAGTATGGAGTGACTTTGCATCAATTGGTATTTGTGGCTCATGTTGAGAAACACTTTTCTTATTATTACATATAAATCCAACTTTTAGTCATATCTTTATTTTTGTTTGTTTCTCATCTTTCTTTGTGCGTGTGTCTGACATTTTTTTTTTGGCGTTTGTGATCTTCCTTTACTTATGTGTTTGTTGGTTTACGTGTGTGTGTTATTTTACCATGTAGAACTTTGTTGTCTTTTTTTTATTTTCTCGAGTTAGGAAAACACAGTGTTGATGCTCAAGTGTGTAGTTTTGACTTGACTCTTTGCTGTCATATCACGAGCTTCAACTATATTCCTTTGCACCCCATTACCGTTAGAAAGATGCACCATTTGCACTGATTAGAGGATAATCTAAAGAAAGGGATTTTGCCCTAACAAAGAATTCTAGTCACGCCCTTTCTTTCTCTCCTTTCATTCTTTCTCTTTTCTTTTTAGTATTTTCTATGTGTGTGTTTTTATGCTATCATCTTCTCTTTTTCTCTGTTCTAAATTCTCGCCATAGGCATTGTAAATGACGTTTCTTTTTTTAAAAAAAAAAGAGGCGGGCACGGGTACAAAAAAGATAGGCCTCTTTTTCTAGTTTGTTTTCGAGCATATCGATCTTTTTTTTTTTACAATGCATTCATTTCTTGTTGAAATGTCTCACTTTAAACACATTTTTAGGAGCCAAACTTGCCAGATCCTCTAAATACCTCTTTGGCTCTTACCATAGAGATAAATGGTTAGGCACAAGTTTTGTTACCTTCTGGCGACATCAGTTCCTTTATTTTTCTTTGAAGAAAAAAAAAAGTAGGCATTTCAATATACTGAATGATCCTATACTTTTTTGTGCTTTCACGTCCATTGTAATCTTATTGTCCTTCTTGCAAAACTGACTTTTCTGAGGTTTTTCTTTCATTTTTTTCTGCTTTTCATCATATTTTTCAAAACTTTTTTTACTTTGACTAGTAAAGAAAAAAGAAGCAAAAAAAAAATCCAATTTAAATTTTTTGTGCTATTGTCTTTTTTTTTCTTCTTCTGTTCTCTCTCTTTCTATGTATGTATATATCATGGATATAGCTGAGAGTTTGTGTGTGAACGCAAGAGAATGTAGAATAAATATGCAAAGTACCATCAGATCGGTTTAGGAATCAAATTTTTCATCTTTGGACAATAAGTTTGTTTTGGACGCGCGCGCCCTCCTCCCCCCTCCCCCCTCCCCTTAGTGTTTCAACGAAGAAAATATTGTTGAGCTATATCTTGTTCCATGTGAACGTGCATGAAACTGAAGTAAAAGTGGAAAAATATAAAGAGGGAGTGGACGGGAATGAATGAGAGGAGAGAGCAAAAGCAAAACGAACACTTTTTAAGTCTCCATGGAACTCTGTTCTTGTGCTCTTCTCGAGTTTAACGATCGATATATTTTGTTACTGCCAAAGTGGATAATCAGTTATTGTGCAGTATCACCAAGTCAATATTGCAAATCCACTAATTTGATAGTAAATCTGCAAACTAAACTGCAAAATATCTGTAAAAGCTAACAGCTAAGAGCAACAGCCAAGAAGAAATTGAAAGTTTGTTAGAAACTAGAACGGTAGCTGATTCAAATAGTATTTTCGTGTTGATAACTTTCAAAATAAACTTTTTATAGACAAAAGAAATAAAAAATCATCTTTTTAAAAGGTGTCAACATGAAAATACATTTAAGTGTTATAGCTACTCTTCTATTTTTTAAAGCACTTTCAAGTTTTTCTTAATTTTGCTCCAGAATGACAGAATCAACAGAAATTGAAGGGAGTTTACATAAGCACAACATAGCATAACATTTTCTAAGGTAGAATTGTGGTTTTACGCTTTTCGCACATTACCTAAGCGATGCTGTTAACTATGCAAATTTACTACTTCATTGATGGTTTTACAACATTGGCACGTAAAAGTGCAAAATAACAGATTTTCTACTTTGGTGGTAATAATAGATAATAAATGTTATAACCATAAGAAAGAATCCTTGTAGAGTAGTGATTTGCATATATTATATATTCACACTTTTTCATTGTTTGTTTTGTTAAATTGTTTTTACAGTTGCTCCGTCTTCTTTGGAGTTGTTGGGTCCTCGGCAACCTGTCCTTGCCGGCACTCAGGTCATTTTGTCGTGTGTGGCCGAAGGCGCCAAACCAGCTGCCGATATTATTTGGTATAATGGAACCTCTTCTCGTTTGCGTCTCTCTTCACCACGAGTTGACGTCAATCCTTCGGAACACGGTACTCGACGTACCGAAAGTCGATTAGTTTTCAACGTAACAAGATTCGAACACTTGACCAACTTTACTTGTCGAGCAAACAACAGTGTGACAAAGCAGAGGAATGAAGCTCTGCTTGAACAATCTATTTCGTTGGAAGTTCTATGTAAGTTTGAATGTTGTTATCGTCGATATACAATATAGGTCTACTAACTATAAAAATAACTGCATGCATGCATGCCTGCATGCAACTGTGCAAGCATGTGATTTCGATCAAAATATGGACAATGGGCGCAATTTGTTTGTATTTCTGCTTTTGCTAAGAAAGAAGAAAACAAACATAAAGGACAGTAGTCACATACACAAAAAATGTTTAGGATTTCCACTACAGAGTGTGTTTGAAATGTCTGGTAAAATCATTTTGTTCTGACATGCCAGTCGTTCACAAACTTATATTTTGCTCAGGGTACAATATTTTTTTTCCTGAAGAAATCGCTGCACACTTAGAGTTGGAACTCACAGACCACTTTCAGTGGCGAATTTTGTCTGCAAAATGAAGTCTGGATGTCGCCAAAACCAACCACTTTGAATCTTTCCATAAAAAAGACATTGCTGCCAAGTTACAACAACAGCTCAACATCCTGCAGCTTCATTTTGCAGTCGAAATTTATCAACCACCAAAAATGATCTACTTGCCAAGTACAGTAATAAAACTCATGGCCCGCTAGTGAACCACAGCCCATGTAATAAATAGTTTTGTTTATTTTGCTCTTTTTTACAATTAAAAAATGTTCCTGCATAGCCAGCAAAACTCATGGCACTACTTATAAAAAGTGCTTGGAGAAACATTTGAGGTCTTCACGTTGAAAGAATCACACGTTGTGAATAAGAGTACACCTGGAACAAGTAAATAAGGCATAAATTCCCATTGGTTACAGCCTTTTTTACAACCTGTAGTTTGTTTCTTCTACAAACTGTTGAAGAAAAGAAAAACGAAGACAGAAATAATGGAATTTAGTTAAAACTTAAAAGTATGCAGACGGTGCAAGTTTCACATCATTCAATTCTGACATTGTTGAAATATATTATGCCTATAATTACGTTCAAAACTAAATTAATAATGCTAATTTGATTAAAATTGTTTTTAGGCAGCTAATGTTTATAATTATTTTCTTGTGCATTTTCTTTTAAATTTTTGTGATATTATTTATGGGGTGAATACAGGGCCGGACTGGCTAGTGGTTAGCCCCACCGGCTATGAAATTGTGTTGGCCCCATTTTTTTAATTAATTTATTTTTGGCCCCCATTTGCTTTTGGCCCCCAATTGACCGGCGATCGCCGGTCAGCCAGCAGGGCCAGTCCGGGCCTGGGTGAATAATTTTATGTTTGTCATTATATAATGGTTTAATTTTAAACAGCAAAAACACAGCATGCGGCCTACAATGGCAAATCAATAAGCTAAAAGTATTTACATGAAGATACATTAAAATAAACTTTTAGATGGTATTTTAAAAACTAAACGTTGACGCCAACAAAAACGTAAAATTTGATCATTTTTGAAAATGATCAAATTCATTAGGTTCAAATGAACTTTAATAATGTTGTTCATTAAAAATGTATCCAACTTTAGTAACTTCCACTTTATACACGCATAAAATACCATTGAATCGACTTTAGGTGAAATTACTAGTTGACATCTAGAAGAAAACTTAATTGTAATTAATAATTATTATTATAGGATTTGAATTTTTATGCAATACCATGCAAATGTTTCAATTTGTGGCCCAAAAGTCAATGGTGAAGTAATCATCATAATTAGAGCAACTGCAGTTATACTTTTTTTTTAAATCAAAACAGTTGGTTAGAGGCTAAATATCGAGTTACATGGACTATCAGTTGTCAAAACACATTAAAAAAACACAAGTTTTTGGTTTATCGACATGTATATGGGATTGTTACTGCACAATTTGTTCTTGCGCCAAAGATTGCATAAAAATTCTAGCCCTAATTATTATAGTTACCGCACTTGAAGTTGAAGTTTGTGACATCAAAGAGGATGAAAAAAAAAAGCTTGATGTATGTCAATTTGTCAGATAAAAACGGGTAATAACTAATAACAAAGGTATTCCAGACACCTTCAGTTTTAAGCTGCTGGAAATTTCTGCTAGCATCCTTTTACCATCAGATAAAATGACAGCAACCAAGATTTTTTTTGGCCAACTTCTTTGGCGTCCAAAGATTCATACTAAACTGCAGCAACTATTTATAGTAACTAAAGAGTTACTTAAAATGACGACATTTCTCGGATAGTAGGCTCACATTAAGATGTTTATTATCTTTAACATGAAATGGAATACGGTCCGCATCACAAAGTGGACATACATTTTAGTGAAATTGTTGCAATTATACAGCTAGCTACATTACACCCTTTACCGCAGTAACGTTTTTTTTTTGGTTGAAACCAATTGGGTATTAGACAAAGTGTTTTCATATCAGACTCGATCTTTGCAGTTATAATCGCAAGTTAAACATTTTCATTTACCATTATACTTACAAGTTTATTTCACGCCCACTTTACCCATCACTCCTCGAAATCGATATTTTTAGAAATCTAAATTAAATATAATATTAATTTTGACATGAGAGTTTTAAACATAATGCGATTTTAATACTCAGTTTAGGAATGCAAATTAATTTTAACATTTTTGTAAATATTTTTTTATCTAAATCGTCTAATTTAGAACTATATTTTGTAAATAAAGTAGCTAAAATTGATTGCCCACAGTTGGGCGTTATAAAATGAAAGAATTTTTTTTTATATAATGATGGTTTATACCAATTTAATTTCATTCGTGTTTTGTTGGAAACAAAACAAAATCCTTGAATGACATTTTTTTTATCTAAGAATACCAAACGGAAATGAAGATGTGTATCTCTTGAATGGACTTTTGAGGATTGAAGAAGGTGTTTTTGATGGGCGGATCCAACAAGAATAGCAGCAAGCAAGCAAGCAAGCAAGCATTTGCTTTCGAACACGTTTTTGAGCGATAAATTGGTTTCCTTGATAGGTCAAGTCAAGTGACAGTAATTTGGCCATTACTTAGACCCTCTAGAATAGAAAAAGGAGTAAAAAAAAATAGAAAAGCAACGAGGTGGCTTATTAGTGGCCGGCCACCTTTATACAAGAAGAAGCAAAATACATACACACAATCATGTTCTCCACTTATATTGTTCAACCTTGCTAAGGAATTGAAACCCTCGACAATAGTCGAAAATATATAGATGAGAACCGACACGGTTTTTCTTGCTTGGTTGCTTACCACTTTGCAATGTCGTGTGTGTCCACATTTAATGTGTATTATGTTGAAGTGAGAGAGAGAGAGATAAAGCCTATATGTGTTGTAAAGTGAGGGGGGGGGGGGGGGGTGAAGGGAAAAAGAAGAGTTGTAACCTGGGTTAGGGTGATGCCCTATGACAAACAACAACTGAGGCAATTGGAAATGATGCTACTGAATTCGTAGGAGCGTGTCCAAGTAGCAGAAAGATGATACTTTTTTAAAGGTGGTTTTTGCTTTGACTCACATATATCTCCTCTTACTTCTACTTCTTCATCTTTTTGCCTTTAACTCAATCTTTCCCATTCTTTAGCTCTCGAGTGACATCTGCGCGTTTCTCACGAAGGCAATCTTAAGAGTAATGCGCTTTTTTGATTCTTAAAACTTTTACTTAGAAAAAGAAAAAGCATGAAACGAAAAACATGCCATTCGTTTACTATATCCAATAAAACATCAAGGTAATGTTGTTGCAGCCCCTTTTTCCATGTTTTTTTTTGCTGCTTCTTATTTTGACTGAAAGTCAGTAAGGTATTGTCTTAAACATGGAAACCATTCACATCAACCGCAACTAAAGCGAAAACCTCACATGACAAATATATATATTTTTTTTCCTTCCTTTATTTCTAATAAAGATCATATTTCCATGTGAAAGTAGATGTCATCTACATTGTACAATAAATGTGGTATAGTTTTTCATTTTTATGTATTATGCAGACTTTAGATTAGATTTACAAAGAAAAGAACAACGACACTAAAAAAAACGTAACCCAGTTTAATCCATTGTTTTTTTTTGTGTGTGTTTCAGAAAAAAAAGGGAAACCTAAAAATATTTTTTAATGTAAATTATTAATGCATTTCAAGAATGCTTAAATGTTGACAAGTTTTAAAATACGAAGAGATAAAAAAATTGCTTTAAAAGTGAAGTTTTGCAATTGCTTTAATAAAAACTTAAAAGCTGGCTTTTTCTAAATACATTTTAACACATTTTGATACAGTAATTGAATTTAAACATAGAAAATTGAACATTTAAACGCCACCATGATCTTCATTTATGTCCTTAAAGAGCAAAATAAAGAGAAACTTGAAAGCGTTTTTAGAAACTAGAATAACTCAATTTACTTAATAGTGATTTCATATTTTGTATCTTTTAAAGGAAATTTTTATGGCAGTTTAAAAATGACAACTTTGATAAGTCAATTTTTTAATTTTTGTCTAGCTCTCATAAAAAGTTTATTTTGAAAGATAGCAACATGAAAACACTATTAAGTGATTTAGCTACCCTTCTAGTGTTAAACACACTTTTTCTGATTTCCTGATAGACAGAATAACCAGAATTCAAAAATCAGCTGTTAGGAAAAACATCTTATATGTATTTTGGATTTCATTCTATATGATATATATTTATTTTATTACTAGTCGGGTAACCCGTCATAAATGACGGGAGCAAAATTCACAGGCAGTTGTGCGCATGCGCGACGTTTTTTCCTTTTTTTACTCCTTTCATTTCAATTTCAGTCACCCCCTCCCACTTTTTCCCCCTACACGTTCCTCTCTCTCTCTCCCCCTCTACACTTTCCAACCTTTTCCCCTCTCCAATTTAATATCATGGGGTTCTTGGATGGGAAGGGTGCAACATATAGTTGACCTTGAGAAAAAAGCGGTTCATATATTAATTTAAATTTAAATTTATATAAATTCCGACGTGCTTCAAGGTTTTTGTCCTTTTTGTACAGCGTTAATCACACACACAGACCTGGCTTAATATAGTATATAATTTTTGATTTGTTTAAATTACAGATCCACCACTGGTTTGGATTATTCCTGATGGTAACATAACCGTCAAAGAACACGATTCGGTTACTCTGACTTGTGATTACAAAGCAAATCCACCAAATTTAACTCATGTTGTGTGGTTAAAAGGGAGTGAACCATTGATTCTGACTAATAACCACCAGACATTGATAGATGTCAATAGTGGTCGTCCGCGTTTAATTATCAATAATGTCACTCGAACTGACCAGGGCTTGTATCGGTGTGCCCTCGAGAATACGGCTGGAATGGGAACTTCTACTTCAGCTGCACAACTTGGAATTCAACGTAAGTTAATAAATAATTCTTTTATATTTTTTTTTTCTTCTTATTAATTGATTGAAAAGTTTCTATCTGAAACAGACAATTCTTTTTTGAAAACGATTCTGAAATTATTCATGAACGTTGGACATGTTATAAAAATGCAAATTTGAAAATGTTTGTTGTTGCTTGTGTTGTAGAAAGAAAAAAAAAAGCATTGGATATATATATATATATATATATATATATATATATATATATATATATGGATATATATATATGCTTGTATGCTATAGATGCTTGTACATATTTGACGTGTATAAAAAATGACCCATTTGAATAAGCCTTGTAGGTATATATGGTTGAAACCCTATAGGAAACAATTACACGAGTTTGCATTGAAGATAATTTTTCATGAGATTTTCGGTAAACCTGTCACATTTTTCCTTCTATGTTGCAAATCTTTTTTTTTTACTCATATTCAAATAGGTTTTTTTTGTCCTTAGGTTAACAGAAAAGAAATTTAAAAATAGTTCGGAAGACTGTTATGAAAATGTTTTTGCACTTAAGTTCTTTTTTTCCATCTGTTTTTAAGCGATTTATTTTATTGAGATTTTTTATGAAACAAAAAAAACCTACACCTTCCATTAAAAGTAAAGCTTTTATTTTGAACTTGTTTTTTTCTTCTCCTTCTTCTCAAAATTTCACTTTTAAAAACAACGTTTTTAATGATTTTTTTCAATTTTTAAGTCTTTAAGGCCCGGATTTTATAAAACTTATAAAAACTTAAAATGTGACGTTATTGTGCACTTCGCTAAGTGTGTTCATTTAAGGTGGATTCACGTTGCTTTTAATAATTTGGTAGAAACAACAATATACAGGGTGATTTAGAAGTCTCCATATTTGAATTTAATTTTGAAGATTTCATCTACAAAAACTGTCAAAACGGCCTATTGATAGAGGAACAGAAGTCCCGCGGAAGTTGCGGCATAAAACCCAACGACAATTGCAGTGTGTTCTGGTGCAGCTGTTATAATGCATTGTCAGAAAATTAAGAACCCTTTAATAGAAGTCCATTTTCATGCATAAAATCCTCCGCAAGAGAGTTCTATTGTCTTATCACCCTAAAGTGAGAATTTGTTAAAAAAGAAGCGACTATTTTCCCCTTTGTATGGAAACTTTTGAGTCACTCTTTAGAGTTAGATAAAGGTTGCCTCCTTTGAGAATGACTCTATTGCACTGGAGGAGGTTAGTTGCTTTATTTAACACACAAGAAGACTAAAAATGGGAGCAACATAGAGAGTATAGCAGCATCAAACTTCACAGTGAACGAAAATCGTCTGCTGCTCTTGCACATCATTTTAATAGCTGTTTTCTATCGTCGTTCTACCGACGATACCAAATGTCATCAAAAACTACCTATGCTTTTTTTTATCATTCTCAAATGCACCCGTGGTATCATAGTTGCAAAAGTGTAGTGCAGCACTATAGAGCACCACTTGCAACATATTTTTGTTTTGTGGAAAACAGGACACAGTATTAATTTGTTTTTGAAGTAGACCTTGTTGCAACTCAAGTATACTAGAGAGAGAGAGAGAGAGAGAGAGAGAGAGAGAGAGAGAGAGAGAGAGAGAGAGAGGTTTGCGAGAAAAAAAGAGGTTTGCGAGAAAAAAATAATCCAAAACTCTTTTTCAAGTTGGAGTCTTGTTAAAATTAATGATATTGGGTTGCGCCTGTTGAATGTGTTATCGATTAAGGCGATTAATGTGTAAATTAGTGATGAGTCTCATCAGTAATGAATGACATATCAAATTGTTTAGTAAAAGCAGATGCATCACTCTATCCACTGTGGTATAATTTACTGGTAACATTTTTAGTGTTGGAATTCAATTTGTTGAGTAGTGTGAATCCACCGTTAAGTATTAGATGAATAATTCGCTTAACATTGCACTGAGTGTATTCTTATTAGGCACTTAGTGAAATCTAAACACTTAAGTGGTCATTTTTGGTTCAATGAACACTTTTTAAAGCAAATCTGAAGTACATCTATGGATTGATTAATACTGCAGGCCTTAATGTAGTTTTCTTCATGAAAATCATTTTTTTTTCTTTAATTTAATAATCATAAAAATTATTTAATCAATTATGTTATATTCAATAATAATAATAATGAGTTTAATGAATTGCGATCATTATTTTTTTTTGTGATGCTTTTTACTAAAAATTTACTTAATGTTATCAGAGTAGAAGACGCTTTTCTCAAAACTTATTTTAAATCCATTTACATTTTGCCTCAATTTTTGTGATCTATTACATTTTTCACCTTCACATTTTTTTATCATGAACAACCTAATTAATAATTAATTTAGTGTAAAGATGTTCGAAATATGGCCTTATGTAAAGAAGAATTTTATTCATCTCGCTTTTAAAATTCTGTCAAACTCACTGAACATCAGAAGATTAATAACTGGCTATAAATTATCATTGATGTAGAATTTTTTTATGCAAGTGGTTTTTTTTTCATTAGTGAAAAAAGGAACAAGTTAGTTGGTTTAAAAATGTAAACATCTCTCCAAATCTTAATTATTCTGTCATTTAGGTACGAAATGAAGAGAAACTTGAATGTGTTTTAAAAACTAGAAGGGTTAGTCAATCACTTAAATAGTATTTTCATGTTGATATATTTTAAAATAAGCTTTCTTATGTCAGTTTGGAAATAACCCAACTGTAAGCAGACGATATTTTCTTAGTTTTTATTTATAAAAAGTTTATTTTGAAAGATATCAACATGAAAATAGTCTTAAATAGTTGAGCTACCGTTCTAGTTACTAAAACAGTCTTATTTTGTCTTAGTTTTGCTTTTGAAATACAGAATAATCAGGGTTCGAAAATCAATAGTTCTTAAACCATCTGAATGTTATTTTCATATTGATATTTTTTTAAGAATAAAACTTGTATTGCAGTTTTTTTTTAAATTGCAACTAGAAAAATGTGTTTTTATATAAAAATAAACTGTGACAAAAAGTTTATTTTTCAAGATGTCAACATGAAAATACAGTAGTTCCATTACTTTTTAATATTTGATTTTTTTTTAAGAAAATTAAATTGAGAAAATTAAATATTTTCTTTATTCTTTCTTTGTAAACCTTTTGTAGTAAACAAAATTTAATATTTTTGTCTAAGTTGTTGATAAGTCCAGTACATGCACTTATAACAGACTATATATACAACACACACATATATATATATATATATATATATATATATATATATATATATATATATATATATATATATATATATATATATATATATATATATATATATATATGGTCAGTAAGCTTAATTGTAGATTGTTCCCCCATTAAAACGCCTCGCTTGACCATTTGATGTTGGAATGAAATTGCAGCCATAAGTGTGTTGTTTTATGTCTTAAATTGATCAAGCGAATTTTCCCCTCATAAATACCAACATCAACTCAAACTAACTTGGTTTCGAATAGAACGAAATTTGTTCTATGTTTTCCGAATCCAATAACGAAGAATCTCTATTAAAACCTTGTGTCTGCGGCCGTTTTTGATGGACAAAACACATTATCAAAATAAGACACCCCCGTCCTCCCCCCTAAAAAAGACAACAACAACATTTTTGTGTGCGGAATATGACTATATATATATATACATTGTCTTCAATATCGTAAATTAAACAATGCGTAAAATTAACGACCAAAAGACTTTTTTATAGGCTCATAATTTAGATACCTATCCTCGATAATTAGGTTACTTTTTGGGTCTTGATTTAAAACCTCTGCTTAATGCATCTACAAAAGAGCATTTTATTTCTCAACGGAATTAGATTTGCCCCTAGCGTTAGGCAATCACACATAGCATACATACTAGCATAATGGCCGTCAATGATGATAAGTTTCTAAAAATAATAAAAGCTCAGGGTTTTTTTTTTGTTTGTTTGTTTGGGAGGACTTTATTTTTATCAAGCAATGAAATTTTGTCTCCGTTTTTCAGAAGATTGTAATAAATGACGTCATATGATGCAGTTGTGGTTTTAAAAATAAAATGAAGGTGACTTTCAATTGACTATGGCAGTAAGGACCTTAAGGAGGGAGGGTTGGGGGGTGTGTGTGTGTGTGGGTACATGGCCAAAATTTTAAAACTGTTTCATAAAATGTTGCTGCAAGTAAAGAAAAATAACTATTTTATTTTTATGTTTTGCTTTTAAAATGTATTTATGCGGACTGCGATTTTTTTGTCCTGCTGTTTAAATATTGTGGTGTCTTAACTTTGTATATGTTGGTAGAGAGTAGTTTTTTCTTCTTCTTCTTTTTCTGTTTATTTGGGATGTGGTGGTATTTTTTTATTTTTCAATAAAAACGACACTGAAAACAGCTGCCATCCAAAAAAAAAAGTGCTACCACTGAATTGGAAATTCGTCCAGTTTTTGTGTGTTTTTGAATTGCCAAATAAAAGTATCCGGTACATTGATGGTTCAATGTCCATTATTATAGGAGCAGAAAATAGGCTATTATTTAAAATGGCTCAAATCTGGTACAGTTGTATTACTATTGTTGCTTAATATATATTGAAAACAGGTATTGAATGTCTCTCAAAGGGGATTTAAGATTCGATTTTATCAAGGATTTGAAATTAATATCCGCCATAAAGGTTATTTAGTAGTGGTTTATAACTTAAAAAATACACTTAACACAGTTGATTTGCTTTTTTAAGTCTAAGATAGTTGGTTGGTTATCTATGGATCCATGTTCCATTGTGATTTTATTTACAAAAAAAAGGTCCAGAAAAATGGAACGTTATTAAAATTTCTCAGTGGGGATTTTAATTATTCGTTGAAATCGCGATTTAAATAAATTGATTTCTTCCATTTTTGCAATCAACTTGATATAAATCATAATTTAATAAAACAAATTGGTAAAAACTTAAAAATAAAAACCGGTAACAATATTAAAAAAATAGAAATCAAGTTATATAAATAAAATGAAATCATATTTTGAATTCATTTTAGAATTTGTATTCTTTGTAAAGTGAAATTTTCTTTTTCATAAAATGAATTTATTATAAAAATTTGCTTGACAAGTGAATAAACAGGCTTAAAATATTTTGTCATGTATGGATTATCAATCGATAAAAGAGCAATTTTATTAAACTTTAAATAAAATCTGATTTAATAAAAAAAATCCTATATAAATCAAAATAATTTTGAAGATTTTTTTAACTCGCGATTTTTATCCATTCTGAAATGTCCTGAAGAAACCTCAGAAATGTGCCATGGAATGGCATAGATTTCTGATGTCATCAAATGTCTGTTTTAGTTCATAATGTCAAAAGAAATTTTAAAAAATCCAAAACGGCTTAAGAAAGTAAGTCGCTTAGTAAAATTTATATAAATTTTGCGTCTATTTTTTGTTGTTTTAAAAAAAAAGGCCAACAATTTGAAGATTTCTCAGAAATATTTAAATTTATCACTCAAATTTTTTAAAAACATATTCTGCATCTGCTTTTCTTTGATGAGTCAATTTTTGAAACACAAAGTAGTTTTTTTGGGATGTTCACTGATTGTTGTTGAATGATAATTGGCTACTTTTATAAGTCGAGATTTTGAATTAAGATTATAAAAATCCATTGATTGTTTTCATCATGGATTATAATACTTACTCTTAACGTTATGCAGTTTGAAATTAAGTCATTATATGAATGGAGAATGACGCATAGTTTGATGGGGACAATAATGTATACCCGAAATTACTTTTTTTTACCCTTACTCTCTCTATCTCATTTTTTTTTTGTTCCTCTTCTAGTTATCCCATTTTCCCCGTCTCCATCTTTTTTTACCCATAAAAAACTCCTTATTTAAATCTCATTTTATTGCTTTAAATCACAGCACTTTTCATCCATCCCAATGGGTCCTTTTTGTGCCTGAATATTGTCATAAAAAGTTTACTGATGTATTTGGAGGTTGGTTCGTAGTGAAAGGTGTTCCCATTAAAATGCAGCCTGTGTCTTTTTTTTTTTTCGTCCATGGGTGCAAAACCTAGAAACGTGTAAATCACCATCAATCCCATGAATACCAATTGGATTTTTTTTCCTATGAAATTGTCTTTTTAGTTTTTTTCTTTCCTCTTCCCCTTTTCGTTTAATAATAGTTAGCCAGCAATGCCATTTAGATTTTTGAAATCCAATGTCTACTGTTCATATTTTACTATTTTTGTTTAAGAATTATTAATTTTTACTGTTTGGTTTAACAATTTTGATGGACTGCTTGTTAAAATTTATATAAATTTTGCTTGACTTAAAGATTGAGTCACACAGCTTTCTATAACCAACTTTTTTAAAAGAAATTCACCGAGTTTGTTGAATTCTAGAATAATAAAATACATGTAATTATACTGTATAATGGTATTTTCAGTGTTGGGAAGTACATGTATTTACCAAAAGTAATTATTACTGCAATTAACTTTCTCACGTGATTAGTAATTTATCTGCGTTGCTTTTGAAAACTTCGTAATTTGTAATTGTAATTATTAGGGCTCGGATTTTTATGCAGTATCAAGCATATGTTTCTCAATTTGTGACCCAAGTGCCAATTGTGAAGTAATCATCATCATCATCATCATTAGAGCGACTGCAGCTACACCTTTTTCTAATCGAAAAGGCTGGCTAAAGGCTAGATGTATGGTTAGTATCAGTTGTCAGCTAGAGTTCTAGCCTCTAACCAGTGTTTTTGATTCAAGAAAACCATAATTGGTTGGTTGATCTAAACTGGATTATTACTTCACAAGTGGCTCTTGATCCACAGATTGCGAAACTTTAGCTTGATACTACCTAACCGTCCGATCCATAGTAATTATTTTTTACAATGAAAAGAACAATAACTGTTTAATTACTTTTGATTTTGAATGTTAAATTATTTTTGGTCACAAATTACCGTGTGAAATGTTTCTGTATTGTTTTTGCTTCACATGGGTTTTAATAAATTAATTTTTTCCACATGATCAACGTGTTACGAAAACCGAAAATCGCTTATTTAAACCTGTCCTGAAAAATTTATTTTCAAAAATGTTTAAAAAATACTTTTTGTTTTATAAACTTTGTATTAATTTTGAAAATAAATGTTCTTAAAAAATCTTAAACTCTTCATTGGGTGGACTTGGTATTTCTCCTATTTTAACCAACTGCACAATAACCTAGAGAACTGAAATTTTGTATACAGCAAGCAGCCTCTACTATTGCTACCTGTTAATGTATCAAATTTTGACGGATCCTCGAATGATCTGATCTGTCCAGGATCCGCCGTTATAGGAGGGTACCATAAATAACGTACTTTTAAACAGAAAAAAAAATTACACTCCTGTAGTCCCAAAAACAAAAACGTGTGTCTTATTAGAAATAAAAGCTTGCACCAAAAAACATAGTTTTTTTTTATGTTTACTTGTTTTATCTTAAATTTAGAACTTTTTTGGTTACATTTTAAACTTATTTTTTGTTTCTTGATTATTTTGTTTCAGATCCACCTGAAGTACTGATTAACATTTCACCAGTGGTTGTAAATGAGACTGAGCGTACATCAGTACGATTTCGATGTGACATTCTTCGTGCGAATCCTCACGCACTTAACCGTGTTAAATGGTACATGGATGGCAAACTTCTTAACGAAACCGTACATAACGAATTAGTGCTGACGTCGGTCACACGTCATCAACATGGAGACTACTCGTGCAAGGCTCACAACATGGCTGGATGGGGCGTGGTTTCTCAGGCCAAACATCTCGTAGTTAATTGTAAGTAAGTATGACTTTATTTTGAACCCCCAAAAAAAACAACACTAACAATAATACAATTTTTGACAGTTTTAGTTAAATTATGCAAGTTCGACTTTAAACTGTTTCAGATGTTGAAACACACACACACACAGTATTAAATAACATTGCGTTTGTTGTCTTATTTCTTCTGTATTTGAGAGATTTAACACAATTTTGATTAATGCATAGATAATAATAGCAACATTTGTGCTTTCACACATTAGCTAAATGAAGTGATTTGGAAGTAAAAGATGCTGCTGCCATGCCTTTTGTGTTTACTTGTTATTTATTGCTATCATCATGCAGTTTTTAATTACTAATTAAGACTATATACAATGTAAGAGATACAAGAAAGGAAACTCTTATTTGGTGTTGTATATAATCAACTTTAAGAAGAAATTCAAAACATGTTAGAAACAACAACAAAAATAGTAAATGAATATGATAAATGTCGTTTCATGGTGCTATTTTAAGATTATTCAAAAATTGAAGATGGTTGTGTTGACAATTTATTTTTGCCAACTTGAATTGAAAGTAAAATAATTTGATAACTTTACACTTCAAATTATAACTATAATTCATTTACTGTTTTGTTTTCTAAAATAATTTTATTTTTTATTTTATTTTTTTTTTAAATTGAGTAACTAGTTTTATTTTTACATCATTAACATGGTTTTGAAGTCTAAACATCCCTTGAACTTATTTTATTCTGTCTTTCAGAAGCAAAATTAAAAGGAACTTGAAAGTGTTTAGAAACTAGAAGGGTAGCTTAATCACTAAAGAGTATTTTCATGTTGACATTACTTAAAAAAGTATTTTTATGTAAGTTTGAAAATGATTCAACTTTGGGCAGAATGAAATCTTAATTTTTGTAAATAAAAAGTTTCTTTTGAAAAATATCAACATGAAAACACAAGGAAGTGATTTAGCTACCGTTCTAGTCATTAATACACTTTCAATTTCTTCTTAGTGTTGCTTCTGAAATGCTGAATAGCCAAAGTTCATAGAAGAAGAGTTATGTCCTTGTTATGAATTTTCAGAAAACAAAAAAAGAAATCTACCAAAATAAAATTTTGATTATGTAGTTTATGTTTTTGTTTTAATAGATTAATATTTTGATAAAAATGTACTGATTTTTTTTAAAAAAGAATTTCTTAAATGAAAAGACGTTCTTAATCCTTTCAGCTCCATTTTCAATCTGTTGATATACTGTAGTCCTGTCTGTATTAAATCTCACATTGTCTAAGGTAGAAAATTAATTCTGAACAGAAACCACATTTAACTTGACCCATTGTTATTTCCCTTAATAGGATTACAGTGGCTTAGATCTTGTTTATTAAACTTTCACAAAAGGAGGAAAATGACAAGAATCATATTTATATACTGATTCGTCCACTTATTTTATTCACTTATTTGAATGGTATTATGACGTTTGTTTATGTATTTATGTTTTTCAAAGATTCATGTTGGTGAATTGTATGTGAAAAGAAGACAGCAGAACGCTTAATTACTTTCAAAAGTAATTACCAGAGCTGTAATGAGGGCAGAGTGATTGAGGCACATGCCTTGCGCGCAAAGCTCATGAGCGCTGAATTAGGTGTGCAAAATATTTTGAATGGAAAGAGGTGGCAATTTTATTTTTGTCTCGGGTACAGAAGTAGGAGCGCAAAATAACTGAAATATTGATATTAAGGGGTGCCAATTTGGTTCATGTCTCAGGCGCAAAGCTAGGAGCTCTATTCATTGGAAATGAAATCGCCAAAAATTCCGACTTTTCTGCTCTAATTAAAGAGTTCGCCAATAAAAAGGACAGAACGGCCAACTTTTAATTATCAACTTAGTTTTAAAATTTTTTTTGTGATATTTGCACTAGTTTGTCATTTTTTAATCTAAAAATAATATGTACTTTTCTATGGATATAATCGATGTGTTTTTGTACTAATAATGAAGCAAATATTTTCATTTTCTCATTTTGAGGCTAAGGGTAGGTTTATACTCCAAACTTTGCTAAGATTTGCAAGCTTTGAAGTTCTGTAAAATTAGCTCCCCAAAGCTTAGCTTGTTCACACATACATGTGGCCTTGCAAAGTTTACCCTATTTTATGACCTTTATATCCTATAAAAAGATACACAAAACAATAGAACCCTTCCCCTTCTGGAAGAAAAAAGGTGTGACTTATTCACCCCTTTTGTCTATCCGTTTCCTGATTGGTGCTTTGAGTTGCTAAGCTTTGAAAAGTTGAACAATTTCAAAGCTAGCTTCATGCTCTGGCGAAGGCAAAAACCTGAAGCTCTGACGTCATTTTTGAAGCTTCGCAGGCTGCTTTGCCGCTTAGCAAGGGAGTATAAACCAACCCTAAGGCCGGCACTGCGGCTTTGGAACTAAATATGTTATGTATTACTTTTTTAAAGTAATTTGACCTAAAACTGCATGAGTTGGTAAAATCTGGACGATTTTCTGATAAAAAAAGTGACAAGAAGTTAGCACTTATCTATATTATGAGTATATGCTTTTTTTGTCTAGCCATATACATGTAACATGCAATTTTCTCATATTTTATCTCTTATTTTTATTATCTTTATTTTTTTGGACTTTTCGTTTCTATAAACGACACAAATTCGTTCAATACAAAACGATACAATCAATAGTCTGAGACAAATTTATCAGTCGATCACACGATGTGTGTATATGTGGACGAGCTCTTTGAAAAAAGATGTTTTCAATGAAAATCTATATAGATGCAGTATATATAGCCTTCTTTTCGTGTAAAGTCGTTCGTCCATAAACACGGATTACATAGAGAAAATAACCTTACACGCTTGAATCTAGAATGTAGTAATAGTAGCCCCTTTTACATCTTACTGAAAATTTGAGAAAGACAGAAGAGAGAGAGAGAGAGATCTGTTTAAAATGCTGTGGTTTCATTTGGTTGCCATACAAACAAACAGCAAATGGTTTCAGTGAACCCTTTACTTTCTACTACAATATGTGGAGCTTTTTAGTTTTGTCTTCTGATAAAACGTATTTTCTTTCGATCTCATTCTATAAAGACATAACAAAAATAAAAATCGAACATTTCGAGTATGCCTACTTTATATCTCTTTTTGTTGAGTTAGTGTGTGTGTGTGTGGTGGGGGGGATGCATGTTGAAACGTCTTTGTAGAATAAGCAAACCTGATGTAAGAATAAATCCTACAAAATTAACAAATATAAAAGTTTGAGATGACGGGATAGGGTGTGGAGTGGTTCATCCGTTGTCTTTTTATGACCAATTCAAATAGCAATCGTTTTGTGAATACTCAAATCTCAATCTCAGTGTCTTTGCTTTTTTTTTTGTTAGCTTGGCTATTTTCAACATTGTAGCCAATATAGTAGCATGTGTGCAGAAATGTTTGGGGTCATTCTTGTACATACTGGACACTGTACATTCACACTTATGTACTCAGAACAAAATTCGACAGTAATATTTTTACTGTACACATACACACACAAAAAAAAAGAAGTTACAGATGTGAAATGAACCATTTCGATTGTTTGCACATAAGATTGTAATAGAAAAAAAAACACATGAAAAACTGCAGCCATTATTCATTGAGAGTGCTTTTTATTTTATCAGGCATATGGAAGGAGATCTTAAGAAAAATTGGGCCTCTTATGTTTTTTTCTTTCAATGTAGCTCAATATTCTGCTAAGGTGTAGTCGTTTATTTGGCCTTTTTTGTATTATCAACGGCCTTGGTTAAAGTGACTTACGTTGGTTTAAAAGTATAAACGTTCCTCAAAGTCTTCTTATTCTGTCTTAAAGGAGCAGAATAAAGAGAAACTTAAAGTCTTTCAGAAACTGGAATCACCACTGAAGTGTTTTGATATCTTTTATAATAAGCTTTATATGTCAGTTTGGAAACTTTAAACAGACGCTATTTTTTAATTTGTATCAGTAACAATTTTATTTTAAAGTATGTATGTCGCATCCATGTCTGTTTCGCGAAATGAACAAAAATTAGCCTGATGCAAAACGCGACATGGACATAGATTTCGTGTAATGGACCATTACACCAAATGGTTGCGACATACTGTATATACTGTATCAACCTGCAAATACTATTTAAGTGATTCGGTTACCAATTTAGCTTTTAACACACTTCCATGTTTATAACAGATTCTAAATTATGGAATTACTTTTGAAATTGTTCTCTACCACATTGTATCTATATTTTTTGTGTTGCGATGCAAAGTTGAATACGTCTAAAATGTGACATTTCCACTCTCTAGTTTTAATATGTTGTTTGGTTTGTAGCATGTGTTGCTTAGTAGTGAGAGATAATCTGTAAACTAATAAATTGGCTTTTTCATGTTGTTGACAGATCCACCAGGGCAATCATTTCTCAGTTACTCTCCAAAGATTGTCATCAAAAGAGAAAACGTGTCATTGTTGTGTACTGTTGATGACTTGGGAAGACCTCCAGCATCTCATTTCAGGTGAGAAAATGAAAGATTTCTTTTTTATTTTCTTTCTACCTTTGTCTTCATTATTCACGTTTACAAATGAATAAAATAAACAGATTTATCTTATTTAAATAAGATTTTTATTATATATATTTATTAAATTAAGGTGTTAATAACCATTTAAGATTTAAATTTTTAAATTATTTTTAAATATAAATTATTATTAGGACGCGGATTTTTATGCAATATCAAGCACATGTTTCACAATGTGTGGCGTAATAGCAAATTGTGAAGTAAAAATCCAGTTTAGATCAAGCAGCAATTATGTTTTTTTTTAATCAAAAACACTGGTTAGAGGTTAGAACTTTCTAGTTGACAACTGATAGTAATCAGATATCTGACCTTTAACTAGTCTTTTTGATTAGAAAAAGCATAATTGCAGTTGCTCTATTGATGATAATGACTACTTCACAATTGACACTTGGGTCACAAATTGAGAAACATTTGTTTGATATTGCCTACAAATCCTAGCCATAATAATTATTAAATTAAAGCTTAATTAAAGTTATAATTAAATAACATTAAATTGTATAGTAAAAAAACTATTCACATGACTTACATTAATGAAGTAAATTATACAAACCTCAATATTTTTCAGTTGAATTCTAATTTTGAATCATAAGTAATTTCAGTCATGTAGACGAATTTTATAAATACAACTAAAATCATTTCATTTCAATTGTGCAACAACAACACTGTTTCTTTTCCTGAGTTCATAACACATTCATTAAGGCACTTGACAATGTACATTAATGATATAACATGCTGTAAGTCTAAGTGACACATTAGACAGATTCAGACCCAAAGTTGCTTAGAAATTCATTTTATTAAATTAACAATTTTATACATCTATAATCATGATATATATGAAAAAAGCTTTGTGACATTAATGCGCGTCTGTATCTCTCCCTCCTCCCTTTTTTGCATTTTCTTTTTCTCTCCCTCTATAAAAGGACACATATGTTGTGACTGAATGTCGTTTGAATTCTGAGTCATTTGTTGGAACCGATTCGCCCACTTGCATTTTACCATTGCCAACATTTTGTGTTTCTGGCTGTGTCGTCTTTGAAAATGGATAGAAAGGGGGGGGGGAGAGAGAGAGAGAGAGGGTAGAAAACATGTATATAAATATTGGGAATAAGAGAACGGGTTTAACGGAGCCGCAATTGTAACTTTGTATAGTGACAGCCTGGTTCTTTTTTCTCTTTCTCTTTCGTCGTCTTATTCAGGCGAGAATGACGTGCACATTTAAGCTTATGAGCGTGCATTTGCTTTGCTTTTTTTTTGGAGAAAGAGAAAGTCTATTACAACTGGGCCTCAGATCTTCTCTTTTTTTGATCTTCTTTCTATACTGCATATATACAGATTGGGTGCAAACGATTTTTTTCCTTCCTTCTTTTCCTTGGAGAGAGTGAGAGGGAGAGGGAGAGAGAGAGAGAGAAAGAGAGAGAGAGAGGGAGGGAGGGAGAAAGAAAGCGAACGAACTTTTTAGAGATATGCGTATTATCGGCAAAATGCAGCTGTTTTGAAAACTCCACTGGGCTTTTGCGCCATTTAGTCCTTGGCCTGACAAATGAAGGTCCTATACTTGTTAATATTGACTGATTGAGCTATGACAAGAAAAAGAGATGAAAAGCCATAAAAAGAGAAAAATTCAACCTAAATTGATCAACAGTTGAAAAAGAAAAATGTGACACAAACAAATTTTATTTGCTGCTTTTTTTTATTAAATATTATTATCAATATTTTTTTAAAATGTCAGCAATAACAACAAAAAAGGCTAAATAAATAAAAAAAAAGGTCTTTCTTTGTCCTTCCGAATAAAAAAGAGCTGATGTTGTTGAGTCTTCTTTTTTTTGTGTACTAATGAACAGCATCGTTCTGGCTAATTGCTCTCTATATCCAAAAGTTCTGAACTTCAATGACGACGTCTGGTATAATCAAATCGTTGGGTATAATTAAGCTTTTCTCTCTCTCTCTCTCTCTCTCTCTCTTTCTCTCTCTCTCTCTTTCTATCTCTCTCTCTTTCTGTCTATCTCTCTCTTCAGTCTTTTGGCGGCTAGGATATTAATCAGTTGTATAGCACCCACTTAAATTGATGTCCGCGGTCGACTTTGGACACTCACTGGGGCTCCAATGCGTGTGCACATTCTCAATTTAATTAGGCTACTTATTTGGCTCCAGTCGCCCATTGAGACCAACCAAATCAAAGTTGTGTTTGGTGCTATTCATAATGGAATGTGCACCATAATAAGATCAAATAAGCGAGGATTTCATAGAGATAGGAATAGTTAGGAAAAAAAAGTGGGAGTGGGGGGAGAAGGTGATTGGTTGGTTGGTTTGTTGGATGAAGGAGTTGGAGGTGGAAGACACATCTTAAGGCATATACACTCAACAAAGAAATCTGTTCTATAAAGATGAACGTATTGTTCTGTGCTGTGCTAGCCTTGGGCTATGTTTGTGCCAGATGGCGCCAGATGAGAAAATTTTTTTTCTAATACTTAGGTGCCATATTCCATTATTCAACAAACATTTTTTTTTCTTCTTTTTTTCATTTCATCTCATTTTCTCTTTCCATATATATATATATATATATATATATATATATATATATATATATATATATATATATATATATATATATATATATATATATATATATATATATATATATATATATATATATATATATATATATATATATATATATACAGTATGTAGGTTATAGAATTCTACACGTTCATATAGAACTTATTAGTATTGTTAATATATTGCCAGATCCCCGTTACTTATGGGTTGTGGTGTAATTAAGGGAGATGGCGCCTGAAGCTGCTTTTCTCTCTCTCACTCTCTCTCTCTCTATCTCTTGTGTTATGAGAATGAATTCCTTCTATACTTTCCAATATCCATTATATACTCTGTATTGCTTTACATTGCAGTTTATTAAAGTTTCTAAAAAAAAAAATAAGAGAGAAGCGAAGATAGAAAGAAGGTCTATATTTTAAGTGTCTGAAGTCTTCTCGATTAACTGTCAAACTGCAACGTTCATTTACCATTATAGATATAGTTATATATCCAGTACACTGTACACTGACTGTTAAGTGAAAGTGAGATATGCTGCAGTAAAACACCGCAAGGCAATCGTGCTTACAGTGATTGCCTACATACAGGGGTAAATGAGATATTAATGTGCTAACAATTTATAGAATGAGTGCGTTAGTCATTTAGAGATGCATTAAGTTATTTTAATATTAAACAGTGTTTGCATGTGTATATACAAGGTTTTTTTTTTCTAATATGAAAAAAGAAAGAAAACGTTCTTAAAGTAGCACCGTGGTTGCGTTGTGGCAATTTGTTTAATAATTTAGTCTCTTCGCTAACTCGATTCTCTAATAGGCTTTATTTGACATTATTCTAATGGTAGCATCTAAAAATGTCATCGAATTGTAATCATTTGAACTGAGTTGCAGCATGTAACTAAAATATACTATGTGGTTTGATCAAAACAGTTGTTTTACGTCACTGTTAACGCAACGTAACGCAATGCAAAGTTTCTGATTTTTGAGATATGTACTGTATATTTACAATGACATAGACTTTTTTTTAATCATATTTACTTATATTTTGTTTGTGTGCCATATTGGCATAGCAACGGAGCTGTTGCCATTGTTAGAATAAAAAAAAGTGTCGGTAGCATTGACAGAAGGAAAAGGCGCCAATAGCTTTCTTCATAATTGGGGTGGGTGAACGTCATTAAATTTATGCAAAAATTGGGTTTGGAGATCAGACAGTAAAGTAACCCTCGAGAGGGTGATGGTGTTGTTGTTGGTGGTTGGAGGTGGCGAAATGTGTGGGTCTTTCAAAAAAGATTCAAAATGAATGAGTCCGTTTAATATTGAATCTAATGGAAGAACATGGTTGCATAATAAAACTCATTACTTTTTACTTTGAAATTGTAATAATGGCAGATGAAAAACATTTTGTGTTATATTGGCTAACACTTTACCTGTTAGAAATTTTCCACTCTTTCAATTGGTGGTCTAAGTTAAGGCAATGTTCTCTCCAATTAATCTTAATTCACTGATATTAAATTTTCACACTGCATGCTGTCTTGCATCTATCATGCATGCTTCCATATAGGCCTACATTTACGTAGGCATTTATTTAGACTATGTATATGTATGTGTTTTGTATGCCTAAACTGGAGCACACATTTGGAACCTCCTTTTCTCTCTTCCTCTAGCTTCCTTTTATACTATTTCTCTATTGTCATCTCTTCTCTTGTCACTCGAACACACTGAACTATGACAATCATTCGAAAAATTTATATCAGTGACAAATATAGAGCGCGTATAGACCTTGCATGCATACATATACAAAAGCCATCTACAGACTAGATGGCTGCTGTAGAAAATTGGGTGGTGGTGGTGGTGGTGGTGATGGCGGTGAAAAAGTATTGAAAAAAATTTTGAAAAATGTTTTTTATTAAAAAAAAATACATGATGGACATTCCATGTGACTGTATCTTATGTAAAGAAAGAAAAAACCATTAAACATTGTGGAGCTTATATTTGGTATTTGTAGACGTAGACACAGAGAGAAAAAGGCTTTGTACTGAATTTTCGAAAGATTTGTGGGATGCTGCATTTTTTTAATGGAAAAATCGTTCATTGTTGACGTCGACGACGGACGTTTTCGAAAATGAGGCGAACCGGCCAAAGTGCCCACATTTAAAGTTATCTCATATATAGTATATATATAGAAAGCAATGAATTTGTGTTTTCACGTTATAGTATATACAAGTCTGTCTTATGTTGTTGACGACGTCAAGCTGTCGTTTCTTTAACTTCTCAACTTTTGAGATTAATGTTAGCTAACAAAAGAAGAACACTAATAGTGTGTGTATGTTTTGAGGAGAGAGGAGGTGGAGGATAGAAGAGAAGGCGCAATGTTTGGATATATACCTATATAGATTTTATTATAAATGACCAACGTTTTCATTACAAATGGTCATTAACAATGTTGAGGTCATCATCAATCTAGTTTTTTAGAGGGGGGTTTCTTGTGAGGTTTTACTATAAACTGCGGCTGTTGTTGTTTTTTTATCCGCATACAAAAATGTAGATTTTGTGAAACATGCTGTTCATGTTTTTCTTTTTTTCTTTAGTAAACACAACAGGCAAATTTTTTTTCTGGTGTCTTAACAACCATATGTTGAGAATTACTTGCTTGAAAGTTGTGTATCTAGGGTATATTGTATTGCATGTTTGCGTCCGATTATGTATAGGTGTATTTGTTTGGTTGAACAAACATTTGGGCTGGTTGTTTGGTTCTAGGCTATATATATATATATATATATATATATATATGAGAGAGAGAGAGAAAGAAGCCCCTCTCCTTCCTTACAAACATGTGAACTGTATAAATTCTAAGCTCTTTATAGTTGTAGAGATGTGCAAAGAAGTGTAGCCTACATATTTGTTTAGCGGGTTTTTGATCTGTGTTTCGCTCGAGAGAATTGTAAGTAGATGTGGGCGAATATTTTAAGAGGCGAAAGTCGGTCTACCTGTTTAGATGTTACCATATTGGATGCACAATAAATTAGATTCAAATGCTATCACCACTATTTTCAAACACACACACTTTCTCTCTTCTAACAAACTTAAATCCCGTTTGCAACGCCAATATTTGCTGACCAGTATTGCTGAAAAATAGCATCCACACGTGCTGCTTGCTGACCAGCATTTGTTAGCGTTGTAAACAGCTCAACAATTGCTGTTGGCTAGCAAAAGTTGGCGATGTAAACGTAGATTTATGCAGGGTTCTACCTTGATTTTTTTGCATAGAATTCTATCGTAAATAGAAAAAAAATATTATTCATTTCTCGACTAGGATTTAATATCTGTGTGTTGTGCAAAAAGAATTCAAGGAGCAAATGTACGAAACTCGTGAACCCGTCCTTAAAAACTCATCAACAGCCTAAGCACGCAACTGTGTTTCGTGTATTTGAGAGCCTAAATTTTATTTTTGACTTTTGAAGCTCAGGTGGATGAGAGGCAAACGTCTGATTAAAGATGTGACATCCGGAAATTGGACGATCGCACCGGTCACTTTAAGTACAGAAGGGAACTTTACATGTGTGGGTGTCAACGATGTAGGTGAAGGAAAACCGGCCAATACTTATATTGACGTCCACGGTTAGTCAAACTATTACTTGTGTCGTTGTTTTAGGTTTTTTTTGGGGGGGAGAAGTGTAGTCACATTTTTTTGATGGGTGGTTGTATTGGTTTTTTATATATATGTGTGTCTACCCATATAGTTCCACCAACGTTTATCGATCGATTACCACACTATCAAGGTGTGTTGGTGACTGCCAGTTCTTTGAGTATGACTTGTCGTGTCGAGTGTGATCCGTCATGTACGGTGGAATGGCTTCGAAATGACCTCCTCATAGAACCATCGCAATACTACTCTTTAGTCTCCACTGATTTGGCTCCAGATCCAAGCACAGATGATTTTCAATCGGTTAACAGCACGCTCACGTGGCACCTTAACGCTTGGCCGGGAGGAAAACTGGACCGTTACCAAGACAACGCCAATTTTACTTGCCGTAGTTCTCAAAACATTGTTGGCTTGGGAGTTAGCAGTACAGCTTATTTTCGTGTCGAATGTAAGTACCCTCCTCCTCCTCCTCCTCCTTCTTTGGAAGATGTTCAACTATAATTTTGTTATAAATATATATATATAATTTCTGAACAGGTTTATCTGCACTAAAGTGATAAGTTGATAACTGCAGGACATATCGTGTACCTTTAAATAAAATATGTACCAGTTATAGCGTGTATTTTGTTATATGCAGGGTTGAATTTTCGTTGTTGCTATGTAGACACATCGATTAACATAAATATCTTTCAGCTAATAAGTGAACTAAAATTATTAAAAGTTTACACTATAAGTGTTGTGAGTTAATTGATTATCATATTGCCGCGTTTATAATCGGCATTTTATAATGATGTCATGCCATATTAATATTCAAGTTGTTGCGAGGTGGTAGAAAAATACTCCTACCATTAAAAGTAGCAAAATTTTACAACTATAAAGCAGTTATGCCATTAACACATTAAGGGCCTAGATATTCAAGAGTTGCACCTGCTATTAGACATGGTCAGTTTGGCAGTTTCAAAGGTGTTCAAATGGCTGTATTGCAATCAAAAACAATTTGAAACGTCATGAAAATATCAAGTTACCTAAAGAAAATATTAAGGAATACATGGAGTTTTTTTTAAAGCTTAGATGTTTATGAGTAACGGCTTGTTCTTAACAAACAAGAAACATGCCCGTCATAAAACGGGGATTTTGGAATAGTGGAACCTATGTACGAATAGGAGATGTTGCCCGTGCTTGGACGGAACAGATGTATAACACCATCTAGCAGTGAAAGGTTGTAATAGTTACCACTGACACAATGTCAGAGCATTACTGCTATTGCAAATGCCATCTAGCGGCATAAAGGTATATCAGTTACCACGTCAGCGTCCCAGAGAGAGAGAGAGAGAGAGATAGCTGGACAGATATAATATGTGGGTGCTTATAATAATTGCACCTTATTGAGGTCAATGACCTTTAATATGGATCAAGCCAATTAGCATAATTCAAAAGGATATAAAACCAATTTGTACATTGCAACCAAAGACATCATTACCTGACCGCAACATTAAAGAAGCGATTGCAACTTCAATTATTGCTCAACACACAGTTTGAAGACAGTTTTACTGTTAAAATCCAGACAATGTTTTTGAAACCATCTAATTTCACTTAACGTTGCGTCTATAGTGTCACGTAGCACGTCCACGATGGGGTGTCTAGGCTTTTAACAAAAAAAATGACATTGTGTTAATTGTGTGAAATTCACTTTAATTTTAAACATATTCCATAAAAAGTTTTCTTTAAATAATATTGAAATTAGTTAAGATGGATCACTGAAAAATGAAATTGTTTTGCAAAAGTGCTGCTAGCTGTCATATGTCTTTTGCGTTGCAATTGTTGCGGAAATAACTGTGTTGCACGTAGACCTAGAAGCACATATGTCTGTTTATGCATACAAAGTACGAGTATTAAGTCTTAGTATGCAAATTTGGTTGAAATTGTGTTTTCAACTGAGACGAGAAAAATATTAAAATAACAAACCGAAATTGCAATATAAGTGTTGTGTCGTGTTCAAGTTAACGTAACAATATCAAGATAAATTACATTTTTTGTATTGGAAAACGAATTTCAACAAGAATAAAAACATGTCTTTTTTCAAATCTAATAATGTAAAAGTAATACACTCATAGTTAAATTAAGAATGATAGTAATAGTTAAATTAAGAAGGAAGTGCTTTGCGTTCGATGCAACAATAAAACTGGCGCCTCCGTAATATTAACATTCTGGTTATTTGTTGCCCCTATTTCTGCAACTCTTAAGCTTTTGCGCCCGAGGCAGGGGCCTCACTCGCCTTGCCCTAGTTACGGTTCCGGATGGTTGCATTAGTATTTTTCTTAATAAATAGAATAACACTCTCATAGTACAAGTAAAAAAGAGTGAAAAATAAGGAACCAAAAAAAGTCTACGTTTATTGAATTGATTTAGCTGTTTTTAATTAAATCCACATGGATTCGAAAAAGTATGAAAAAAAGGAATGAAAACAGCCTTCAAATTCGGATGACATGCTGATAATCCTTAGTAATAACATTGCTACTGAGAGAAAAAGTGTTTGTTTATGTTGACGCATGAAGTACGGGCTACAGTGAATTTCCTGTGGAATCTGTCGGGTTTCTAAGCACTTTTAGGCGCTGATTTGAACACAAACTGTACTTGTATTTTTTTTTTCAATGTCGAAAGCAGTTCTTCATTGAAATTCAAAGACGTTATTATAGAACATGTTGTGAATATACAACTGAAGCAAAAGCAGAATCCTTTGGGTTTTCCTCTTTAATTTTAAGCTGTTTGCTGCATAGGATTTAAAGATAAAGTTCAGGAAGTAGAGTCTGTTTAGTCAGTTATAGCAAACGGATGTAGCAAAAAAAGCAACAAAAAAAATATAGTTGTAGTCATTGTTTACAATAAAAACAGTTAAAGAACATAGAACGTTGATATGAATTTTTCAAAAAAGATCTCACTATTTTTGTTTGTTTTTGTTTGTATCTATCAGATCCACCAGAAAACATCAGTGTCCATCCATCTGTTTTGGATGTGGTTGAAGGAGAAGTGGCCGACAAATTACATTGTAAAGCTTATTCGTATCCAGAAAGTACATATATTTGGTTGCTTGGGAACCATAGTGTTGGTCACGGAGAAGTGTTACACCTCCCTGGCCAACTCTCTCGTGATCGAGGTGGCGTCTACACTTGTGTCGCTTCCAATGGTCGGGGAAACATTAGTGCTACAGCCCGGGTCAATGTTCTTTGTAAGTATCAGAAAGCTTTGCTTTTTTTTTCTTCCTCTATGTATGGGTGCGTTTTTTTCTTTCTTGCTTAAATCTCTTTTCCAACTTAAGTGCCCATTCGTTTTATTGAATTGCAGCTTAAGTTCTTTAGATTTTTCAAGTCATTTATGGTTTACTTTTTGGTTCTTTCTGATGGTGTTGAATATGAGCTACATTTTACCTTATAATAGGAGGTGCAGGTAAAACGTCTGCTGGTTAGAAAATTAGCTAATTCTATGTTAAACTCACATTTTATATGTTAAGTTTCCTAAATTATTGAAATGTATTATAAAAAAAAGCAAGCGGATCCTTCAACAGGCAGTTAAGTTAATGATCTTTAAAACAAGTAGCTTTTGTGTTAGTTTTATTTCAGCAGGTGTTTCTTTTTGGAAAACTTTCTTAAAATGTCTTAACCTAAGTGTGAGGTAGTTTATATGTAATATATGGATGATTGCAAAAAATAAGTTTAGGTTTCTGAGACTTCTTGGCAAGTTGAGTCATCCTGATGCATTTTCCTGAGCATTTAAACTTATCTTGGTTTTTTAAATAAAAAAGCAAAATAAACATGATTTTTTTTACATTTTTCAGAATGGTAAAAATTCTTGAGTTTTTGTATTTTTTTTTTTTTTTGAGGTGGGGTACACTTTTGAAGCATTTAGTTATTTTGAGGCCTTTTTCAGGACACTTAGATTTTTGGTGCTTTTTTCGAGTTTATGGACTTTTTAATGCTTTTTTGCTGTTTTTTATACAAATAAATTTTCATATGTTGATAAAAATATATACTTTATACGTTTCAAATGGTGTATTATTTATAGATTTTGAAATATTCATTATAGAGTGGACGTTTTTCGTGCACCACCGCATATTTATAAGTAATGTTGCTGTTATTTTGACGTAGTGATCTTTGTGTGCGTGATTTTGTTCCACTTTCTGCTATTATACTTGCGTATCATGAATGGGGTTTTGTTGTTTGCTGTGATTGTGTGGGTGTTGGTGGCAACGGCGGCGACGGTGGCGGCGGTTGCTTACTAAGAATCTGAACAGAAATAATAGCAACAACTCATTAGAAGGGAGTTTCGTGAAGCTCATTTACATATAAAACATAAAGAACTTTAGAAAGTGTAGGCTACAGTATAAGATGACTGTTATTTTCTAAAATTAAGTGTGATAAATGTTCATTTGTTTAGTTACAAATTTTAATTACAATTGTTAGTGTGGACTTCGATGTCCGACCTGAATGATAATAAATATGTTGCATGATTCAATTTTCAATTTGATATAACAGGTTTTTTTTTTCTGATTTTTTTGGGTGGAATTAACTTATTAAAAGAATATCAAGATTTATTTTCAAACTAGTAGAGTAAAAAAAAACTACATTGATAATTTTTATAATCATGAAGAATACACTTTCTGTATCAGTTTGTAACTGGTTATTTTCTTTATTCATTAAAATGCTATAAGTTTATTTTAAAACCACCTTGTGCACCAAATTCGTTTTCTCTTCTAGTTTCAGATAAATCTTGAAATTCTATTGCTATTACAGGTTTTCATTTAAATATTATTATTTAACATAAGTAAATTGACTGTTTGTTTTGTTTTAGATAAACCAAATTGTCATGTGGTTTACCAATCCACAGCCAGGAATAAAGTACGGTTAACCTGTAATGCTCAAGGCAATCCAAGTACTCTTCATTTTACTTGGGGATTTGGCAACGTGACTCTTTCTGATGAACTTATTGAAACTCGGATATCACAAAGTGTGCTAACTGTGCCCAATAGTCCAGCCTATGTTGGTACTTATTTCTGCATAGCTAATAATTCTGTAGGATTTTCATCTACATGTTCATTGGATATTGCAGGATGGGCAACTGGTAAGACTTTTTTTCATCAGTTTTGCTTGCTGACAATCAATTCAATATAAAAAAAAGAAAACTACTCGAGTTGTTTCTCCTAGTTAGTATAGAAATATATGTACAGAAATCAATACTTTTAGGTCGAAGTACCCGAAATCAGTTTAATGATACCCTAGTGGAGCCAAAGTATAGTTTTGTAAATGAAACAAGAAGAAAAAAAAATAACTGGAAGTCATCGTCATCAATAAGGGGGTTGCCACTTGTCAGTGATTGTGCAGAAAACTTAGTCATTTCTGAATTTTATTTTCTTGATTTCATTGTTGTTGTTTGTTGTAGTTGTTGTATTTTGTTGTTGTTTGTTTTAGTTGCTGTTAGTTTTAGTTGTTTGTTGTAGTTGTTGTATTTTGTTGTTGTTTGTTTTAGTTGCTGTTAGTTTTAGTTGTTTGTTGTAGTTGTTGTTGCTGTTTTTGTATTAGCATATTTGCTTTAGTCGATCAATATATTTCTGTGGCCAACAACAACAACAACAAAAATGTAACATTATTTTTGGTTTGTTAAACTTATTATAAATGCCTTAGAAATTTGAGTTAGCAATTATAGTTTTTTGGGGTGAGAAAATTACAATATAATTAACGAAGGTGGATTTATGTTTTGTCCAGTAACTTGTCCACTCTTATAAGTATCAAACATATAGGAGTAGGTGTAATTAACAGTGTTACAGAAGATGCAAGTCTTTAATAATATCTAGTGAGAGAAAAAAAAGGAAGTAAATAATCCACGCGAGTTGCCGATTATAATTGCATGACATTGTTGCTGCTAATAAATGAATGGCTTGTTCGTTATATCACTTATCACAGAAATGGTAGTGGCAGTAACAGTAGAGAAATTTAGATTTTGTTTTGCATTTTACGTGTTAATGAGAAAGTGTGGCCTTTACTTTGGGTGTGGTCCAGTTTACAACACAACTACGTTGGTAGATTTTGTGCCTATTGTTATTACCTTTGGGAGTGTGTGTGTGTTACTGATTCTTTTTCTGACCATTTCAGTAAAGTTCAAATGTAATTGCATATATATATATACATGTAGAAAGAGAGAGAAAGAGAAAGAGATACAGACAGACAAAGAACAACAATACATTGCACTAATTTGTTGTTCTGAATGTAGGTGCAACGGTAATGAGTTTATAAACTAATGAAGTTTCCATCATGTTGAAGAGATACATTCAGAGAACACCTTTTAGTGAGTTTTTGTTGCTGGTATCCGTTTTTTTTTAGACACACCCAAATTTACCAATACAACTGTCAGAATTTCGAATGAGACCACATATTCCAAGATAGTATTGTTAATTTATAACATTATGCTTAGTTAATTAATTATCAATATACTAAATAAAATTATACGTTGTATTTTTTTTGGTAGAAACTCAAGGATGGCTTGAAATATTGGCTGAAGACAATTTGATGGTTGTTAGTGTTGTGGTTGCCGGAGTCACAGTTTTTGTCATGATCACATGCTGCATTATCATTGTGATGGTTAGACGACGTAAATCTCAAAGAAAATGTAAGTGTAGATTATTTTCTTTGTCTAATTCATATTTCATTCAGTACATTTTTTAAATTATGGTGTTTTTAACTGAGATTTTTTTGCACCAGCATTACAATCATGCTGTGGTGCAAGAAAACTTCAGTTGCTGTGATTATTATAATTAGGTAAAGTGCCACCACAGTACATTAATATTTTCATATTATTTTGGTTAAAATGAGAATTGGAAAAAAAATAGTTAAAGGTTTCATGCCGTGATCCAACTGACAAATATTTAACAGCAAGATTTTCTGGAAAAGAAATGTGACAAAATTGTTGCTGTAAGAGCTAGCTGAATTGATAGTATGCTAAAGATGAACATTGTGTATCTAGGTGAAGCTGTCATCTTCTATGCCATAGCTACCTACGGCCCAACAGAAATGAAGATAAACGTTTTCTGAAAATCACTTTGAAAGAAACAATTTTTTGCAAGTTTTTGGATATCATTATTATTACATTGACAATAACAGATATTGCTGAAAAGGAATCTTAACTGAATCTTGCTGTAAATGTAGACAGTGTAGAATACAGTTTTTATGGAAATCTATGCGAATTTTTTTTAGTTAGATGGTTTTAAAAGTTATGTTTATGCCATATGGATGCTGACAGACTACTTTTTGTGTATTTTTGTACAGTTAAAAACGATCAATATATTCTTCATGTTAATGTTTTTGAAATTGCAAGTTGAAAAGATGCAATTGAAAAAAGATTGTGATGTATGTATATAGAAGAACGAGTGAATATAGAATTTTGAATGAAAATTGAACAAGCTGGTTTTAGTGTGTGCATTATGCCATAAAGCAAGAGAAGGTGAGTGAGTGAAAGAGAGAGAGAGAGAGAGAGAGAGAGAGAAAGGGAGAGAGAGAGAGGAAGTAAAGAAAACTAGCCGAATTGTGCGTATGCCTTCAAGTATATACTATGTTGAAGGAATGAAGGAAGAAGGGACCCATATTGTTCGACAATTAGGCTTAGAACTTGTTCGTCTTTACGCTTCGCAATCAAAATTAATTCAACAAATTTTCCAACGTCTTGCTGTAAATACCTGCTGCTGCTACTACTACTATTTGATACAAGGGGCTCACTCTTTTCTTTTTACTCTAGCGGTGCTACTACTATTTTCTCTAATGGAGATGCATCTGGCAAAGCTTTTGCAATTATCGGAAGGTGTTCTTTTTCTACTTTTTAAGTGGGACGTTGTTTTACGGTCGATGGGTCACACAAAAATTCCGTAGAGAAAATAAACGAGGGCTTACTTTACTTACTTCTATACTTTGACAACCAGCTTAAGTGTTTTTTTTTTCTTCTTTCATAAACTTCTTGTCTAATTATGAGCAAAAAGAAGAGAAAAAAAGATGTCTCTCTTTAAAATGTAAATCCTTTTTTGTGCCGTCGTTGCAACTTCGTTTAAATATTATTTAAAATTATTTTAAACATTATGATTATTATAAACTCATAAAGAGCAAACAATTTTTTATTTTTTTTGGTGTTGTATAACAAAATCAATCATATTGTTTATTTTAAAAACTTTAAAGTCAATATCACGCAAGCAATAAAACTTGCAATTCAATTTGCGAAGAAACTTGCGACTGTAACTTTTTAATAAACTTCCATATCGCCCATAAAACTAGTTTTAGACTTAATTTCATATATTAATTACTGAAAGTAACCAACCAGATAAAAAAATAAGATGGAATTTAAAAACTCGACAAGTTACTCATCAGTCCTTTTCGTATATCTGATTGTTTATATGTGGTCTTCTATTTTGCTATCAGTTTACTTGTTATACTAAGGTCAAAATTCAAAAAGGAAACTTAACACTTAAGTGGCAATTTTTAGGCGCCCAAAGGAGTCAAAGCTTTAAATAGTCAAGCAGGTCCTATATAAATGTACATGAAAAAATTGGCAAATCCCAAGGGACATAAAATTCCATAGCGCCAAGGAGTACGTCTCACCAGATATAAACGTGCCACTGAACACGATTTAAGTTGAACTTCTATGTTTTATTGAATTGAATATTCTTGAATTTGAGCCTTACATTATATACAATTTTATAGACAGGCATTTATCTATTTTTTTAAAAAAAAAAGCTAAGATTTTTTTTTTTAATAATTCAAGAGTTTAAGAAATGAAATGCTAAAATGATAACGTCTCTTCTTGGTTGCTTCTTCTTTCATTGTTTCCAACATCATCTTTTTAGTCATGACACATGACAGAAACAATTATTTTATCGATTATGTCTTGAGTTCCCTTGCGGGTCAAATTACCGGCATCTTTATGCAAATTGCTCTGCACCATTCATTGCCAGAGACGTTTATGATGGGGATGAAGATGGAGATGACGGAAAATGGGGAAATGGGGGGATGTCTTCTGGGCAAGAATAATCGATCATAAACATTCTAAATAAAGAAGAGTACGAATAAATGAAAGTTAAGAATATATATTTCTATATATTTCATAATAAGTAGAGAAATGCATTATTTAAAGTAATTTTTCAAATGTGGTGAAAGAACATTTATTTTATCGTTCCTTTTTCTTCATTAGATTAAGAAAACTTTCATAGAAAAGTGGAAGTTGAAAGGAAGAAACAGAAATTCTTGTTTTGTTGTTCTTTTATTCAAATTTGGTGGTCCTTTTTATTATATTATAAATTATATTTGTCTTTTGTTTTCTCTTTTAAAAAAAAAACAGATAACGATAACGTGGAATTGGAAGAAAGAGAAAAGTAAGTTTGACCATTTTTCCCGTCGCCTTATTTTTTTCTTCTAAAATTATAATTCTTATTCTCTAATCTAAATTACTAAATTAGGAAAAAAGTAGATGAGTTTTTAGAAATAATTGTGTTACATACTTTATAATAGAAAATGCTTGATAACGTCTAATTAACTGACTACGCCCACCAGATTTATTAATAGTTACTGTACATTGTTTTTTCTTACCAAGTTATTTTAGTTGTAGTTGGATGGAATCCATCTCGTTATTCTATTGTTCCATTATTTTTGTTCTTTTTTTATTCTGTCTTTTGTTTTTATGCTGTTATTTGTTAACACAGTACCCAGAGATATATGACGAGTCCAGGCTACAAGCCTCCAAACTTTTAGGATTATTCTGCAGGAAGAAAAAAAAACTCCGGCCGTACAGGCCGGAGTTTTTTATTGACATTAAATATTAATTTTGTATAATAAATGTACAATTCATTATACAAAATTAATATTTAATGTCAATATCTATAAATCGAAACCCCATTTGGAAGATTTTTTTAAAAATCAATGTTACAAATTTGACATTAAATATATAGGACATGTAATTGCCACATCAACAAATTTGGCAGGCATGTCGTTTACGCTAGCTGTATTTTATCAAAAGTACAACTTTTTTATTCGCAATTTTCTCATTAAAATATTTTTCTCAAATACATTTCTTCATAATTATATAATTGTATACTGTATGTATTAAAGCTATATATGCAGGTAAATATAGAAAAAGTCATTTTCGGTATGGCCTACTCAGCACTTCATCATCACTATATGATCCTGTTTTCAGAATGTTTAGAGACCCGTGTTCTAGGCCAAAGTGGAAAATCAGTTATTCTGCAAAAGCCCTAGAAATTTACAAGCACTTTTTTGATAGGATTTGGACAATGTGTAGAATACTTAAAGATAATCTACGTAAATGATTATCTTGTACATTACATGATGTTAATCTTGATATTAACTAATAGCATTTGCTATGTATTTATTTCTATATTTTAAAATAGGCTCTGAAGATGCGGACAATTATGTTCGAAACGACAGCCATTTTACATTTAATGTGTGTTTTTTTTTTCTCTCTAAGGATTTGGCTTTTTTGATTTCTAAAATATCTTTGTAATTTTTATTTGGATTATTTTAAACATCGTCACACGTCGTCATTATCTTGATTAGATTGGGTTGTCGATTTAAAGATTTTGCATATTTCTAACTTGTGATTAATCGTGCATTCTTATTGCCAAATTGTTGACTTTGCACATTGTCCAGCAATTGTGCAGAACAACTGTTTTTCCACTTTGTATACATGCATTGTGTATAAAAGTAGGTTTGTAACAATGGCACCCAATTATAGAACACTGTTTCTAGTATGGATTTTCACACTTGAGCACTAGATGATGGGTAATGTCATTGTATGAACTAAACAGACAAACTTCCTTCTTTTAGTTATACAATCTAGGATATTTTTTGTCTACGTCTGCACAGTTTCTTGTCCACCAATCATCCATATATGTATTTTTTTTTAGTTTGGCAAACGACATGCCTAATTATTTTTTTTTACATTGGTACAAAATGCTGATGTACACATAATGAAAATCATTTTGAACCGTTGTAAAAAAAACTTTCTTCTGTATCTTACCACAAACCCAATTCAAAGACCTGCAATATTTCTACCATTTACTATTGAAGAAAAACTAAAAGAAATAATTATTTTAAGAATTCTCATCGTGACTACTCCAACCAATTTACTAAAAAGTATTTTTGTTGAATGAATCACGAGTACCACATTCTGTCTCATCTTATCCTAATACAATTTTTTTTGCTACTTTTTTCCGTACTTTAATTCTGTTCTTCAGAGTAGATTTTAATCTTAAGCCTAGATGACAATGGATGGGAAGAGGAGAAAGGAATTGGGGAGAATTCTATTCAATTCAAACTAGACATAAAATAAATCCGCATTGGAGATCTTTATAGCTTTCAATCCTTTTGCATGAATCTCTCTGTGACCAAACTATTCACATTTATCTTTTAAGCTATTTCACATGTGTTCCTCAACTGTCGAAACTTTAAAACGACTTAGTGTCGTGGAGACACTTGCATTTCAATTCTACTCCTCCATTTTATCCTTAATTTGGAAATTCGTTTTACTCTTTACCTCAACTTTGTTTTCTTAATCTTTCTCTTAGTATACAGTAATGTATGTAGTTGAGAGGAAGTTTAAGAAAATACTTTACCACCGTTGTTATGATGTCCATTTTTGATAACAAATTTTTGGCACGAAAATTTTAGCCGTTCCCATGGTTATTAAAGTAAAATCTGTTTTTCATGTTTTGTTCCTCTTTCCTATCTTTTTGTCCACTGTTGAACCTGAGCTATGGGTGTCTTTTTAAATTAGCTATAATTGTGAAGTCAACTAAAAAATCCATTAGACTAATCAGGAAATTGTGGACAACTGTGAAGTGTTGGTCTTTTTGACATAATTTAGCTAAGATCCCTTGAAGGGAGTATTTTATGTTTATGAATTTATAGCAGTGATAGAACAATATACTGGAAAAAAATCTAACATTTTATATTACTTGTAACATGTATGTCATATTTCTAAATTTATGCTTTTATAACTGAAGCATATTTTGAAAAGTCATTACTAATTACTTCTAATGGCTATCTAGAAGTACTGACAAAAATTTAGAGAAGTTTGAACAAAAGTTTCGTAATACTGGAACGACTCGATAAAAATATTGATCTCAATCAGAAAAAAAATGTTTTATGCTCTGGTCAAGTCTGCTTGATGTATGGCTGAGCTACTTGCTACTGCCGGATAGTGACGTAACATGACATAACATGGCATGGAATAAATACATTTAGAATGTCATCATTTGACACAAAGTCAACCCTCTCACCACAGCAAAAAAAATACTACACAGTAAAAGCAAATGCTAGTTAGAATGAAGTAAAATAAAAAACACTGCTTAAAATGTTATGAATAACCTTTTGCTTTTACTGTGTAGTATGTGCTAAGATTATAATGATTGCTAATTTTCTATAGGCTTATTGAAGTTAATGCTAGACTGAGTGCTATGGAAGTACCCTAATTATAAAAGATGGTAGACATAGAAACATACGATGCTCAGGTTGATCATGACGGTGATAAGCTATTATTTGTTCGAAATTAAACATTTTTAAGGTAGCCAAATAGCTACCTTGAATATTTTGTAGCATTTACTGTAAATTAGTAGTATTTACTTTGAACATGTATTATTCCTGCCACAAACACATACTACAACGTCTGTACTTAAAAGTTAGAGTAGAGTAAAAGTAAGAGCTTTTACTTTGAAGGTGTTGCTTTTGCTTAATTTTTTTATTCATAAGGATTGCAGTAGTTTCTTCAAATTTATCAGTATAGGCATTTACTTTGATTTATTCATAAAGGCCCATTGTACTGGCAATTAGGGCGTTATCAGTGTTGCAGTTTTACCAGAAAATATATTTAAACAATATAATCAAAAATGCCATTCTTAAAGTAAATTATGGCTTGATAAGTTTTTTACTATTGTATACAATTAAGTTTATACTATTTGTGATGTTCACTGTTTTTCTTTAGTTATTAATTAATGTTTCGCAATACAAGCTACAATAACGCGAGAAGGTTTCTTCCTTTTAGTGCTGATGGTCAAATCCAGCTTCCTGACGGCACAGGACCTGGACGACCATGTGGTTTAAATCCAAGTGTTTTGCCTCACAAATGCAACGGCTCAGGTAAGGTGACAATTGAGTGTAATAACTGCGTTTGCAGACGTTATTTTCGATCACGTCTTGTCTGATCTGTTTACGATTTTAATAAAAAATCTAGTAGGACATTTTCAACATGAAACAGGGGCGGACTGTGAGAGAAAAAAAACGGCCTGGAAAAAAATATTTACAGGCGCTAAAGACTAAGGAACTCCAAAAATGCCTAAAATTTGTCTTCATAGCAAAATTTCACTTGGTTCTATCATTTTTCCCTATCAACTTCTTTTGCTGTTTTTCACTAACTATCAGCGAGCGAAGCGAGCAAAATTAAAAAAAAATGTATCATTAAAATTCTCTCACTTTTATTTCTTTTTTGACAAAAATTTACTCATTTACAGTTTTCTATGAATATCAAACATAAGCTATTTTGTTTTTTAATTGAGTTTCATCCGAAATTCTACCTACAATTGAAAAAACTGGCCCTCAAACTAAGCGGCCCATCAGGAAAATGCCCGATAGGCCAGTCCGCTCCTGACATGGAATGACGATTATAAACTCCGTAATGTGCTTCTTTTAAAAAAAAAAAACGAACATTTACACTTGTTAAAAAAATTAATGATAATGATTGTGAAAAAAAAAACAATGCTCAAGTTTGAGAGTAAAAAATCCATGTTTATCTTGTGTCGAGTGAGACTGGTTTTTTTTTCAGAGGAGAGGATTACAGGATAATTTTTGTAATTCTTTCCGGTATTACGACTAGCTTAATTAAGCATCAGATTTTTGGAGCTCTCGAATTACTATCACTATCAACACTTTTTTTTTTCCTTCATCACTTTTATGTTCTCTTAACAACAATCTGTCAGGTAATAATCAGATATACACCAATTGAAAGTGAACATTACCAACCGCTTTTGATGTGTTTGAAAAGGGAAAGAATTGGATGTCGTATTACCCCTGCAATAATAGTCAGTCTACTTAGTGCTTACTTACATTCTTATGTCACAAGAAAGGTTTTTAGTAGATCCTTCCGTTTTATACATCTTGTTTTTTTTTCAATACATAAGAATTATTATTTTTAATTTCCTTTTTTTTTATCAATTGCCAACTATTAGATTCACATTTAATCTTTCACTGCAAATAAAAAATGTGGTTGAATTTTTTTTTTAAAAAAAATGAAACATGCGTGACTTTAGTTCAATGTTTCTTTCTTTCTTCTGAATTGCTTGTTTAAGCCCTGTTTCCACTTAATGAAAATTATTGAATTATGAAAATTTAACGAAAGAACAATGAAAATTAAATATGGTTTAAATGAGCTAATGCTATTATACATTTTCATTAGTTATACAATATTGTCACCATTAGGAGAAAAAGAAATTGAATATGATGACAGCACGAACGTGGCCCGCGTATGTTCTATGAGCTCGTATAATGGTTTGTCGGTTATAATATGACGGTTATATATAATATATAAAGGTTAAGTCAATTGAAGTCTGAAAACCACTATCGCCCTACCACTTTAACTAAACCGTAAATTACCATTTCTCATCCATATTTACATTGAAATGGTGGTATTTTGAGGTAAAGCTCTTGTTGAAGCTAATCTACATCTAATTAACATTAAGTTACTTGAAATGATGAATAATTAAAGGGAAAGCTAAATTAGAAACTAACAAAAACCAAAGAAAAAATGAAAAATGGCGACCATACTGACTTTAAACGAGTTCAAAACAAATTTAACTAATACAAAAATTGAAATTATTCAAGTTTACATTGGAGGTAATCCTGTGGGTTGTCCTTTTTCAGATTAAAATTTATTGTCATCCGTATTTTTCCAAGTGGAAACAGGTCCTTGGAAATAATTTTTGAAGATCTTTTATTTATCTTTCTGTAGATGTTTTTTTTTAAAACACAGGAAACACAAAGAATAGAAAAGAGAGAAAAATATAAAACTCAGGATATGAGGTTGTGTGTATATAGAGTACAGTATGTGATGAAAATGGTACTTTACATTAACTTAAAAAATAAAAAAGCCTTTAAAAAAAAAAAGAAAAACCATTGTCACTTTTTTTTCACCGCAAATTCGTCATTAAAAATACGATTCGAAAATTGAGAACTTAAAAGAAAAACAAGAAAGGGGGAAAAAGTTCTAAACTAACTCAATGTCTTTTTTAAAGCATTTCCATTAGATTTTTTTTTCCGTTTTGTTTGGATTTTCTGTTAGTGATGGACATTACTTGATGGATAATTCCATTCAATCTATTGTCAAGAGCCAATGAAGTTGTGTATATGTAGGTTTGAAGTATGCCAGTCAGTTGTGTTTGAATTTGCACTTGGCAAAGATTCTTGACAATGACAGGTGTCCACCATTGTTACACACAACATAAAGACATATATACAGTATAATACAGATGAAGAAGAGTAATACTCTTTGATAAAAAAAAATATGACCATGTCAAAAAATATTGTTCTCTTTCTCTGGATAGATGGAGAATCATTCTTATCTTTTAGATTTATATATATAAATGTATGTGTGCACTTTCTCTTTTGTGTTGTGTTTTTTGATAGATGTACAGAATACGATAGGAGAAGGAAATGTTCCAACATTGTACAAGCAAATCTGTCCGGGCGTTTTGTTGCCTGGTTATAAAAAAGTCGATGGTACTCGTGAGGTGGACGCATGTTCCATTTCCAAATCACATCTGATCATCGAACATGAAAGTGCCAATAAAAAGGTAACACTATATAGCTACTATTTTTTTTATTTTGCTTGTAGCTGCTAACCATTTTTTAGAAGAAGAAAAAAGAAACAGGTTGTTAAAAATCATTGTTGGTTTTTTTTATAGTTTCTCCCATCACCCACCATATATAGTTTTTTTTTAGTTTGCATTTGCCTTTTATACGAAACTCACCAACTTACCAAACATAATACCAACACCGTCACTCAAACGTTTTCATATAATCTTTTGTGCGCTAATATTTGTGTGTTGTATGTTGTGGTCTTGCGTTTTCTCCATTTCATTTTACTACTTTTCTAAATGTATAGTGTGACGTTTAAGTCAGTTGACAAGTGAGAAAAGCGTTTTGTTTTAAAATCTTTAATTTTTACATAAAACAAATGTAGGAAATTATTTCAAATTATGATAAACATTGAGGGTGTCCCGTTATGATCTGATCAAGTATAAGCTGCTTACGGTTTAAGGCAGTGCCAGTTTTAGACCAGGGTGATGAGGACACCACCAGCCTTGAGATCACTTTTGTTTGACATAAAAAATTCGATGACAATTTCTAACAATCTCTCGTTTATGTACAAGAATATTTATTATCATCCCAGTAACTAATGTGAAATCAGAAAAATACCTTTCTTAATAATTAGTAAAGTTAATCGAAAGCTATCTGAGGTCAATAATACACCCAAAACAAACTAAATATTGATAGTTCATTATTAATAATGTTTACTGGAAATAACATTTATATTACTTTTAATATTATTATTTTTTTAATGATTTTGCTCCTCACAAAGCTTAAAATTTGAGTTTTTCTTTAATTGTAAATCATCTGCTACAATCATTTAATACGTAACAGTAGTTTTTGATTGACAGTTGCCCACGTTTCGCCCTGAACAGAAAATTGGTTAAAACCGGCACTGATTCTAAGTTAGTGGAATGGAGACCACTCCCTTCGCATCACTAATCCGTGAGGTGAGGGATTGTCCATGTATACCTGACCGGAGCATTATAGTCGAAAGTGCACTAAATCTAAAATATAACGGACTGCGGACATATTGATTTCAAGAGTTAGTAATTCGTAATATGAGCCATTGTTTTTGTACTGTGAATGTGTGCACACCCTTAAAAAACTTAAATGAATTGGTTTTAACAATAAGAAGAATGTGGATGGATACACATTGTAAGAAATTTTGCAATTACCGAACTATCGACAGGAAACTTTTGTCTGTAAAAAAGAAGGTTTACTGCATTAAATTACTGCCCTCATATTTTGTCAATAATGTCTTAATTTGATAAAATAAAATAAAAACTAATTCCTGATTTAAACTAGTATTCTCTAATATGAGATAATTATTGTAACATAAATATTTTAGAGAAAACGGTTTTTTTTTCTCATCAAACTTATCAACCGACTTAGGTGTAAACCTATAACATTGTATGTATGTTGTCATTATGTACATTCTACCTGTGTTCTATTGTATATGTCTACTACCTTATTCTAGCACACTATACGCACTAAGCACGACGGCACCCATTATCCTGACCTTCCCATCGTCTTGGACGTCAATCATATGGTGAACACAAGTGCTTGGGGCTCGCAGCATGAGGATATTAAAACCATTGAGTACATAACTGCGCCCCACATTTAGACGTCCTCCTACAACCTAAGGTAGCTTAAATACTATCATCATCATCAATGTTTCCCTTGTGGTTCTCATCCTTCTTTCTTTCACATACTCATTTTTGTTAGTGTTGTTTGTTTTGAGTGACCCGTTTTTAACATTGTGCCCTGTGGTCACTTCAACCATATTTTTACTTTTTGTTACTAGTCATTTTTGTTTTCATTTTATTTGTTTGTCAATGTTTTGTGTACACTTTTTATTTTTGATTTGAGCAACTTATTGGTAAAAACGGCTCTGGCAAATTTTCTTCTTGGTTGTTAGCCAAAAAAACCAACCATTTAGGTCAAAATGGAACAATTTTGACTATTTTTAGTACCATTTTTATATATATTGTTTTTTTTTCACATTTGATTTGATTCTCATATGCATATTCAAATTTAATATTTTTTATTAAGTGTTATGCAGTTTCTATGGTACTTTTTTTTACAGTTTTTATAACTTTTTTTTGGTGGAGGGAAAGTTATTTCATATATTTCCATGGTATTTATTTGATTTTCGTTGTTGGCTTTGGATCAATCAAGTTGAACTGATTTGTTCTGAAAAGAGAGACCAATGTATGATGATTTTATGATTGGATTTCTTGAGTATGCATGACACATTACGACAATGCATGGATTTTCAATTCAGCATGTATTTTATGTCCATTAAATCAGCATAACCATTAAATTATTGGATTTTATCAACAGCAGCAATAGCAGAAGTTTTTTTTTTTTTAAATTATGACTTGTGTATATTATTTGTATTTTCTCTTTCTAAATTTCAGAAATACACTTGGTTGACTACCACGGGCTAATGCCTTTTAAAAAGGCTGTATTAGCATAATGGATGTCATTTGAGCGGGCAACACACGTAGAACCAACTATGAAAAATTGTGAATGAAGAATCTCGTTTCACAACACTATAAATAGGGTCTCTACTTCTCATTTTGAAGAATGTTAGTTTCCTATTTCTCTAAAGGTGCAAAAAAATATCAGGCTTTGTGCTGTGTGCACCTTCTAACTAGTTTTGTGTTCGGGTTGTGTGTTGGTGCATCTATAATCTGCACATATCAGTGACGTCACTGGGTTTTTTTTGTTGTTTTTGAGTGATAAATTGTGGCAGCCCTTTTGACAATTGGCTAAATTGTGCAGATTGAACTTTTCTCATTTTCTGAAATCTTATAATGGATTCAGAGTTTTGACAGTTTCAACCGGAATATTTAAAACTTTTTAAATCTAGTGTACATGTATAGTTGAAATGGGATTTTGATTGTCATTTTTTGAGGATTTGAGTTCCTTTTTTTTTGGACTACACTACATTAGACTGATGTTTCCTATAGTTATAATTGTAAATGCTAAAAAAGGAAGGACATTCTACCTCCTGCAAAGATGGGTTCTATTTTTCTTGGCTGAAGACGCCGGATATTAATAATAATATATGGGTCATGATGGCAATGAACTATATAAAATTACAAAATATGACTGGTATAACCGTATTTTTTAGCTTTTTTAGCAATTTGCTAAATTTGCTTTTAAGTCTCTGTAAGCTATTTTTGTCATCAAATTGCTTTAAGGGGCTTAATTGTTTGTTACTTATTTGAACAAGAAAAAAATATTTGCGTTTATTTAACTGTCAGTATTATTTATATATAACGTTTGACTAAAGACATTTGTGATATAAATTACGTTAATTTTTGGAAGTTTTTCGACGCATTTCAACACAATAATTTTAAAGAAAACAACATGGAAACAGGACATTTTATAATTTTCTTTTTTTTTTTTTGAAAATTTCTCATTTTATTACATTATTAACAAGATATAAAAAATGAATTCTTGTTTATACCACTAATGTTAGACCCTGTATTCATAACTGTTATTATATTCACAAGTCTAATTGCTCTAATTAGTAAGACTTTAGTTGCCATTGATCATCGTGTTTCTATAAATATTTGTTTTTTTTTAATTAGTTTTGTCCAAAGGATTATTAGTAATATTTAGCTGAAACTGGGAACTGTGCTGAGTTTTGTGTGATTATTTAAAAATTGAAAATAATTTGACTTTTATGTTTTAAAAACTGAACGATGTTATAAATACAAACAAAAACAATACAAGTAAAGATTTCATTTATTCCATTCATCTTTAAGTTTATTCAGAAAAAAAAAAGGAAATTGATTTTTGTTAAAAATATGAATTTGAAATGGAAACATCAATTTTTATGTGACTGAATTTATCCAAATTTGCATCAAATAACGTCTTGGCCTATGGATACATTATAATTGTGTTGCCATAGAAAAAGGTCGATATTTTTTTATTTGCTCCAAATGTTACCAACTTTTTAAAAGTTCGTTTGTCGTATATAATTTATATTTAAAAGGCCTAATTTGTGATTTGAAAGTAGAACTTTTTTATTATTGATTATTCACAGAGGCATTTTTAAATTGTCATCAAGAAAAAGACAGCTGACTGTCAGTTCTACTTTTTTAAATTCAACTTTTTAACACGAAAATAATTAGTTTCTGTCTCATTTAATTGGCTTAGTTATGAGAGGCGTCACTAATTAGAAGAAAAGGAGTTAAGTAAAAAAAAATGTCAATTGTGTGAAGCTAATTTTGTTGTCTTGTTATTTTTGCTGAAATGAAATTGATCAATTATGTCGTTTTACTGCGCCTTTTTATTGCATCCTGAATTTCATTTTCATCAACAGAAGTAAAATCAATAAATGAAGTTATTAGATTATATTTTCATTTGTGCAGAAAATTTTTGCAGTGCAATAGGTCAACAGTTGAAAATACATTCTGTATGTGGTGGGGGGCTAAACAATAAACCCTTGTTTGTTTTATGTTTTTTTTTCTCCTTGCTGCTTAAATTCAAATGCATTAATGAAATTGCGTTTAAAAATGATTGTCTTCTTACTTTAACAATTCCATAATTAAGAACTTCTTTCAAAAGATCAGATTGAAACAAAAACAGGGGTTTACATGTAAATTACTTACGTGACTAATATGACTATAGCCGAAATTCAAGAAAAAAAGTTGAAACTTGAACTTCAACTTGAACTCTCTGAGCAAAGTTGCAACACTGTTCAAATACAGTATACTCAATAAAAAAAATGGTTTTTCTATGTTATAACCTTGTTGAGAGAGTTCAAATTGAAGTTTCAATTTTACGTTTCTCTTGAAATTGGGCCTCAGTTGAAAATTACACGAACTTCTTGTGGCAACACATAGTTATCTGTGAAGCGGGCTTTAGTTTTAAATAGAGAAAATACAGTATATTTACATAATAATGTTTTGTGTATTTTTTGCCATTTTCACCCTTATCGCAATAACTAATTCATATTTTAGTACCACAAATTGATTAATTATGAATCCTCTATGTTGGGTTTTCGCTAGAATTACCATTGTGGATTCGGGCTTATTGAATGTCGTTGATTAAGGTGAGTAAATGTAAATAACTTATAAGTCTCATTATCAAATTGTTAAGTATACCTGCCTCATCCTAAGAAGATGCTTGTGACGTCATAGGAATTGACGCAAAATTTAGAATTGTGAGATACTGAGATTGTCTGATAAAAAAAAAGGTAATAAAAGAATCAAGGACCCTTTTTTATCAGATTACTGTAAATGACACAATCACAAATTTTTTTCCAATCTCAATGGTGTCACAAGCTTCTTCTTAGGATGAGCAGGTATAGTAATTAATATGAATAGTTTTAGTTGCATATCACGGGTTATACAACAGTGTAATACAGTTTCTTGAATAGTGTGACCTTGGCTTTATAATTTTTTTTTTTATTTACCACAATTTTCTATTTCGGACAATTTCGTTGCCCTGTCAAGGAATGTCAATGTCAAGAAATAGTATAGAAAAACAAATTCTTTTCTGTATTTTGTTTTACATTTGGAACAATGGACTTCACAAGTTTAAGCATTCTTGTCACATAGTTGTACTATAGCTACGTCAGCTGAATGCTGCATTATTTTTTTTTTAGCTTTGTCAGCTAGAATGTTTGTTTATACTTTCCCAATTGAGGAATTGGTGACAAAAAAAACTTTCAGAAAACAAAAGATGAAAATTTGGCTATAACAATAGAAAAATGGACAAAAAAAATATATAACTGATGACAAGAGAAATTGTTATAGCGTGAAACTAGTTGAGGCAAACAACAACAACCAAAAAAAATAGTCATCCAATAGGACAAGATGTGAAAAAAATTGAAAAATAAGCGAAAAGTTATTTTTTTCTTGTTTCTTTTTACAAAGAAATTCTTTTCCAGTGATACAAAAAAAATCTAACAGAAAATACTATATGATATGTCGATTGTTTACACAGCAAGTGTTTCATCATTTTTTTTTTGTCGTCTTTGTTTGATTCGTTTCAATGGTGAGTTTAGAAGACTTGTTTCGATTTTTTAATAGAACAAAAATGGAGTGGGAAGAAGTTTTTTTTTGTCAGCCATTTTCGCTTAATATAGAATACGCTTGAAAGCACATAGCCCTTCAAATCTATAATTTGAACAGAGAATCTTTTGAGCCAAATATATCTGTAGTGTGTGGTGTGTGCACTCTCAGCCTAGTCTTCATACTGTGTGTCACATCTTTTCACACACACACGCATATATATATATAAATATATATATATATATATATATATATATATATATATATATACATATATAAATATATATATATATTTATATATATTTTAAAAAAAGTACTCAAAAGAGAAAAGAAAATTTAAAAATGATAAACGGGTTTGTGAAAATATTTTATTTTTATTTTATATTATATATATATATATATATATATATATATATATATATAAATATATATATATATATATATATATATATATATATATAAATATATATATATATATATATATATATATATATATATATATATATATATATATATATATATATATATATATATATATATATATATATATATATATAAATATAAAAATAAAATAAAATATAAAAAATAATATAAAAAAATTGATCTTCAAAATGTCAGTTTATATAAAAGTGTAATCTTTTTTTGCTGCACTGGATCGTTTATTTATACAACTTATCATAAAATAACATTTTCCCACTGATATCGTTTTCAGATTAGTTGTGAAATTGTTCACACACAAAAAAAAACTTGTCAGTGTGAAAACACTAGCCGAAAAAATAATAAATCTTTTTTTTCCAGATTTTATTTTTGTTATTACTTTATCAGTTTTAATTGAAAACAAGAGTTTTTTTGTACATTTTTTGTGTTGGTTCTTGGTTTCCGAATCAGTTACTTGCTTTGTAATTTGTTGTGTTGATTTTAACTTAATATTTTGATATAAATTCACTTTTATCACTTCTTTTCGACCACAGAAATTAACTGCAGTTATGTAACCAAGGTTTAAGTTAACTGCGGACTAGCTGGAGATTGACAGGCAGTTAGAAATAGGGGAGAACTTCAGTTGGCTCCGCCCTTGTTATGATGCTCCGCCCTTGTTATGACGAACGCAAATTCTAATTGGTTGGTTAGGTGGTCTGACGTCACATGCTCCGCCCTTTTCAACGTCGAATCACACAACAAACCAATTAGAAGTTGCCGGTCATCATAACAAGGGCGGAGCCAACTGAAGTTCTCCCCGATTTCTAACTACCTGTGGAAATTGCTAGTTGCGTGTTGCCATTTTTCAAACACTTCACTGTAGTTAAATGACGTTGTGCCACTTTCTGTTCAATGGTTGTGCATTTTGTGAAATTTTCATTCCTCATTCAGTTAAAAATTGAGTGCTCTCACTATCCGCCATGTTGTTTGTAGACTAAATTTGTTTCAACACAGGAAATGTCGTATTTAACCATTCAATACTTGATTAACCACATTACACAATGTGGTTAATCAAGTACTGAATGGTTAAATGCAGTTGAGTTAACTTCATTGTTCAGAAATTTAACCGTCGTTAATGAACCACATTTGTTTCCACCAGTTAGTTTTTGCAGTGCAAATGAGATTTAAGTGGAAACAATTTACAGATGGTCGAAAATGATCAAATTGGGCTTTTGCAGACAATTCTTTTAAGTGACCACTAGCTACTCTTCTAGTTTCTAAAACACTAAAAGTTTTTTTCTTAATTTTGCTTTTGAAGGGCAGCATAACCAGAGTTCGATGGGTGTTTGCACTTCTGAGTTCTTCTTAATGATTCTATCTCCCAAATCAGAATAAAATGCAGTTTTCACGTTGTTGTTTTTCATTTGCATACATTTTATAATGGCTGCTTATAAAAAAAACCGGTTTCCAGAATTTATTTTTCAAAAAGTTCACTTAATAATTTAAAATATGGAAACATTGTTTGCATATTATATTTTTATTATTCCGAAATTATGATTCTTTTTTTTTTTCTTGCGGTAATAATATATTTCAACATTTGCATTGAAATTGATGCAAATCCAGAAGAAGAAAAAAATCGTAATAAAAAATATTGGAATAGTAATGGTTGAAAAGGGTGGTAAATGTGTTTGGGTATGGGTAAGGGGGCGGGTGGTGTTCTAAGTGTTCCACCTTTTACGATGCTATCAAAATTGACTATTGCACAATTTTGTTGAGTTAAATGTGAAGCTCACATATTATTCAGCAATGCAAAAAGTCATTTTGTTCTCCTTTTTTTTTACTTTATAGACTATATGTAGAATAGACGTATACAGACACAACCAGTTTAAATATGCATTTGAATAAATTATTTGTTAGCACGTATCGACTAAAATGATAAAATCACTTATAAAAAAAGAGAAAAGAAGAAAAAAAATCGTGAATTTCAAATCAAGTTACGAGTATATTTTAAAAGCATGAAACGAGGGGGTTGAAGAATGCCAAGAGAAGAAAATCAATTGTGGAGGGAGAAAACAAAGAAGAAATGTTTCTTTGTTCTCTTGTCTTTTTCATCATAATTAAAAACTACTGTCTTCATTATATTGTTTATAATGCATTTAAGTTAATAGTCCGAATGACTTCTTTAATTTTTCTTTTAACTTTTTTTATTTTCTGAGATTGAAGCACTTTGAAAAATCACAGGTAAAAGTGAGCAAAGAAAACAGAAATACAGCAGGGAACACTTAAAGTGTACGTGTATGTTTTTGAGTTGTTTCACGAACACGATTTAATTTTCCTAAAGTAATCAAGTTTTTTCCTGTCTTTTTCGGGTTGGAACCATCTCAAACGACGACGAGGGTTGTTGGTTGAGGCAAGCTATTTAGAGGTTTTTACATTAGTGTACCAACGTGTGTGCCAACACTTTGCGCGTGCCAGAGATCAAATTAATAGCCTTCATCTCTATTGAACTCTACAAATGGTTACTAGTTAAAGTAGATTAGTAGTAGTAGTATAGTTAACTGACGAGAACGAAGCGTGCCAGAGACCAAATTAGCATCCTTCACATCCAGCATACACCAACTACATTACCTAGTAGCATTTCTAGCCTTCACTTCCATTTGTTGATATTTGAGATGGATTTTCGTTATTTGAAACTAGCTCTTTTGTCCGTTTCTCAGTCTAGACTAAAATATGAAGATGCCCATGTTACCCTTCATTTGTTTGCTTGAATACAAATTATACATATAATGTTACCCGTATGGTCATAGGAAGTAACGTTAGAAAGTTTGGCTCGGATAGATCAAAATTCAAAAGGTGTGAAAATAAATAGGGAACAGTTGTCCAACTATTGGACAAATGAATGATTACCATTGAGTTCAGTAGGGGAAGGGGGGGTCAGCAGTCGGCATAGGGTGCGCACCTCCATTTCATTCAATGGTTCTCATTTATTTGTCTGATAGTTGGGCAACTGAAAAGTTGATGGTATGCCCCTAACCTAGAGGGAGATAAATACACATTGCCTTTTTATATACTGTACAATGTATATAATGTATAAATATACATATTGAAAATAAGAGCTCCATTTTTAATTATTTGACCCACCTTAAGAAATTAAAGGTCAATTCACCGTATATGAAACATCACCGTCACTGAGCGTACCGTTACTGTCACATCAAAACATTATGCAATGTATTTTATATAATATTGTTCACATTTACAAGCAACGGCAAGTTAACGTCAACATCACGGAACGTCGATCAACATGTTGGAACGGTGGACACATACTTGAAAAGAATGTTTTGGCAGGGTGGCGGTGAATTCTGAAAGTGTGAACGTGTGACCGGCACCGTCAGCTGCATTCATTTCAGTAAGACGAAACGATAATTGACGTGACGTGGATGGTACATTCCGTGAATAATGTGAATCGACCTTAAATCATAAAAAATATCCAATACACAGTTTCAATAAAAATCTTAACATTCTTTTTAAAAGTTACTTAAAGTGAGGTGTTGTAATTTCTTAAAAAAATGAGCGGAATTTCTTTTTAACTTGAATATTTATTTAAAAACATTCTATTTGTAGGTTTATATTTAATTGTGTGCCTAACATAATTTTTTTTTGTTGGAAAGAAGCTCTCACTTGTTTATACAATGTACAGTATGTACAGCTATATAGTGGATTTCGTGTATTTTTCTTATTATGGTTTTAAACCAAAATCCACAATATTGAAATATTAATACATGCAAGCCTAATTATTGATTTTGAAATATTAGTTAGTTATGTTCGTTTTTTTTTTATTAAACACAGGTAGACCCATACATAATTACGAGAGCTTGGTTTCATATTATTTTGTATGCATGTTTTTTTTTTTCCATAGCTATTCTGAACTATTTTTCCTATATTCTTTTAGAACAAAAAAAAACGAATTTTTGTGGGTTGGGTGTCTTTTTTTTATGGATGCAAAAGCTATAAAAAAATATTGTGCCGAGATTGTGTTCATCATAATGATAGTGTTGGTGCTACGTTTAACTCCATAACGTGCCTCTAATTAAAAGTACAAGCCAAGATGCAGGCATTCATATTACACTGTTGAGACATACTTTTTTTTATATCTCCTTTTCGTCATCTTATTATAGATTTTAAGTTTGTTCAGAACTGAAAAGCCTTAACTATCATACATGGATATAAACTAGACTTTGTTGTTAGTTTAGCATATCAGTATATACAGAAATTCAACCACCGAGTTTGAGGGGCGTTTACACGTTAAAACCAGCTTAATGCATAAAAGGTTTGCCGTTTGCAATTTGTTATGAAGTTCCACCTTTCACACGCACAAATAATAATGGTGGCTTATTTCATGTATTAGACAACAGTACTAATAAACCACATAATGGAATATAAAATGTTAAGGCATGTAAAAAAATTACTAAATGACTACATATGGATCTTATCATGTGATTCCATTAAGCATATATCCGAAAAACAGAAAATTATACTACATTATTAGTTGGGTTATTTAAATGAACTCCATTACCAAATGTTCTTAATTGTTCTAATTTGTCATTAGAGCATGGTGAGCTACGAGCTCCTTGTTAGAACACTCTGTATTTAAATAATTTAACCAGTTAACTCAAATTGACAAACAGCATAATAGTGGCATTACAGCTAAAGAAAATTGTCAACATTTAAACAACTTCTTATTCAATAAAAATGTTCTGTTAGCTGCTAATTTTTGAACTCTTTAACCAGAGTTCTGCATTTCAGGAGCAACACTAAGGAGAAATTAAAATTATGTTAGAAACTAGAACGGTATATGAGTCACTTTTCATGTTGACACATTTCAAAATAAACTTCTAATAGGCAAAAAAATTAAAAAACTACCTTTCTAGTTTCCCAAATTGATTTTGCTACTGAAAGACAGAATAACCAGAGTTCGAAAGATCATTGATTAGTCAATATGTAAAATGATTGATTTTCTACTTTGGCGGAAACGCATACATTTTTTGTGGATCAAAGTTTTTTGCTTTTTCCGTTTGTAATACATACATTATGTATTAACTCTGGCTCTATTGAAAGATAGAGAGAGAATCTTATGCATGGAAAGTTTTTTTGAGCTTCTTGAAATGAAAAGAAGTTGGTTTCAAGAGAGAAAATCTTAACAATTCGAGCATCGTTCGATTGAAGAGGGCAAATGTTCGAACTCCATCTTCATAGTGGGCGTGTGTGTGTGATTGGAATCTACTATACAGTCATTTTATCTTATATTTTTTCATCTTTTCAATCACAGTCCTATCTTAAGGATGCTTGCTGTAAGGTGTAGACAGAAATGATGATGATGATGATGATGATGATGATGATGCTGTGTACATCAAATGTCTTCAAATCTGACATGCATTTGCAAACTAACACAAAACAAAAAATAATAAAGAATAAGAATGACACTTGGATAATCTATTTTAAGAAGCTTTTCTGAAAGTACCTTAACCAGAAAAGTTGACCAAAAATCCTACAAAGTATTAGAACTGATGCAAATTTAACTTGATTTTTTTAAATTGACAGCAGAGACAAATGACAATTATTTTTTGGTTATGTAAATTTCTGCTTAATGTAAGTTTGCATTAGGCGTCTAAACGTAATAATTGGTTGCACTACATAGCATACAATAGCTACAGTAGACTACAACATTTTGTGGGAGTGTTGCAACAAATGTTGTAGTAAGGCAGGAAGATGCACCTCATCATTGCTCTTACATCATCATTGCACAATGTAAATGACAACTGGCCTAAAGTATTCCAAGCTGTACAAACACATTTTGTGCAATGCATTGCTACTCTTATATTGCCTAATGTAAATCCAAATTTAGATTTCATGAAAACGACATTTTTAATAGTATTTTCAAAATTTAGCAACTATTAATTTTTAATGAAGGTGTATACGATTTTGTACAAATAATTGTATTTTACTATTATGTTATAAAAAAAACATTAGAATTTATATCATTTAATAGTTTTCGCAGCATCTTTAACCAGTTGCCGCTCAGTATTTGTTATAAAATTAATGTAGGACCTACTTAATAATAATATTTCCAAAGCTTCTACTGCATCTTTCATGCTGTACATTCATTAATTCAGCAATTTATTCAATAATGTGACGTTATTAGTAATATACTTCAGGCACTTGATTGTCACACTGTTCTGCAAATCAATTAATAAAGGAATGATCTGATAGTTTAAAGTAGTTGCTTAGTGTCAGCTAGAAAAGTTGTGAATATCATTATTTTTCTATCTAGTTAAACAAATTTTTTAAAATATATTTTGTTTAATTGAATTTAGTTGAATAATGAACTTTTGATGTGTTTTTTTCTCATAAATAATATAATTAATTAATTAACAGGTATTTACTTTGCTGTTATATAGCTTGAGTTCGGTTATGACTTTATTGATGCAATTTTATTTTCAGATTGAGAAGGATGTTTAGAAAATATTTATTTTTTCCTCAGAAAAAATGAAGCACATATTGCCTATATCATATTACCACCAAATAACCCCCCAAAAATGGAACACACAATTGGTTTTGAACCACTTTTCTTATTTTTTTTTTACTCTTGTAATTTGAGCTGATTCTTTTCTTCAAACCATATAGAAAGGTAGAAGAAACATAAAAAAATTGCCATCGGTATATAATATAAGGTCTTGGCGTTCGATTTCGTTGTAGCATTAGCCAGTAATTTAGAAGCTTTTATCGGTACGTGATAAGGATTTCAATGAAACCATTTTGAACGCAACTTGCATAAGAATCGACCAAAACTACAGAAAAGGAACAACATTTATCCAAAAAAAAAAGCTGAGCCTTTTGTAATAAGGCAGAGAAATAGAATGATCATCATCATCAGCAAACAGTTCCCATAATGTAATGAAAGAGAAGGACACTTTAAAGATTTGGGATTGAGAAAGTTTTTTTTTTTTGTTATAAAACAATTAACTGGAGTGACAATTGAATTGAGTTAGCTCAAGATCTACTTCTATTTCTTTTCTCTTTTTTATATATATAACTTCAGTTTATTTTTTCTTTACTGTATTTGTTCTGTTATTGTTTAAAAGAAAATTAACTGCCATTTTCGAAAAAATAACAAGCAAAAAGCAAAAAAAAACCTCACTGGAGACGCATTCAAAAATATGTAAAATATGTTTCTACATAAAACAGAATTTGAGCTGAAATCATTGAACTGAATTCTATATATATTTTTTTTTTCGTAGCAAATTCTATGGGATCTTAGAAATGCGCCATTTGGAGAAAAAATTGCATTAGAATTTTTTTTCAAATGTTTGATTCAAATGTATAAAGTATAATAATAAATATAATAAATTTGGAAACTTGTTTATACAAATCATAATTTATGGTATCTGCAAACAACTTCAGTCAATTGTAGTAGCCCTTGAAAATACAGTATGCCTATATTAGTGAAGGCAAAATACAGTAGGCCTATTATATGCTGTCATAAAAGACTACTTGACCTCAAATTGTATAAAAAAAAAAATAAAAAAAATAAAATGGTAGAAAAATTAAAATATAAACTTTTTTCTAGTTTCAAATATTGACAAGGCAACACAATTCAAGAATTCTGCGAAGATTTTTGTTAAATTATTGCTTTGAAAGGAAGATTTGTCATTTTGTCTTAAAATCATGAATATATTTTTAAGAAGATTGATTTGCTTTCAAAATTTCAAAATGAAAATAAATTTGTAATTTGTCAGCTAAGTTGCAAGCTGACACCAACACTTGTGGTCTTGAGGAGTTTTCTGCTCATCGGAAGTATTCTTAGTTCCATTCCCACTTTTCCAGTTCATATGCAATGAAGTTTCGAAGTTGCACTGCCATGAGCATGTGTAGAAACACACCTCAACAAAATACATCCACTCTTGAGTTGACCTAACTTTTGAGGACCCCATTGAACACAGGAAATGAAGACATTTTTGTCTTGCAGACTTCACTGGAAATGTGTTACACCCAACAGTTCCGTTCCCGCTCTTCTGGTTCATGTACGAAGGGAGTATGGCGACATATCGGGCAATCCAATGGTGGGTCTAACAGTAAAAAGGCTAAGAACCCCAATAACTATAGACGTCTCGTACAGTACTTTGCACCAAATTGTTGAGTTTCTCTTTGTCTAACAACCGCGTTCAAAAAACTTTGCAGTTCTTCTAAAATCTCTTCTAATAAATTAATTGACTGCTTGCTAGTGTTAAGCCTCGTCTTCACGATGATAGTTTTCACGATAGTTGCTGTCATGAGAGCAACTATCGCGAGAACTATCATCGTGGTGACCACATGATAGTCACTATCGCACTGTTGCTATAGCACTATCACACTATCTCGTTTGACTAGATAGTTGATAGAACTATTGCGACAGTGATAGTAACTATAATAGTTGTTGAGTGGCCACTTGTAGATAGAAATTCACTTTGTAGGGAAATTTGGCTTCTGGAGGGATAGGCAACACTGTTGTTGACTGAAACATATATCTGTGAAGTAGACGTCGCACTATCGTGACAGAACTATCACGTTACTTCAAGACATGCAGACAGTTGCAATCTTGAGAGTGAACTATCGCAACTTTCATTACAGCTGCTACTCTCACGAAAACGAAGCTTTACGGTAAGCTTCATAATATAAAAACAAAGTTCTAAAAATTGAAAACATAAATTTATTTTATATAAAAATAATTAATTTTCATTTGGTTTCCTCAAAACTAAGTCACATACCGCGTCAACTTCTTTTTTATTATTGTTGACTTTGGCATGTATTGACGTTGGTGTCTGTAACCGTCAAATTTGTATTGTTAGTTGAAATCTTATTTGACAGTAAACCCTGGGATATGATGGCTAGACAATACAATATAGATATATATTACAGATTTGAACGGCATTTAACTTTGCTTCCTCTTTTGTTATGATCTTTCTTTTTACTTGTAAGTAGGAAGACTTGTATAGTTTTTAAAAAAAAATTGTCTTTTCATCTTCTTAGAAAATATGTCCCTGATGGTTCACTCACTATACATTATATACCGTATATATAGGCCTATACACAAAGATAGTAGTTTGTTCTTCTTGTATTTTTACCATATCATAACAACGGTTGTCTTTTTCTGTCATGTACACATTACATGTATCCTACTATGTATAATGCAGAGTAGATGGAGCCCGAGGAAAATTTTCAATGGTGTCATCAATTCAGTCGACTAATTTGCCTCTGCGGGGAGAATCTTAAACTAAATGGGGCATTTCGGGGCTTAAGAGAAAAAGATATTTGAACGAAGTAGAGCTTGTCTACATGTTATAAGAAGAGAAGAGGATGGCTCTTCATTTTTGACATCTAAAACTCAGTATGCAATTTCCCATATTGATGGCTGAGATTAGGTTGGAAAAGAAGAAGAAAAAATTAAGATGTCACAGTCTTTCTTATATTAATGTATTATGTACATGTATATGTAAAAAAAATAAAAGGTATAAACTAGAGGAGTTTCAGGGATCTTCAAACTATGGCCCACATACGGAAACTCTTGAGAATTTTTATTGGCTCCATCTTTGACTTAACACTTCAATTTCAAGTAGAGAACTTAGCACTTTGGGTCGTATTCTTAATGATTTTTCTTAAAGCTAGTACTAAACTCAGCAACTTTTACATAACGTTTCCTATCAGAAGTTTATGAGTTTAGCACTTGCTTTGACTAAGCAGTCATTAAGAATACGACCCAGAAACCCTCAGAACATGGTTTCAATATACTAAAACCCTAGTTTGTTGAGTAAGCATGAACAAGATTTTTTTATATATATTGGGAAACCTTTTCAGATGATTCAAGTTGAAATTCACTTAGCAAGTTTTTGTCTTAAAATTGTGCCTGATATTGTGATGAAACATATTTTTTTTCATATTTATTCATTAGTTCTTCAAATATAAAACAGCATTTATATAATAAATAGTTATATTTGTACAATGTTTGTTGTTTATTGAAATTTAATGATGAGTGGTATTAAATTTCTTAATTATCTCATTAGTGACGCATTTGCGTCACTAAGGTGAAAGTTTTCTAGATTTTCCGGTTATTTTGTGTTTTAGAAGCAATATTAAGAAAAAAAGATCTAGAAGAGTAAATGAAGCAATTAATGTTTTTCATATTGATATTTTAAAAAAATAATTTCTTGAAAGTTTGTTAATGACCATATTAAAAAATTTACTTTTTTGTACTTGGTCAGACGATTTTGTTCGCATTTGAGTCCAACTTAAAGGGATAATTTCTTAATGCTATAAAAAGTTTATTTTTTAAAGGTGTCGCCATAAAAAATACTATTAAAAATCTTGCATTTGCATTTCTAAATTTTACGTACTTTAAACTTCTACTAAAAGCAGAATAACCAGAGTTCTATTTGATTGTTCCTACTTCATGTGCATATTTTGCAATGGCTACTTAAATGAAACTCAGTTAATTCAAGTGTACTGAAAATTAAATACTTATTATAGGTGGCTCTTTTAATAATAACTGTTGAGTAATATCATGACATATAAAGTAATCTTGGGCATATATACATTATAATATAGGAAATAGTGATAACTTAATCCGATCTCAATTCACTGTAGGCTTCTACTAGAGTTTTATTTTTTTCAGTATGGCTGTCGGTTTATTTTAGTATATTATCAAAAAGTTATCTGCCTTAAATCATAGTAAGTTTTGAAAGCTTTCGTTCTGTTAATACTATTTTTTTTTTCTTGGCAACAATCAAGTGTGATTAAAAAGTTTTTAATAGGTCCCATAGCTTATAGTTAAAATTTCTTTGTAAATGTATAATGATAGAAGTTTTTTAAAGATATTTGTCTTTGAAAATTTGCAAACCCCGTAATTGACGTCTATGTGTTAGTGTGGGTGTGTGCGCGTGCGCATTTCTGTTGTATATTGATTATGTATGCAACTAATTTGCTATTCACAGTGCGACTTGTGATTTTGCCATTGATTATAAAAGCGTAAAAGAGAGACAGAGACATTGGGTATATATAAAAATATATATAAGGATTTGTTTTGGAACCCTATCACTTTTCTGTCGTCTTTATAATACATGCATAGTGTACAAAATCTGTATGCAATGCAATGTTATGCTATGCTATGAATGAAGATAGAATAAAGTAATCCCAACAAAATGCTATGTCGCAATTAAATATGCCGCAAACCACTTTGCTAATTTAGCCAATTGTATATACGACATGCTCTTAGGGTATTATAATGAAACCTTACTTGAAAAATCATTTTTAAGGCTACCAAGTATATTGATTTTCATTGAATGAAAAAAAAAATTAAATTGATAGGAGGCTTTTTCTGTGTTGTAGAAAGAGACCCATAGGCTAGTTATTACGTTGTTTTAGAATCCAGTGGAAAACAACTAAATGTATGGATAATATCGACAATTATACTAAATAAATAGCTTGGAATATATGAGAAAAATAGTCAGCCTATAGGGATAAAGCATGGTAATGTGTTGGAGGTTTTCTACAGTATGTTCCAAAAAGAAAAAGAAAACACACTCAAAGTATAAAAAGTGAAATAGCTAAATCGTTTAAACTTATATTTCAGAAACTATAAATGCTACACAATTATGGTGGTATTTTTAATGATTGCTAACTGTGAAATAACCAAAGCTAGTGAGTGATACACTCATTAGTCTACTTTCATATTTTAATGGTATTAGTAGAGACTAAAAAAGCGATTAGCATGTGCTGAACTCATGTTAGTCAATAAGTTAGGTACACCCAGGTTTGATTTTATTCAAAATAAGAAGCTAGCCGAGCTGTGCTTATGCTCATTTCTAAGCTAAATTGCTAAGTCAAAGCTAGTGCTGAACTCGTAAACTTTTACATGGAACTTCCCTATGAAAAGTTCATGAGTTTAGCACAACCCTTGCCTTAACAATCATTAAGAACAGACACTTAATGCTTTAGTAAATTGTTAGTAACATCAAAATGTAGCTATTAAAAAACAAAAAACAAATAACAAAAAAACAAATTTGTAAAGTAATTGAAATTTAAAAACTGCGGTTTAAATTGCATTTAAAATTCATTAATGTTTTTTTAATAATAGCCCATATCAATTTATTTATAATTTGTAATGTTGTATAATATTTTTATATGTTATTAACCACTTTCATTTGCTAATGTATAGCTTTTATATACAGTATACTGTACCTTCAGAGGGGTATTCAATTTTAAGTAAAAGACTGCTTCCCTAAAGTATTCTGCAAATAATAGACTGGAACATAATGTATACAGGATGTGCAAAATGTAAAGCCATCTTTAACGTAATGTGTAATGCAATATTTAATGCATATGCAGACTTCAGAGAAAAATGAGCCACTCTCGTATCTGACTCGTGGTCATATTATAATTGGTGTCCATTTCTTTATGTTGAAGAAACATTGCTGGTGGCATTATTTTAATAACTGAGCATTTTAAGCTTGTAAATGTTTACTTACTATAATAACTCACAAATTGTGTTGCAAATGGTGAACCGTATTTCTCTCTGTGGCATATACTGTACATAATATAATAACCCGAATTTATTCATGGTAAATATAAATAGTAATTGCTTTTATTGTTAGACTTTTCAGTAAAACATTTTTTTTTCTAACGAAAACTTTCATAGTTTGTTAAAAACTAGAAAGTCAAGAAAAGTGAATGTATTGTATGTATTTTTTTAAATATATGCATTTTAAATAAAATACCAAATTTGATGTTTTTCATCTTTATTTGAATCAACTGAAAAGTGAAATACAAAAATTGATATTTTCTAATAGTTATAAAAAGCTATTCTACTTCATAGCAATTTTTGTTTCTTCTTAAAATTGTTCTTAAAACTGTTAAGACTAAAGCCCAAATTCAAGATGAAAACTTGTCACTTGAACTTCAAATTGAACCCTCTGAGCAAGGGTCTTTATTTAAAAAAAAACAAGTTCAACAATACTCAATAAAATAGTATTTCTCAAATTTGGAACCCTACTTAGATGGTTCGTGATTAAATGCTAAGTTTTCTTATTGAATTTTGGCCTAAAAAGGGTTAGATTAGCATTAGTAACAAATTGCAAGAAAATACCAGGAACCTTTAAAAAGAATTAGAGGACATTTCAAGTGTAATTTTTCTATGACTATATAATATTTGAGTATCATTTGCAATTTATGTTACCTAGGAGATGTTGACTATGGTATTTAATATATTTTTTCATTTATTTTAAATTATCTAGTAAATTTCTGTAACAATTCATATTCAAATAATAAAGAGAATCAAATTTGTTTGGTCGTCTATGCTCTTTGAACTGAAATTGTATTCATTGCACAAACAAGTTTGATTCTCCTTTTATTTAAATCAAGATTGCATCATTGTCACCTTTTTAGTGTTAAGTCATGTGAGTTGCATTCATATATTTGTAGCATTCTATGCAAATGATCTCACAATAATCACACATTGTTTCAAAGGAGGATTTTCAGCAGAAAAAAAAAACGAAGATTGGGTTCTCAAATTAAATGTCTACTTTTATTGTTTTCTTTCACAGTTGGTCGTCCATTTTATTTGTTCACACACTTTGAAATGTCGACGTTTTATCATGAAGAAGAAGAAAAAAAAACAGCAAGAGTAGTATAATTAAGTTTGAGTTTAAATGTGAAAGTTTCTATTTAGTTTTTAAAGCTTTTTAAGACTTGAAAAAGCGGATGTTAAAATTCAGAGGTAAGATTTCCAATTTATTTTTTTCTTCTTCTCTCTATCTTTCATTCTTTTGTTTTCTTTAAAGATTGCATTTAGTTGTTTCACTTTAGACAATTGAACTAATTTATTGACGTTGAACAAAAGTGTTGCTTTTGCTGCTCTTCAAAAGTTTTACTGATTGTGTCTTTTGTATATGTATGTGTGGTGTAGCCCGTTGATTTACATTAATGACTACAACAATTTGTGTTGTATTCAAAGAGGTTGTGTTTAAGGGCAAGGTCTAATCTTGTTTCTAATTAGAGAGTATTCCTAGTGTGTATAGTGTGGCAAAGGGAGAGAGAAAATCAGTTTTCTTTAACTGTTGCCAATTTGTAATTTGCATATTTTCCCATTATAATATACAAAAGATAAGAATGTGTCTTTTTTTCTCTCTGGGCAGCAACCATCTCTCTCTTCTGATTGTATATTTTCCAACTCTCAAATTTGAATTATCTCCAGAGATGAATACATAAACGTATATTTATTAGTAATACTCTTTCTATATATATAATAATAATAATATAATTTATCGGCCTTAATGTGTAACCAACTAACTCTCTCTATGATTCTCCCTTTAGAAAAGCACATTTTCTAATGTCAGCATTGGGATTTGTGAAAGAGAACTACTGTTTTTCTCTGTCTACAAATATCTTTCTTTTGGGAATAGAAGATTACATTTCTTTGTTGTAAGTTAGGTTGTTTGTAATCAGGATACGTTGTTAAGAGCCCTATAGTAGTAGTTGTAGTTGCTATTATTGTGCACAACAGAACTAAAAGTTGATTTTGTCAACAAAACAGACCAGGGAAAAAAAACATTTCTTATTTTGAAATAAAGAATATGTATAAAAATGAAGAATGTTAGTACTTCGTTGTTATGGCGTTGTTTGATGGTCAGTGATGTGTAATAAATTTATATAGAGATTTATGTAGTAGCATATTGACAAACTCACATTCCTTCTTGATTGAACTCAAGAGTCGAATCAACAAGAGGAAGAAGAAAACAAAAGTGTGATTGAAGAGTGTTAAGGAAATAAATGAAGATTCTACTGTAGGTGAAAGGTTTTAAGGTGGATTCACATTGCTCAACAAATGCAATGCCACACATTATCACTTGCAACAAATGTATGTCTGTGTGTTGATCTAGAATAAAGCATAGTTCTAATTTTCATTGAGCATAAGTTGTTGCAACCTAAAGAAAGACTACCTTGAAGGTTGGGGGGGGGGGGGTCTTGTTAGGTAGGAAAACATAGGACGTAGGACAACAAGGAGCGATTATTGGCGACCTCAAGCTTCGTTCTACTGCATGAAGACGACGTGAAGCGATTAGTAGTAGTGCCGCGACTTGCTACTGTTACCTGAAGCTTCTCCACTAGCAGATACCTCAGGTGGCAGTTGATAGTCGTTTTGTAGTCAGCTAATTACGAGATCGTGACCTTTTGTAGCTACGAAATTCAATGCGTTTTGCCACTTACTATTTCATAATTGCTACTCACTAGTGGAGAAGCTCCCACATAGCACATATTATGTGGTTCCACTTTTCGACAGTAAAAGTCATTGATCAAGATGACTAGTTAGTAAAATAATTAGTGTTGAGTTTCATCAGTAAGTCATCAGTAATGTATGATACACTCAAGTTGTTAACTATAGTTTAATGTGAACATTTTTAAGTAGCTTACTACAGGTTTTGCAGTGTTGTACTACAATTTATTGAGTTATGTGATTCAACCTTTAGTTGCAACCTTTGTTAGTGATTTTTTTCACTGAGCCGAATATAGGTGGACAATGGAAATACATTGCTAGACACAACCACAATCATTAATTTGGAATGAGAAAAAAAAGTTCTGTCTATATGTGGTACAAGTAAACATGAAGGGACACTTGGTTCATTAATTGTGATAGAATGGAAAATAAAGGTGGTGGTGGTAGCAACAGTGTTGCATTTATGGGCACGTATATAAACGTGTACATATATATATAATTGTAGCAGAAGAAGAACATAGGTGACCCATGACTACACTGACCATCATCCCAACACATCACTTGAAGAAACTGTTGTCAGGAGTTGCAAAACAAGCATTTCTTTATTAGCCCCTGTCTTTGTATGTGTTTGTGCGTGCGTGCGTGCGTGCACACATGTATGCGTTTGTGTGATTCCTCATTAGTACTTCAGATAGATTTTGCCCAATACACAATATAATGTAGGTCTATTCAGCCACTTGGGTGTTTTCTCATTATGGCATCAAATATACAAGGCACGTTGCAGTTACCACTGCTATTTCTCTCAGATGAAACTTGTTGTACTTTTCTAAGTGAGTTAGTAAATACTGTAACCTTTTTGTGTGTGTGTTTTGTTTTTGACATTCATCTTAAAATAACCCAGCAGTATCTTTCGAGAATCTGTTGTTTGAAAACTTCAGTAAATTTAACATCATTGGGGGAAATGCTCATAAATGGGTGGGTGTATTTTGTAAGTAAACTTCATAAGTTAACCTGTGTCTGAAGTGTATTTAGGAAATTTAAGTGTAGGAATACGGCAGACCACTTTTTGAATATTTTTGGACTGCAAAATGAAGTCGAAGGTCGTTGGGCTGTGTCTGTAGAAAGACACAAAACTTCGTACACAGTTAAAAGTCGTCTGTGTGTCAAGGTTGCCGTCCTTCCATAAAAAAAATACATTGCGACGACAGCCGAGCGACATTCGTCGAAATTTTTTTCAAAAGCTGCCTGTTTGACGGGTCTCTTAAAATATAGGTGTCTGTTTTAGCGACAATCGGACTGTGTTTTGCAGTTGAAAAGTGTTCCAAAAAGTGGTCTGTGTGCCAAGAGCCTAAGAGTGAGACACCGCTGATAATTTAATTTTCACCGTTTTTTTTTACATAATTAATAGAATGAATATATTTCGTCTTTTGTCATAAAATATATTTCTTCATAAGGAAAAGAATTCATTTAAAGAAAAAGATAGAGGCTTAGTTGTTTACAGTTGTGTTTTGTCTGTTTGCGAGTAAAGGCTATTTATAAAGTCAAAGTTTATCACAAGTGCCACTTGCTTTTACTCTATGTACATATATATATAGAGAGATAATCTCTCTTTTGCTTTAGAGAACGTGTGCTTTTGTGTAATTACGTTTGCCCAATTACTGGCCACAGTCAGGAAAAAGATATTTCATTTGGGTTTCATGTCATAGAAAGAAAAGAGTATAAGACTCGAGATAGTCTACTACTCTCTGTATGTTTTTCGTGCTTAAGAGTTGGTCTCTTAACGTCCACTTGTCAAGAGTAATGTAATGAATATACACACATAAACACACAAGAGATATACATACACCGAGAAAGATCTATCTATTCGAAATGATGGAGATGAACTTTTTTGTTTTGTAAACAAAATTCCGTTCTTTATCTCTATCTTTCTCTTTTTGAAAATTACATTGCTTTTTGTTATAAAGACATGCAAAGATGAAGTGGCTATTCACTTCTTGTATATATACAGTACGTTTCAAAACCAACGTCCCAATCTATTAGAAAAAAATATTCTCGAATGGCATTATTTATTGTTTAAAATTGAATATCTCGGAAACTATTAGACCATTGTAATTTACCCCCGTCAAACCTTATATATGTGTCAGCTAGGTAGATGTTCCCCGAGATTTTACGCAATCTTTCAAGGGTTACTCCAAACAAAAAAAGGTTGGGAATCACTGCTATAGACACTTCACATTTTAAACTTAAGTTCGTTTTCAAACAGCTGATTTTTGAACTTGATTATTTTGTCTTTCTGAAGTTAAATTATGAGAAACTGGAAGGGTAGCTCATTAACTTAAAAGTATTTTGATGTTGATATCTTTCAAAATAAACTTTCTATAGGCAAAAATTAAAACAGTTTAAAAGAAGAAAATACATTGTTTGAGAACTAGCTTTCTAGTTTCTAAAACACATTTCAAGTTTTTCTTCATTTTACACCTGAAAGACAGCTTTAAAACCACCTTAATTGTTAACAACATATCAGAATGCAGTTATAAAAATAAAATTGATTTACAGATAATTAGAAAAGTTCTTAAAATTTTAAAATAGTAAGGTTTAAAAAAATTACTGTCTTCAGAAATGAATTACAAATTTAAGCCTCGATTTTCAAAATCAGTGGTTTTAAATTATTTTCTAAAGCTTCATATTTACATGTACATTATATGCTGCTAACAATCAACTGATGTTGGAAATGTATTTATAATTTCTTAGATAATTCATTTTAAATGATTTCCACGATTTGTCCACGAGTGTCCACTTTTTATACTTTGGTAATAGATTTGTGCTTTTTTTTGGGAACATGTTGTATAATATGAAGATATGGTGTAAAGAGGTTTAGGCATGCATAATAAAGGGTATGTGATTTATTTAATGAGATCAAGTTGGATCTCAATTTGGCTCCTCTTCACAACTTAGAATGCAAAAATTAAAGCATTTTTTGTCCCTTATTATTATTTTTATTTGCACAATTGTTGTGTTCTTTTGCTTTATGTCTAATTAGTGAAATTTCTGTTGTCCATTCTATATATATTCGAGGATACAGACTAACTACATAAATGAACATATACACACATATGCATACAGTTTGTATCTCTTGTGTCCAATGTTGTTCTTTCTTAAATTTAGATAATTTTCTATATATGTAAGCTCACATATTTGTTATACACTGCACACATTAATGGGTGGTAAATAAGTGGTTTAATTAAGCTTGGACAAAAATGCCACAATCTGAGCCACATGAAGAAGAAGAAGGCCTTTTTTTTTTAAGAAGATGGTCAAAATAAATTGTCTTGAAGCAGATTGCAATTCTTCACTGTTCGCCGGTCGTGTGGCCGCCGCCACCAAAACACACCGTGGTTGGTAGTGGTGGTCACAGATAATAATAAGATACTGTTTTCTCTTGGGAGAGTTTTATGTTATGCACTGAGAATCACAGATTTCCACTCTTTTGTGTGTTAGAAGTCCTTATAATATGTGAGATTTTTTCTTTCTTTCTCTCTATAATAATACTGTATATAAATACATACATAGACAATGAATTTGAACATTAATTGAAAGTGCAGGAGGCGCATTAAGTTATGGTCAGTAGTATCACTTGTATTTAATATGGCATTTTTATCTAGAACAAACATTCCTTTTAACTTTAGCCGGTTTCTATGAGTAACCAACAAAAGGATATATTTCGTATAATAACTCAAATAAAAGAGGCATTACAAAAGTGGTGGGTTTAAATTCCTAGTAGAGAAAAGAGTTTTATAAGTTTTCATCGGATGTGGAGGTTGTTAGTGCAATGATATCACATACATTGTACAATATTATAAGACAAAATGAATACTGAAATTTGGGAATATATACTTTAGATCAGTGGCTCCCAACATTTTGTGACACTCGTAGCAAAACTCGGCACGCTAGTGTGAAGCAGTACACACCGTTTGAGAATTACTGATGTAGATGGTTGAGTGAAATTTTAACTCATCAGTGTTTTAGATTTGATTTTCACGTTTTTTTTTTCTTATTTTTTAATTACAAAGTAGAGAAAAATGTTGAAGGGTTTCATATTGATATTTGATGGTTTCTACAACAAAGATTGAACTGGATTGTTGCTCGGTTCACAATTTTAATTGGAAATGTTTTATCAAATATATTTTTATATTCTTTGTATTATAAAATTACAAATTAATTAATATTGAAAAAAAATTCATGTTAATAGAAAAAAAGCAAAATTCATGAAATTTCAATAAAATGTTGGAAAAACGAGGTTTTGAAGTTTTGGCTGAAGTTTTCTCAGTCGTTTTTTTTCTCTCTCTCTCTCTCTTTCTGTAATCTAGTTTTATTCTTTCTAATTAAGTTTATTATTCTAAAAAAAAAACATTAGTAAATGCACCTAAACACAGTTTTCGTTAAATAAATTTATGTGATTTAAACAAACAATTCATAGAATGAAATTAGATAATCGTGAAATAAAATAAAAAATTGAAGGCTAAATTAAAGTAAAATCGAATTTTTTAATTCTCTTATTTCCTTCATTCTCTCTTTCATTCTTTTTCATTCTCTCTTTCATTCTTTTTCATTCTCTCTGTTTCATTCTATCTTTATTGTTCTCTCTTTTTCGTTCTCTCTCTCTCTCTCTTTCACTCTATCTTTCTCCCTCTCATATTTTTACTCTTTTCTCTTTATTTTTTAGACAAAAAAATTGTTAAAGTAGACTTAATGTTATAAATTTATATCTTTTGTTGAATGTGATGGAATTTTTTTCTTCTTTTGGTTATTTTTGCCAAATGTTACATTTATTTCAACTTTAATTTTTTCTTCTATGCTTAACTTGAGCTGAATATTTTTTTTTGTTTGAATTGTAACAGATGCAAATTTTTTTTTTCTTCTTTACTTCTTATGAAAAATCTGAATGGGTTTCTCAATTGGTAAAATAGAAGATGTGTGCACCTGATGTGTGTGTGTTTCGTTCACAATATGTGTGTGAGTGAGTCTATATTTTCCATTTCACTTTTTTTTATCTCAACAATTCTCTCTCTTTAAATATAATTCAAGAAAGAAAAATAAAGAGATATATTCACTCTAGATTGTATTGTTTGTGTGTTTCATGGCAGTGATTCGATTAGCATAATTTTAGCATTGTGGCGTAAATGAGTGGCAAGTTTAGTTTTATATATATATATATATATATATATATATATATATATATATATATATATATATATATATATATATATATATATATATATATAGAGCAATAATTTGTCTTATAGCCACAAACATATATAGCCAACAGAGGTGTTTTCATATCTAACTGAATATATCTCTGTGCAATGTATGCCATTATGCAGTTATTCAATTTCGGATTTTCTTTTTCGTGACCATCGATTCTACCAAGAAGAAAAGAATAAACAGAAGATAAAAAAGAATGCGGTGGTTTTGGTTTTGAGTTTTTTTTTTCTGTTGTTGTTGTTAAGGTGCACTTCAATTTACCTTATCAAATAAGATCTTTATACATTAGTAGGCCTACAAAGAATAGGATCATATATATTTAGACTGTTATAAAAGGCTTTTGAGACCTATAGTGCATCTTCTTGATACAAACGTACAGATAGAAAAAGAAAAAAAAAAAGGATTTCGACGTATTTTTTTTTCGTCTGACAATTTTGAGTGTAGCCTACATCAGTGTTTGCACGTAAATGGATGTCTGTAACAGAAGATAGTTTGTTATTTTAAAGATTCATATACATTATATATAGGGAATCTATTTGTAGCATTTATTTTTCTAGTTAAAATTTTTTTTTGTATCTAAAGATTTTTGGGACGTTTAAACCCAGTCAACCTTGCCTTAAAAAATGTGAGCGCTTTTAAGAAACTAGAAAACTCTAGCGGACACGCGCTGCATGACGTTATAGATTTGATTTTAATTGAAATTTGACGTTTCCAAAAACTTGGTCTCGTTTTAAACCACAAGTCCTCTCTTCACACTTTGTTTTAAACAATAATTGAAGTTGCAATTAATTCTTGAATGTTGTGGTCAGGTATTGAAGTCTTTTGTTTTCCAGTATTCAAAGAGATTTTTTTTTTATTTTATACTATTTTGAATAATGCTAATTAAGAAAAATGATGTGTATTTCTTAATCCGGAAAGAGTGGCACAATGAGAAACAAAACTTTTATTTTTCAGAAATGTTTGAAGATTTCAATTTAATATTAAAAAATTAATATTTTTATTAAGGGTAATAATTGAATTGTTTGATGATTTTTTACTTGTCACTGTTCCTGCAAATGGGCAGTAAGTTCTTCAGGTAACGAGGTAGTTTTTGAGACTTATCGAATTGCCGTTGCATTGTTGCTAGAGCCATTTAAGCAACTTTGAAACTGCCAGATTTACCACGTCTCGTGGCACGGGCATTTCTCGAGTGGTCAAGGCTCTTAATTACTTTTTTAATTTTGGCCATTTTCTGAAAAAAAAAAGTTTTTCTAACTTTTTTTTAGTTTTGAAAGCGTTTGGGAACTTCTTGTGGCATTTCATGGCTTAGTGTCCCGGTAGTTATCTATTCTTAAAAGGCACTAGAGAACCATATAGAGAACCCACATAAACCAGAACCCACACAAAGAACATGGGCTGGGTTGTCAATTTTATGACGAAAACCCACGGGCTTGGTAGGAAGTTTTGCAGGCTGGATTGAGGATCCATTTTTTTAACCAAATGTTGGTCTTTAAAAGTCACCCCAAAGCTATTTCAACTTTTTGGGGTTCTTCAAGTCAATTTGGTTTCCCCTAACTAGCTGTGACATTTGGTGCCATATAATCTGACCAACTTGAAATTGATCTTAAAATGACCACAATGATGTTTGGCTACTTAGAGGCCTATATATGTTTTGAGTGGGTTCAAATTTAATGGCTCTCTTGATTGTCAAAATTCTACTTTTATACACATTTTGTACCTATGTAAAACTCGTATAATACAAAATGTATATAAAAGTGATTGGCCGTTGTTATTAAAGTTACACGTTTAGAAACACAGCTTAAAAATGACGCTTGGCAGCAGCAGTAGGATTTTGATTAGATCAACCTAACCCAATAATATAGTGGAGTGAGAGAGAGAGAGAGAAATCGATTTTTCTTTCCTTTTCTTTTTTCTTCTACCGTTCCAACCACCACCAACCACTACCACCTTCTGTTGTTATGGAAATCAAACTAAAGAGGCCTTTTTGGATTTGCCTTTTTCCACAAAAGTTCAATTTGGGATATTATTTATCAACTTCAACCTTGTTTATTTTTATTGTATCTGTTACTGCCAAGGTGGAAAATCAGTTATTCTGTACATTTCTAGACAGTATGCAAAACAACCAATGTTGTAAAAAAAATGTGCATCATTAATAATTAAGAAAAAATGCTTAAACAAAATACTTGTATTACCTTTAGATGAAGCTTGTGACGTCAAACGGATTAAGGAAAAAATGTTGTGTTTCGTTTTTGTCTGATAAAAAATGGCTAATAACAAATAATTTCAACAATTGAAACAAAAGGGTTATTGCATTTTTTTTTTTGTTATTACCATTTTTTATCAGTCACAAAATGACAGTCCTAAAATTTCTTGTTAATTCCTCTGACGTCACAAGCTTTATCTAAGGGCGACGCAAGTTTAGATAATGTCATTTATGTTTTATGAACATTGGGCAATTGTTGCTTGAGGCATTTTGCACGTTATCTAAAACATTATTCACTGTGCTGATTTTCTAACCAAATTCGAGATTATGTACATTGATTAGTGAATCTGTGAAAACACTAATTTTGCACTTTGATGTTTTTTTTATAACTAACGGCGGAAACGGCCGTATTCTTAAACGTTACTTAAGCCAAAGTTAAATTTAAACAAAGCTAAAACCCCCTTATACAAAAACGTTTCTTAAAATAAAGTTCAGCTTAAATCATGATTCAATACAAAACTCTCTTTATTAAATCTATGTAAAAAAAATGAAGTTTAGTTTTGTTTAAATTTTATTTTGGCTTAAGTAACGTTTTAGAATACGGGAGTAAATTTCATAGACTTACTATAGTCTTGTATTGCTTTATGGTTTAAGTTTAACTTTATTTTAAGCAACGTTTTTGAATACGGGGGAGGTTAGTTTGAGTTATGAAGTGCAGTTTTATTATGAAAATGCTACTTAAAAGGATAATAGCATTTTTATCATGCTTCTATTAAAGCAAGAACTAGTATTAACTATTAATAACTAATAAATTAATATAATAATATAATGTTTCTAACTAGGACTTGATCAGCGTGTCTATTTTTTTTAATTTTCTTGTTAAACTAATTTAAGAATAAATTTGATGAATTATGTTTCAACTCATTTATTATAATGCTTGTTAATTAATTACAAATATGGCGAATGTAATAAGTAACTTTTTATTGAACAAATTTTCTTTTCATCCTTCCATCACACTTAATTTATTCATAAAAATATAATTAACATTATGATCTGGTATCACTTCAAAAAATAACTTTAAGCAGTTTTGTAATATTATTATGGGGTGTTAGAACTTTGGAGTTGAGGTAGAATGAAAAAAATATAGAACTTGTTAGAAGAAATAAGGGTTTTGGATCTTGTTGCCTTTATTTAAATCTACTGAACCGGAAATATTTGTCTGATTCAATACATCATCTTTTTTTCTCTACTTAAATTTTATTTGAACATCTTTCTGAACTCATTCATGAAGACCAATTTGAGTTGAGGAGGATTTTTGGGTGGAAGTATATTATTTTGTTGTTTCAAGTTTTGGCCTGTGAAACCAAGTGTGATATACAGTATGTCTCATAACCAACACCCCTAATATACGATCAATGTATAGATTGGTGCAACTAAATAGTTTAAAATTAAATATCTCAAAAGTTCCAAATACTACACATTTGGCAACATATCAAAAGTTGTAAGTTGTGCACAAATATTATTGATTTTTAAGTTTAAGTTGTATTTTTTTTTCTGTTGAAAACAATTTTTTAAAACTTATTTTTCCAATCCAATAACAATTTTTTTAAAATTAAATTCCAGTTTAATTTTGTATAAAGTTCTACATTTTAATATGTTGTTAACCAAAGTGTAGCTTTTATAATTTCGAAGATATTCAATTTTAAGCAACAGATTGTGACACCACCAAAATATACTTTGATATTATAGACTGAGACGTTGGTTTCTGAGACATGCTGTATATATAATATCAACATTAGACATGATATCCACATTGAACTAATTGCTTCTGTAACATGATTCGAAAAAATATTAAGTCTCTTGTGTTATTATTTATTAATAACGTCAGACTCAGTCCACGTCACTCATCTAAATATTAAATTATTTCTGGAGCTACTATTTTTGTTGTTGAGCCTGTCCACTTTTTAAAAAAATGTCTGTCTGTACAGTAAATGTATATATATAGGAATCCTTCACCTTACATTTTCTACATTACATTACTGACCTAACAAAATAGGATACTAAAGTGTTACCTAATTAGGATACTACGTATAATATTTCTCTATTGTTTAGTCTTATGATGTTTTGTATTATGCATAGGTCCCACTACATAATACATAAATATAAAACAATATAATAGTGTTTATAAAATGCAAGTTTGCTTTATTGATTTTATGTCGCTAGATGAGAATTTTAAATGGATTTGTATCTGTTATATACAATATGTATGTGTGTGTGTGTGTGTGTTTTGCGTGTTGTATATTTGTTGTGTGTGTGTTGTACGTGTTGTGTTGCGTGTACAATGTGTGTTTGTGTGTTATGTTTTATGCTGAAAAATGATTTGGAACGGAAGATGTTCTGTTTGCATTTTAAAAGCATTGCATTATCAAGTTTAATGTTTTAATTATTATTACAATGATGAAAATGATATTATACACTATATATAGTAGTATAGTGTTCGATGGTAGTCAGTGAGCCAAACTATATATATGATATTTTGCTAATACAATTAATAGAGTGTTTCCTTCTTAATTACAAGTCCATATATCAAAACATAGACATTACCAATTATCAATGACTGGGGTTTTTTGTCAGAGATAATATCTTAAACAAGTATATATGAGAGTGTGTCTATGGTATCATTTAGTAGATTAATTGAATCTTAAGTTTGCCTTAAAAAAAAGTAGTAGGATACATTTGTATTAAAATGTTATTTGAACAGGATTCAATTTGGCACTTTCACGATTATTCTTCTTTTTATTCGTACTTTTTTTTCTTCTCTTTCTCTCTGTAACTGCATTTGTCATGTCGTCCTATTCACCAAAGGGTAACTTTTCTACTTTTTTTTTATTTTCTTCATCTTACAAATCTTCTCAAAGGCAAAGTAATTTTTTTTTCTTTTCAACTCTTTTGTTATTTGCACTCCGGCCTTAAACCACCCACTCATCACAATGCCTATCTTCCATTGTCCTTTTTTTATTCGAAATGGGCAGGACAGGAATGGTAGTTAATTTCTTGAGTCTTGATGGATAGTGAGTGAATTCGGGCCAAAAGAATTGTATATAAGCCCGAGAGAGATTGAAATGGAAAATGACATACATACAGTACGCACACACACATAATGACACAAATGCAATACACGCGTTCACATTACACAAAAACACACATGTGGACACAAATGCATCAGATACAAACACGGGCACACATTCATCTCATACAAACACGGGCACACACATGCCTTGCATAGAAACACGGGCACGCACGTATGCATCACATACATAGGACACACATGCATCACATACGAAACACGCGTCACACACATGCACGTACACACATATAGATGCGTGAGAGTATTTTCTTTCAATTGCATGTGGACAACATGAGATTTAGAGATTTTTATATGGGGTTTGGCTGAAATACGTTAGATGAGAGAAAAGGAGGTCCATCTTTTGCTTTGAGTTACAAATGAAAAATGAAAACTTGATTTGGTTGGACTATTGTAAATACACTCTGAGTTGAGATTTTCAAAGAGAACGACTGAAAATTGTCATTTCTTCATAGTTGACACCATAAACAGAAATGCGAAGATTTCTTTTTTCAGAAAAATCCATCTGTCTCTTTGCTATTTTTTTAAAGAAAAAAATCTAGGATGAGAGTTAGTCTCATTTAATTCAAGTGGGTGACAATCTTTCTCACTCTGAACTCATCTTCACTAACACATTTTCTTCTTTCTTTTCAATCTTATTCACTTATTACCTTCATGTTTGAGTTGTATATACAGTATGTCTCAAAAGAAACGCCCCCCTCCATCAATGTATACTTGGGTGGCACATTCTACGTGTATTGTTTAAAATTAAATACAGTTAAAATTTTAAACTGAAGGTAATTATTTAAGAACATATCAAAATGTAACTATAGAAAAAATGAAGTAATTTGGTGGAGAAGTAAAAACTGTATAGAGTTTTTAAAACGAAAGTTTCATTTGGAATTGTTCCTAATACCTCGTTTTCACTACTAACACTTCTGCAATTAAAAAGTTAATCACGGTTAATTTGCTAGTGGAAACAAATGCGGTTACATTAACCATGGTTAAATTTGTGAACAACTGAGTTAACTCAACTGCATTGGCACAATTTGGTTAACCACATTATTAAATGGTTAAATACGTCTGTTCATTGCTCAAACAAATTTAGCCTACAGACAACGTGGTGGATAGTGAAAGCACTCAATTTTTGACTGAATGAGGAATGAAAATTTCACGAATTGCATAACTGTTTAACAGGAAGTGAAACCAAACTGGAAGTGACAAAAATGATTAAACCAAAGGTGTGTTAAAAATGGAAACACAAATGTACCACTTCTTAACTTAGTTTGAAGTTAAGAGCCTAGATCCACGTCCATCTTGTTGTTTTGAGCAGACGACAACGAGACAAATGAGTGTTCTTATATAGTGTTACTAAAACTGAAAGAAATCGCCTCACAATCGCTCAATTCAAATACAGTAAAGCGCAAAATGCAATAAAAAGTATTGTTCTTCACGTGCTCGCTTTATATAAATTTTGAAAAAGGTCCTTCTATTTTTAAACAAGGTTCAAAGTCGTTCGTTTTTTCAACCCCATGTTAAATCCCATAGGATCAAAAACCGTCCCACAAACATTTGAAAAAATCTCGTTAAAACTGATTTAGAACAATAACAAAATAATTAGCACATATATTCATGTATTGGCTTCACGATGTTTCCTTTTTATAAATTTTGAAAAGGTCCTTCTATTTTTTAATAACGTTTAAGATCGTACGTTTTTAAACTCCATGTTAAGTCCCATAGGACTAAAACACCGTCCAACAAAAGTTAAGAGGACTCTGATTAAAAATGATTTAGAGCAATCAGAAAAATTAGCACGTACTTACATGTGTTTATTGCCTTCAGGGTTATTCCTTTTTCTAAATTTTAAAAGGGCTTTCTATTTTTAAATAACATTTAAAATCTTACGTTTTTTAACTCCATGTTAAGTCCCATAGGAGCAAAAAACCGTCACCCAAACATTTGAAGAACTCCCGTTAAAAACAACTCAGAACAATAACAAAATAATTATTACGTGCATTAATCTACTGGCTTCACAATGTTTTCTTTTTATAAGATTAGCACGCGAAATTATTTTTTAATTAATTATTATGTGACTTCGAACCGGGAGAAAAAACGTTAAAAAACCGTTTTTCGATCAACAACGATCGCAGCGCCTACATTCGGAGAAATTTTGAACTAAACGATGTATCTAGCCTCTTAACTATAATTTAGGTTATGTAGCTGTTGTAAATTTTTGTAGTAGAAATGAGTGCTAACAATTCTGAGACATACTGTATAAAATTTTATAATATAGATGATAAAAAGAAATTAAAATCTCAATTTGATTGACCGATCAACATCTGTACACCTATTGAAAATTGTTAAGTCGTTTACGGGGTAATAATGTTCAACAAATACAAATAGAGATAGACAGTTCTCTAGATAAACTTCTTCTTCTAATATCTATCCATCTTGATATATGAAAGATACTCATACAATATTATCTATGAAGAACCGTTTATGTCAATCAAGTAGATTCAGAAGCTTACGTCAGCAATCTTAAGTGCTATTGAGACTTTACAAAAAGCCAAGAGAGTTTTTGGACTGAGATATAACATTATAATAAAAATAATAATAATAATATAGATGATAAAACCTTCTAACAAATTTCTATATATATATATATATATATATATATATATATATATATATCTTACTCAGCGAAATATGGATGTAAAAATCCATTGAGACTCATTCATTTGGATGGATCACTCACTGGTGGAACTTTAGTTTATTTTGTTTGCCTCAAAAGCAAATCTAAACCTTCTTTTTTTTGCCACACTTTTTTCTTCTCTCCTCATCTCCTGTGGTCTTTTTAGGCTTGAAAGACATTTTTTTCTTCTATTGGTGCTTTTTGAGTGAATTGCACAGATAAATATAGGAGGGTCCTATGTTCTTTTTTTTGTCGTGAGAGTTGTAATGGATAATGAACAAATCTCAGATTATTTCAGTATTTTATGTTCCTTTTAAAAAAGATGATCCTGATTAAATTTATGAAGTCTCTTTGGATATAATCAACCATTTTTGATTAGATTAGTTCACACATTTGTTCTATGAGAACATTTTTTTCATTGCTTGATATTAATAAAATAATGTATTGATCATTTTTTTAGAAATTTGATCCTAATTGGTGCCAATTGACACTGCAATTTAATTTGTAAAATTCTGTGCGTGTTTATTAATTAAGAAAGAATTAATGATTGTTTTGCGTGAGCTTATTTCTTTTTTTGTGTGCCGGTTTTTTTTCCTGCATAACTCGCATGTTGGTAGTGATTGCCACATTAAGGGACAGTATGCGATTATAGTGATTGCCGCTTTACTAGGGCAGCAAGTGTTTGCAGTGATTGCCGTTTTACAGGAATTGCAAGAAGTTTGCAGTGATTGCCATTTTACAGGGATAGCAAGGGGTTTGCAGTGATTGCCGTTTTAAAAAGATAACATAAAGCCAAGAATTAATCTCCATTCCGGAAGTGTTCAATTATTCAATTTAGAAGAAAAAATATTTATTGAAAAATGCTAAGTGCAATGTTTTTTTTTTTACAAAATACAACCTTCCCTTTTGGACTGATAAGATTTGATTGTTATTACTTTTTCGCCTTTTCAAGTCATGTCATCACTTTAATTATGTTTTTCCCTCGCGTCTTTTTTTTCCATTTTCTAAAGAGAAAGAAAAGCATTTTATCGGATAAAAATAAAATGAACCAAAGAAGAAGAAAGAAAAAAAGGCTAAGATTGAACATTTTCATATAGAAAGAGCGTTAAACAGCTTGAATATAAAACAAGGTTTTAGTTCAAACTCGTTTGCTTTATTATAGAAAAGAAAAAAGTGCTTGTGAACAAAAATAGAATGGAGAACAACGCCTTTTTTGTGTATTTTTCTTTTCTAGACTCTGCATTTCAAATAATTGTATTTGGCATGGAATGAATGCATTAAATACGTAGATGCCCAGCTTTTTTTTTTTTGCTTCTCTACCCGTGGTATATTATATATAAATATATTCCTTTCATTCTTTTGTATTTATAAAACCATGTATCTTAAGTCTTTTATTTTTCTTTCTAAAACAAACTCACTAAATACACTTGCATTTGCATTTAAGATGTTACCTTGGAACCTTTTTTTTTGTGGTAAGGAAAATTTAGTGTAGGAAAAAAATACGGGAAGGGAAAGGAGGATGTTGTATAGAGAAGAGGGGTAGGGGTGGCACTTTTCTTGCATTTTCTTATTCATTTTATGCTAAATCTTGTATTAATGCTTCTTTCTTTTTTCAACTTTTACCACAAAACTTATATCTTGTTTTTTTTAGTAGAGATGTTGCTTGAGGTTTTTTTTTTCAATTCTTATGCAAAATGCAATCATTTTTCTTTCTTTTTCTTTCTCTCTCTCCTGCTTTATTCTTTTATTCGTCATTTATTGTTGAGTATATAGTGTCACTTTTGTAAACACATTTTGAAGTGGTTTTTTGTTGTTTGTTGTTGTTGACAATTGTGACATTTCATTCAAATAAAGCAAACCGTTCATCCAGTATATTTAATATGTTTGGACAAATCAGTGAATTTTAAAAGTAAAATGATCAAATACTTTGATGTCCCTAGGGTAGTATCGTATGTATTTGTACTTTTTTGTGTTTTATTTTTCATTCTTTATAGTTTAACAACCAATGACAACTGTATTTCGATTTTCTTTTATGCAAAAAAAAAAACTTTTGTCTATACTGTATATACAGTATATATATGAAGCGAACAGCTTTCATTTAAAATAAGAACTTTATATATTTGCTGCCATTGATTTCTTTGTCATTGGCATATCTTTCTTTCGAATCATTCTTTTCACAAACGAAAATTGGTTTCATCATCAGATGTTTGTTGAACGAAAGTCGATTTAAGAAAAAAAAAAAAAAAAGATGTGATAAAATGTTATGGTTCGCATGTCAAATATTATTAGAAAGTTTTTTTTGGAGATTCATTTATAGTTGCTCTTTTCAAAAATTGGTTGTCAACGTTTGTTGTTGATGTGTTTATAGATTTCTATTCTGAGCCAGAAAATAATTTTTTGTAACACATTTTTTAAATTTATTTTTGAGACATTTTTATGAAGATTTCAAAAGTGCATTTTTCAGTATGTTACTTATTTACATAGCACTATAATAATATTGACGTGCATTTCAGAACTTGTGGTTGGGTAAATTGTTTTTTAGGCTCACTTTTTGGTTCTTTCAGTTTTGCTTTGGGTTATGTTAATTTTGATTTTTTTTTTAAACTTTGCAATTTTTATAAGGTAACAAAAGTTAACATTTTGGCTCAATTTAACCTCTAATTGAAGAAGAAATTGTAAACACTCTGAATAGGACTTCGACATTGAAAAATCCTGTTCTATTGAGTATCTTCCACAAGTTTTTTATGCTAAACCCTGCTCAGAATATTCAAATTGAAGTTGCTAAAATTTTAATAAATCTTTTTTTCGTAAAAAAAATGAGCCTTTTCTAATTCAACATCTTATGGGTTTAAACTGAAGCTAAAATTAAATAAAAAAATAAATGTATTATCATATTGGGAAAATAGCTCTTATTTAATCAGCGGTTTTCGATTGGAAGAACATTTTACACCACTTATTTTTTGTTGCGCAAATGACAAAAAAAAAGTAAGATACATGGTACAATTTGTACATGTCTGATGATTGTGTGTCCCTTTGTCACTCTAATTCTCATTAATGTTAGATGTAATGATAAGTCCCTAAGAGATAAATGTTCAACAAAAGTTAGGAAAAACTTCTTGCGTTGAATTTTAACATACAATGGCATTCATTTCCATAGAGAGCGTTAATTTATGGATTAGTAGGCCTACTTGTGAGTTTTGTTGTCTTAAATTCAATAACATTTTTGGGAGGGGTGCACATTACACTTACATGTAGATGAATTTAACATATGCCAGAGGCACTCCATTTTTTGTTCTAATATTAAATTCTAACAAGACAGCCACAATTACCAAACCTTAAATTTTTGTTGTTGTTGTTTTGTTTTCTTTATTAAAGAAAACTTCTCAAGAATGTTTTCCTAAATATGTTTTTTTTTGTTTATATTTATAAGTAAAATAAAAAATAGAAGAAAAGTAATTTTTTGGCGTTGTTTTTCCCCCTCCCACATTATATTATATGGAATTCAATTGTAGCGTAAAAAATAACATTTTTATTGCTCTACTCCCACTATAGGCCTACAATATGGTTTTCGTTGAAATCTTCTTTTTTCCAACGTTTGTTTATTAAATATTAAATAGCATTTAGCTGAAACCAGCTGGGTTTCATTCGTCACACAGGCAATTAGTTGAATAATATGTTTGGAGGGGATTTTCTGTTATTTTTTTTTACAATCTTTTTCTTTACTGTTTTATTTGTAAAAATGCACTGAAATAACGGAGGGAAGAGAAAGAGAAAAAAAAAACATTAAAACACTTTTCTTGGATCGTTGAATACATTTTGGCAGTGTAAATCAAATGTTAACAATAGACAATAAAATATTTTTCTGCCTCAAAATCTAACACTAAAATTATTGCATTTTAACTTAATAAATTATCTGAAGTTTCATTTGTACTGTAGAGTGATTTTTGTGTGTGTTCTATATTGAGCTGGTAATTAATAAGGCATTCTTGTATACTTATTTAGGTGTGTTGCATCCTAAATGACGACGAGAGTTCGAGGTGGAGGCTAGTCATGTTTTTCTAGGTAATGAGGATGATAATTTGGTCTCTGGTGTGAAACGACACACACTCGGTCCTCGTTAGTTCTCTTCACCTATATGAGAGCAAAACACATTTCTTTCCTCTCTAGTATCCATTTATTTAATTAATTGGAGGGAGCGACTGATTAAGGAACAAACGCCAAACTGAATAAGCGCCAAATGGAACAAACGCCAAATGGAACAAACGCCAAACTGAATAACCGCCAAATTTTTGGCTTTTATTCAGTTTTGCGTTTGTTCCATTTGGCGCTTATTCAGTTTGGCGTTTGTTCCATTTGGCGCTTATTCACTTTGGCGTTTGTTCCATTTGGCGCTTATTCAGTTTGGCGTTTGTTCCATTTGGCGTTTGTTCCATTTGGCGTTTATTCAGTTTGGCGGTTATTCAGGTTTTTTGTAAATTCTGATGGTCCAAATATTGTGAGCTTTTATAGACGTCAGACTGTGCAGATTTACAAACAGAACATGCTAACCTAACCTAACCTAACCAATCCTAACCAAACCTAACCAATCCTAACCAAACCTAACCAATCCTAACCAATCCTAACCTAACCTAACCTAACCTAACCAAACCTAACCAATCCTAACCAATCCTAACCAAACCTAACCAATCCTAACCTAACCTAACCTAACCTAGCCAATCCTAACCTAACCTAACCTAACCTAACCTAGCCAATCCTAACCAAACCTAACCAATCCTAACCTAACCTAACCTAACCTAACCTAACCTAACCTAACCAAACCTAACCTAACAATGTGTTTATCACATTTTGGCGGTTATTCAGTTTGGCGCTTGTTCAGTTTGGCGTTTGTTCCATTTGGCGCTTATTCAGTTTGGCGTTTATTCAGTTTGGCGTTTATTCAGTTTGGCGTTAGTTCAGATTGGCGTTTGTTCAATTAGGCGCTTGTTCAATTTGGCGCTTGATCAGCGCCACCGTTAATTTGGTCTTTGGCGCGAAAGAACCGACACCAGGGGCGGACTGGAAGAAGAAAAAAATTATTTACAGGCCCTATTGTGTAAGGAACTCCAAAAATGTCTAGAACGCCACTCGAAATTTCATTTACATTTTTAATTCTATTTCCATTTATGTCTGCAATCAACTTCTAATTTTTTACTGCCTTGTACTAATTGTTGTTTTTCTTATGAAAATTCATCATTAAAATCGGCCCGCAATGGAAAATAAACGGGCCCTCAAAGTATGCAACCCATCTGGGAAAATGTCCGATTGGCCAGTTCATTAGTGGTCAACACAATATTCCCCTAATAACTAGCCTCCACCTAGAACCCTCGTCGTCATTTAAGATGAAATTCTTTGAAATGCATAGAACCCATTGTTATGCTTTATGAATCTTTGCAAGTTTGAATCTCTCACTATATTTCTTCAAGCAACTTAATTTGTTTATTCAACTAGAAATGTTTAAGAAATATATTTTTTATTTAACTTTGTTTTTGTTAAAAAAAAATTATTAAAAAAGAAGACCACCTACAGTTCGTTGATATTAGATTAATATAAAATTTCTAATATAAGAGATTTAAGATGTTTTTCGAGTTTAAAAAGACCTCTCTCGCTCTTTTAGACTAATTTTCTTTTTGTTCTTGTGTTTTCTTTCTTAATAACAAGTAAATATTAAAAACCAAAAAAAAATGTCATTGTAAATTTATTTGATTCAGAAATTTCAATATACAAATTCAGTTTTTTTTTTTTCTACCAAAATCCATAACATAATTTCAAATGGTTATGAAAAAGTGCTCTGAAATAATAAAACCTCATAAAATGAAAACTCCATTTTGTAGACATATTTTATCCACCTCTAAAAACTCTTTAAGTCCCCCATTCAGTATTTTCATGTTTTTTCTTCCTTTTTTATTATATGACACAAGAATGCAATTAACATCACATTTTTTTGGTTCAGATGATGAGTTTTAAGAGATTGGTAGGAATCTGCAATTATAGCCTCAAAATTATGACACAACATCCTAGTCTAGGTCTAAAACCATACACAGTCTGTAATATAGACTAGAATGATGGGCATAGAAAATTTTTTTTATGGAACTTTCATTTGTTGTTGACTTTCTCGCTAAGGAACAAAAAACTCTTGACATTTTCTCTCTCTTTCTGTCTCTCGCAATAATAATATGAAGTAAACAAGGGCAAACTAGCCTATCGACCTATCGGGCATTTTTTCGATGGGCGGCTTAGTTTGAGGGCTGGTATATTTTTATAGGAGCGATTTCATAATGAAACTCAATGAAAGTTTAAAAATTGCACGAGAAAATTAACGTAAAACTAACATTTTTAACAGTAGAAAGTATCTGAGAAGTCAAATGACACATTTTTTGTGGAAAGAAATAAAAAGTACACAAATATTTAAGAGGGCTCCATAAAAAAATACGTGTAAACGTAATACGTGTAAATACGTGTAAACGCAAGGTAGATGGCGCCACATTCATTTAGTGGCAAACTCCACTCGCACCTTGAATAAAATGCCTTTTAGCTCTAAAAGCGTCCAAAACAACCTATTATCAGCACGTGACAAACTTACTCAGAACACAATGTAAGTGAAGAGAGCACGTGTAGAAAAAGACAGTGAGTCAAGAGTGTCAGTATATTTTTATGGGAGGGCTGGTGGCGGCATCTAACGCTAAAGAGGGGCCTCCTTCAAAGAAGGCCCTGATCTGGAGGACCAGTGGAACCCATTGTAGTTATGGCCCTGCATTTCTGGGCAAATAATTTTTCTTTTGTCAGTTTTTTTCCCTCTCTCTTCCAGTCTGTACCTGGAAATGATATTTATACAAATGCTTTTAAGTAACATGATACTCGATGATTGCGTTGCATATATTGTAAACACAAAGTATGGGTAATAGGAGTGTTATTTTTGTGTTTTTTGTTAAAGGTATTTGAATAAATTCAGACTTAATGGTATTTTCTCAAATGTCTTCTGTATAAAGAATTGAAGAAAAGCTTTTTTTTTCTGGACATGCAATGTGTTGGTCATCTGCAAGAAAGAGATTGTCCACTCTTAGTCTTGTATGTCCGTAGGGCCATTTGGTAAACAGGACATTTTGACCTTTTTCTTTATCTCTTGTTATGCATGGAAAATAGTCAGAGTGTAAAAAGGAATAATGGAACAAGAATTTCTTTTATTTTTTACTATTCATGGATGGAGATTGAATAGAATAAGAGATTGTGGTGAAGGGTAAGAAAGGATGGAATTACATGTAGAAAACACACACACACAAACATACATTGGAATATATATTCAAACATTGACCAAAAAAAAATCTTATGTTTGCATTATCTTAAGAGCAAGTTTGGTTGGCTTCTATTGTTCACAAAACCAGAAGAAGAAGAAGAAGCCCTAAAAAAAGTAAGAAATGGACCTGGCTTTAGTTTTGACCATTAATTTATCTATGCAGTGGACAGCAGAAACCAATTGCGAGAAGAAAAACCACTTAGCACTCCATTGACCATTCGATAAGGAACAAGACGAACATATTGGCTACATATCTTTTCTATTCTTTTGGATGGTTTTTCTTTGTAGATTTAAGCTTATATATATATATATATATATATATATATATATATATATATATATATATATATATATATAAGCTTAAATCTACAAAGAAAAACCATATATATATATATATATATATATATATATATTTTTTTTTTTTCAGAAGAAGAAAAACCCATTTTGCAAAGTAAATTTTGCACTGGATGTGATGTCATGCATCAGTGAATGAGAAATCACCCAGAGAAATTTTTCTGAAAAGAAACTTGGAGTAAAAAAAAGAGATGAAACGTTGAAATTGAAGAGTTTTTTTAAGTGTGTAGAAAGAAAAAAAATAACATTGAAATATATATTTTTCTATATTCACTTGTATTACCTATATGGAAAATGCCTTTTGATGCAAATTTCAAACAACATGTTGTTTGAAATTTATATCAGATGGTATTTGCATTTCAAGTTTGTGAAATACAAAAAAAAAACTCGAAAATTTAGTTTAAAAAAATATATACCCCTATGGAAAAATGTTTGTATTGTGGTTTAAATGATAACAGACCAAAAACGAAATAAGATTAGGTTATTGATTATGGTCAAAACTTCAAACAAAGATTTGGCACTTGAACTTCAACTTTTGAACCTGCTGAAAAGGGGTTTCAACAAAGAAAAATTTTGTTTTGTTCAACTTCCTATAACAATATTTTTCTATTTTGGAACTTTACTCAAGTTGAAGTTAAACGATATATACATGTATAATTCATAATAATTGGCTTAGCGAAAGGGAATGCTAAATTTATGAACTTTTGATAGGATGTTTCATGAAGAAGTTACTAAGTTTAGCACAACCTTTGACTTATCACTATTACTTTACTTAGTTACTTAAGTCGAAGATAGTACTAAACCCATGAACTTTCATATTTTCAATGGGATTAGCAGATGCTAAAATAAGTATCAGCATGTGCTTAATTAACAAAACTCATGTTAGGCACCAAGATAGACATTCACCTTGACTTGTGAGGTGAAGCACTTGTAAGTTAAACACTTGCCTAGCTGAGCTGAGCCAGTGTTCATCTCTAAGCACCCATTAAGGTTAAGTACTAAGTTAATTTTATGAGTTTCAGCTTTAGCACTTGAACTCAATTTGAACCCTTTAAGCAGCGATTTAACATAGAAAAAATCCGTTCCTTTTAACAGTATTTTTTCTATGTTGGAATCATACTCATAAGGTTCAACTTGAAGTTTAAATGCCAAGTTATTTTCTTAAATTTAGACATATTTTTAAATAAATGTACATGTTGTTTGAAAAGTGTGACAGGAGCAAAATGATGTGATTTTCAAAAATATAATAAAACAAATTGTGGAAGTGTAGGGCCTAAAGAAAAATGAGGAAGTACAAAAATGCCACCTGCTTTTTTGTATGTGTTAAAAAAATGTGTATCAATCAGCTTTCTGGTAACCTCTGATGGCCAATTCGTCAAAAAAAGAAAACAAGAAGGGGCTCGGGCCCATTCTTTTCGAAACTTCAAAATGCATTTTCCGAAGAAAAAAAAATCATTGTTGAGGGAACTTGGGGAACTTGTTCACATCGATCTACTCCTCTAGTTTTTTTATTTTTTAGTGGTAAACTCCCACTTCCTCTTTCTGATATCTCTCAATTTGATGTCAAAGAATATCTTTCTTTTTGGCTTTTTTGTGGACATCCTTTCATTGACAGTTTTGCAAACACATAGAAGAAGAAGAAAAATACTGAGGGCATGTCCACATTAGACTCATCTTCAGAGTTTTTTTTCTTCCAAAATGTTTTTTGAAGAATATTTGGCTAGAGTGTGAGATGAGTTGGTTGTTTGTAATGAAGGGTGACAGACAGCCCTTATAAAAAATGTAGAAAAAGTTCAGACCCCTATAACCTATAGTATAAGAGCAATGCTCTTCCCATGACTTGGCAAGAAAATGCCAATATTAAGAAATCTATCTTCCAACGATTTTTTTATCATTGATTTAAAAGGAAAAAGGGGAGAAAGAAAAAGAAAATTCGAAAAAGAATTTTTTTTTTAAACATGTCATGAGACTTACAGTATATAGTATAACTAGCCATTTTCTTTTTAGCTGAGTGATATGTGAAATTGGTTGAGAAGTCCGAATCTTGTTTTGCCCATACTATCATAAAAATATATTACCTATCTTATCGTAGTTTCTTATAAGAAAGTGGACTCCACTTCTCTCAATTCCCATTTCACTCGTTTAGATGTTATGGTTTCATTTTGCCCAAATCTTCTTTACCAACAATGAAAATGAACTCTTGTTTACAGATCACCTAATAAATTGTTATTGCTATTATTAGGACACTTTATTTATTACCACTTAGTTTTTTTTTTGCAATTAACATTATTTTTGCAACAAATGCAGTTGATTATATTATTAAATGGGAAGTGTTACACCAAAGTGGCTAATTTATAATATTTTTTTGTGAAATACGACAGAAGTTTGAGAATTATGCTTTGGAATTTGTTTTGAGAAAATTATAGCTGAGTTCGAGTTTCTCCTGAATTTGAATTACTGTCAACTTTCGTACATTAAGTAAATGCAAATTTATTTCAAAAGAAACTTTAAAAAAAATAATTGAAAGTTTGTTAATAAAAATTGGAAAAAATTTGTTAATGTGCTAAAAATTGTTTATCTTTTTATTACATTTAAAAAAAATATTTAAATTTTCTTGTTTTTTTTTTACTCAAGTTTATTGAAAAATGGTTTTAAACTTGTCATAAAAAAGTTTCTTTCTAAAAAAAAAATTTCTAAAACAAATATTTTTTTTATTAAGTATACTCCCTTACTAGTCTAGTTTCTAGCATTGACTTGTTTTATCTTGATGTTGCCTAAAGGTCCATTATATATTTCTTTGTATGAACTATGTTAGCAAATTTATTTGTGTGATACCTTTAAGTTAATTGAATGTAAAAAATGAAGATTAGCTTATAAATTTCATCATGACTTTTATGTTAAAAATGAATCTTAAGATGTCAAAATGTAAAAAAACGGTTTTATCTGAAATTGGTCAACATTTGAAAAAAAAAATACTTTGAATGAAAAATAATAACTGTTTTTCATCCAAATCAAACGACTGCTTGAAATGACATTTCGATGTTGACCGAAATTCTTGACCAGCAAAAACATTATAAAGCTATCTTATAAAGAGATTTATTATTGATGTGCTTTGAATTATGCGTTCGATCTGTTCTTTGTTAGAGATATCTTACGACATGAACCTTTTTTTTTCGGGGGAGGAAAAAATTTGTTCCAATTTTATGAACCATTTTTTTTTTCCTATCTCTGTTGGAACAAGAATGCAGGAATCGTTCTTTGGTCCAGTATTATTATTAAGAAGATCTTAATGAAATAGAATGAGAAAGAAATAAGAATGGCATCATTCTTTGATTAAAAATAACTGTCTAGTGGCTTCTATCAATAGAAAATATATTGGTAGAAAGACTCCAATTTCATTTCTGAGTTATAAGAAAATGAACAAAAGAAATTTAATTTTGAAACTTCCTTTAAGAAAATAATAAAAAAGAAAACGCTCTTTAAAAGTGCAATAATCAGTTTGTATTATTTTTAATGAAAATAAAATAGGTTCATAATGCAGTAACTGTAGAAAAAAATGTTGCTTTTCAAGTACATCCAAGTTTGATATTTGAAAACAAATTTCGTGATATTAAGTTTTCAAGCTACAAAATTAGGCTTTTTTTTAACGAAAAAGACTAGAGGATACACTTGGATACAGAGTGACACAACAATGTATCGGGAATATCTAGCGACTGTCGCAACACAGTTACGAGGCTTTGTATCACGCGTCTATACCTAATGGCTAGTGTGCAACATTGTAAAATGTTTTCCATTTTGGGTGAGATACAAAAGATAAGGGAAGTTTGTCTCGCCAGCAGTCGCGAGAGTCCTGAACCAGTGTCTCCAGAAAAGACGAATAGTGTCGCGCGACTTTGTATTTAAGCCTTTAAGTGATGGTAATTTCTTTTGAGTACTCTAGCCTCGAAACAAGTCTTTTTAGATGAAGAGCATAATTTTTTTTTTGCCTTACATAATTTGTATTAAGTGGTAGGCTTAAATCTTTAAAGATATTGTAATGGAACCCTTTTAAAGCTACCACCGCTGCATACATATACATGATATAAAAGATGATGCCAAGAAAAATTCTTTCCATCACTTTAACAAAATTTATTTGCCATCAGCACAAATTTATGAATCCGCAAACTCTGTTGGGATCGAAAGCATTTTCAAAAGAGATATTCTGCACAAACTGCTGTTCTGTGTTTTTATTCGCTTATTGTATGTCTCTTGACGCGAATATCTACTCAATACTTACGACACCCACGTGTAGTCAGTCTTTTGTGTCCAGTTCAACCTATTGTAAACTTTAGCTTACAACTGCATTTGTATCGTCTACATCTGAGTAGGTTAGATTACAGGGCGGACAATAATGTCTTTTTTTTTTACTTGTTTGCGTTATCAAATTTCGTTTATTTCTCAATAAGATTTGGAAAAGCGTTTTGCTTTTCACAAATATTTTTTCTTCTAGTGGCGAGCAAAGCGAGCCACAAAAATTAGTACCATTTTTCCCATATAGAACCAAATAAATTTGAAATTTAAGCAGCTGTTAAATTTTGGTACACATAAATTCAGTGGTGTAGCCAGAATTTGTGCCACCCAGGGCGGTATTTGAGTTTGCCACCCCCCTTATTCACGAATAACACAACATATTACACATCAGTGGCGCAACCGCGTTTCTGGTCTGGCAGGGGCTCTCAAAAGCCACCCAATTTCGAGAAGTTCCCGAGGGCTTCACAGTTTCTATATGCGTAGAGGGCTTCTTAGTTTTGAGAGGCTCCAGGGGCTAGACAACTGTTATGAGAGGCTTCTGGGACCTTCGCAATTTCAACTACATCCCAGCACCTTTGACATTTCGAGAGGCTCCTGCTGGCTTGTTCATCCAATAATTTTTTTAATCTTTAACTAACATACCATAGTTCACGTAAAATTTATTATGTTGTTAATAACTAGCTTTAATAACAAAGTTGTAGGTAATATAGTTTTCAAAATACGTATTTTTAAACAAAACGCATGTAACGTGCACTACTCGGCAGTGTATAAAAAGGACTTTTTTTTGCAAACAGGTACCTAAAAGGATTGGCACTGGCGGCATTTGCCGCCTTTGCACCCGGGCCAGTACGTGCGTGCGTATGACATGTGGCACTCATCTGCTAACATGATGCAAGGCAATATAATAATTTCTGCAAGGTGTAGGAAGATATTGCGGCCACCCTGCACAGTGATGAGACTGCGATATGAATTTCATTTTTTTTTTTATTTTCCTTTTTCTTTTCTGTCTTTGTATGTTTTTTTTGCATAAACTTTAAAAATTGGTTGTTGCATCTTTATTTGAAGAGACACCCGTTGTGAAAGGAAGTTGAAATAAATAAGAAATTTTTAAGTTTTTCTTCTTTTCATTTTCTCAGGAAACATATTCAAAAAATATATATATCCAGTTTAATCAATTTATCTTGTAATGGACACATTCTGTTTTTACACAAGAGGCCCAACATGCATGAGTTCTTTTTTCATTTGCAGCATTAGCATAAATTCTAAATGTAGTCAGGCAGAAAAGAAAAGCAAAAAAAAAACTAACTCCTTTGATTTGTTTTGTTTTGTAACTCGGTGACTGTTGAGATTTCTTTAGAAATAGTGGATTCTCAACAATTGTAGTTTTACTTGCTTACTTGTTTTTGTTTTGCTTTTTTTTTGTTGCAATCCATAAGTAGGTCTAACAATTTGGCTGAGAGTCATAGAAATGGCTTTATCAAATGGGTGCCAAAAAGTTTTTTTCCTCCGATTTATTTGGTGTACTGCCTTTCATTCATACGGTTATTTGGTCCACCACTATGCATGAGAAGTTTGGAACAAAACCAAATCTCACTTTGTTGGAATCAGTATACATGTATAAGAAATTCAAAATAGTTCTTTTGTTCTATTCGAGTTAATTCCAAAAACGGTTCAAAGATTTGGATCAAAATATTAAATATACTATTTGTCAACTTAAGATTACTGATTGAATTAATTAAGTGATCTGCATTATCTTTTTTCTCAATTATAATGAATGCTCTTTTAAGTGTGGTCTGTTACCAACTCCTTGTTGCTTATTTCTTGATGTTGGGGACATAAATAAAATGTTCAAGAAACCGGCTCCTTATTTGAACAATCCAACTCATTATTGTATCTTGACAAATAGTGTTAATTATTACATGTTGGTAAAAACACTAAACAGAATAATTTTCTTTGATGGAAGTTTTTAACTTAAAAAAAATACTTAAATATTTATGAAAAATAACGTTTTCTATTTTAATTTGAATGATTTTAATTACTGGTACAGTATTTCACTCATTTTTTTTAGAAGTATTGTTAAGAACAACCCAGTTTCATACATTTATAAGATTTGATATTAGCCATGGTGTTAAAACATGTGATTATAATGTAAAAACCAAAATTAAAAAATTAAAATTTTCATTTGGCACTACATATTTGACCACTTAATGTTTGTTTTTCCTTGAAACTCACTAATTGATTCATCAGCTAAATTATCTGCATGTCCCATAGCTGATTAACATTGTTTGTTCATTATTAACAATTAATTATATTATGTTACCATCATTGGTGTAAATGTATGTCTACAGCAATTACTATTATAGCATCTACGTGTATTCATATTTTATTTTCAAATATTAGGTTTATTGTTTATAATATAACTTTGTATATAATAAAATTGAAATAAGAAGAAGCGGTGCATTCAAATGTTACACACTCACTGCAATACACTGTACTTGCACACAAAATTGAATATTTTTTGTTATAACCTTATTTGCATTCATGTGTGCAGAAGTAATGCAAAAACGATGAGTACAGATTTTACTTTTATCTTCAAAAGAGAATAAAAAAGATAGAAAGAGACATAGAATAGAGAAAAAAGTGAGTGGAAATTGACATTCAATAGAGCTTTGATGTGTATGTGTTATTTCCTTCATATAGTTTTCGCATTTATGAAGCAATGTTTCTCTTTCGAATTATCAAGACCTTTTTTTTCTATCATCGACATCTTTTGAATGAATATAATTATATTGGACAAATTTCTTGACTATCGAAAAAGAGGGGAAACTTATTTTATATTTTTGCATGACGTAATTGGATCTTACTAATAAAAAGACTCGAAAAATAAGAAAGTTGATGTTTGGTGATGATGAATCTGATGATTGACTTTGTTATATTGATTGTTTGTTGTTGTTTTTTTCGTTTTATTTTAGGTGTTATATAAATGCAACTGCGGTTGAATTTTGAAATCTCAAATTGATATTCATCTGGACGAGAATGATTTAAATAGTAACAAAAATCTCATTTTCTAAAATACGATTCACATTTTTTTTGTGTGATTTATAAAATCTTGTGTTGCAGAATCTGTGTACTTAACTTAATAGGCCTATCAGTCAATATTTTTAGTTTGTGTGTTAGATTAGTTTTATAATTAGAACATTTTTATGAGTGTCACAATGTGTCTGTGTGTCAATAATGTGGCTACGTGTGTGTGTCCAATTATGCCTGTGCATGTCGTCACCGTTTCTGTTTATATTACTGCGTGGCTGTGTGTGTATCACAGTGTGTCTGTATGTAGATATATTTGTGTCACAGTGCACCTGTGTTAATGTGACACACACATAGCCACACTATCATGTTTGTGTGTCGTCAGGTTTTCTTTGTATTACTGTGTGGCTATGTGTGTATCACAATGGGTCTTGTGTGTCACAGTGTAGCCATGTCTGTGTTATAATTTTGATTCTGTGTGTTTGTGACAGTGTGTCTGTTTATATTACAATGTGTACTGTCTTGTAACAAAGTTCATTTTTTTACATGTACGTTAATTTAAGGTCTGAAACAATTTAAACATCCATTGGATTACATCATAAATATAGTGTTTCTAACTTCCTATTTCTCTGTGTTTCGTGATTATTTTTCTTTGCGAATGAAAAAAAATAAATAAATGATATGTTTGACACATAAGCATAGATTTTTATTATTGTGAGGTTGATATGGGTATGGTATGAAAACTTTAGCGTAGGAGTATAATAATAATAAGCACCAAGTAAGATCCTATAGGTTAGAAAGGAGTAGCCTATATACATGTACTGTATATAGTGAGCAGAAAATAGCCTTATGTGATACAGACCTAGTTTGAACTTATTTCCGTTTAGTTCCAATCCCTTTTTCCATCAATAAATCTGTTGCAAGCAATTCAATTGGAATGACCATATCCAACAAGAACTTTTACAACGCCATTCACTATCATCACCTAATGCTTAAAATATGGCTATGTTATATTAGGTTTTTTTTGGGGAGGAAAAGGGCCACTTTGATGATAGATTTGGGCGACACTTTTATCCCAATATATAATATACACAAGTTAATACTTTATTAATATATCTATATATTTATAGGAGGAGCCTGTGTAGTAAGTCTATTGGCTCGCAGAATTATTTTCTCTACTGAAGTTGAACTTGTATATTCCCTCATGATTCATGATGATAAGAAGTGCACAATCTTCTCCATAGCAGACGTACATGTACGTTGGCTTCAGAGAGAGAGATAGAGATGAAAGAAAGGAAAAAAAAGAGATATCTTTATGTTATGACCTATACAAGTCTGTTATATAATATATAGGATATTTCTATCTACAGTATGATATGGTATTAGAATGTTGGTGCCTGTTTCCCTTCAGTAATACAAAAATTTCAACTTCTATTGCTGATTTCTTTGTGATGTTCATGTCATTGTTCTAGCTTTCATCATTAAAAATTTTGCTTTTGAAAAGGTTATATAGGTTAAGCAGAAATAACAGTGGCTATCTTTTAAAGAAAAATTGATTGCTACATTTCCTGCAATAAATTGTTATTACCACTGTGATACATTTGTAACAATTTCTTGCATACTGATTTGTGTAAATTGCTTTTCGTCATTTATTGCCAATACATTGTGCAAAATTTTGCTGTTCATTTTGGCCTAGTTCCTATTTGGCAAAAAATAAGGTGTAATGTATTTTGAATTGGAAAGGGTTGATTCTGGTCGCCATTATTTCATTTCTGTTTAGTTTTTTCTTTAATTATTCATCATTTCATGTAATGTTATGTATTTTAATTATAGGTAAGTTATACAGTATTTAACTATAGGTTTTACCACAAAATAACACCATTTTTCGGAAATACATCAGGTAATTTCAACATAGCTAATTACCTATTTTCTCGAAGTCTAAGTTTGTTGGTCAAAATAACTTTACAAAACTTAGCACAATAAGGAACAATAGTATTTCTATCAAATAAATCCTTTGAGGGTCTTTAAAAATAACCTTTTAAATGGCTCAAAAATACCATATCAGACTGCAAAAGAATTTATCAACCTAGAAGAGTAAAAGGTGGCAACTCCTTTTCCTGTTTTCAGGGCCATCCAAGTTCCACCTTTTGCTCTTCTAGTTCATAACAAAACTTTGAATTTATTCTTATAGTAACTTATGATATTAAAATTCGCGTCAACAGCATAAATATTTTAATTAAATGGGGTTAATCAAAACAAACAAGCTTAACATCACTGATTCAATTTATTTAATGATTTTCTCTTCAAGAATCAAAACCAAAAATTTTGTTAGAAATTTTATGATAATTTAATTTTGAAAATTGTTTCATCCAAGAATTAAAAGAAAAAAAATTGTATTTTTTTACCATGATAATGATATTGGAATTTATTATAGAAACGTCCATACATTAAAAAAAATATATTTACTCTTGTGAGTGTGTGAGGGGAGGGTTTATTGCAAAAAAGAAGATGAATTTAAATTTGTACTCAACATGATCGATTTTCTAAATTATTCTTTGATTACATTCTTCACTGGTTTGTCTCCGTTTTTGTAATGTTTACTTTAATCTTGACTGAGCTCTTTTTTGTCACATGTCTTACAAAAAAAATGCTTCAAAAAGAAAATTAAAACATTGGTTCTGCTTTTTTTTCATGCAGATTTTTTGAACAAAAAAAAAAGCTCACACTTGAAAAAGTTTGGATAAAAAAACGTTCATTAAAAATGTGTAGACTGAAAAAAATAATACAAAAAAATTGCGTGTAGACATTTTTTTGTGTATGGGTTTTGTTTAGCTGTAATCTTCACAAAACTCTAATTATGACTTGAAATTTAAGTGATTAAAAAGTGCAAGAATTTTTTTTTTCCTTTTCTTACCATGAATTCATAAAGTCATATGACAAAAAAAATACGACGTCTGAGACCCTAAAGTCATATTATATGTTTTACTCTTCGGTTTTAGGCCTGTTAAATGATGCCTTTACAATGGGGTCATGTCATATGGTATAATCGACGGCATAGAAGAAGGCAAAAAACGTACCCTCAATACTTTACACAAGATTATTATTGGATACAATGGAAAAGTGATATTTTTTTTTGTTATCATGCATCATAAATATCCCCTCTGTAAAAATCTAATAATAATACTCGTATATCTTTGTAAACCTATTCAGAAGATGGCGGTCAGTAAGAATGAAATTGAAAGAGTTTTTCGATGATTTTTTTTTCTTTCTGTGTGACGAAAAAAATGTGGGAATAAGTTTCAAATAAGTTTTTTTAGATAACCTAATATATAAATGGGGGTGGGGGTTGGGTTGTTGTTAGTATATTTTGTTATTATTGTTGTTATGGTAACTGAGTGCCATAGGTTTGTAAGATTCAGGAGTTTGTGATGAGCCCAGAAGAATGTCATTTATAGATTTGAAAGGTGTTTTTTATTCTACTTCTTTTTTCTCGTTATTTCATACTATACATTTTTGAAATTGCATCAGTTTTGAATACAATAATAGCATCATCTGACAGCTTATAAATATATTGATTTCCAACATACACACACACGCATATGTATTTCCTATTTTAAACTTTTAATATATATTCTGTCTGGGGTGTCTTTGACTGTGACGAGGTGAGGGGGAGGATATGGAGGTACATGTACTGTATGTTTGCGGTTGACACAAATATTGTTTCCTAAAGCAAGCTTTTGTTTTTATTCGACTTCATCGAATAAAAACTGAGAGATTTGGGGGAGAATGAAAATGTTACTGCAGTGAATGACCACTTAGAAATCGATACCACAATTTTATTTGTTATACGGAGTGATTGTAAAGTTCAATAACCTATAAATTTGTTTGTTACATGCTGTTTATTTGATAGCAAAAAATATATTTTGAGAAAAGTAGAATAAACATTCTAAACACGGTCATAATATGCCAATAGGTTGATTGAAAAACGCTTGTACTGTTTGTTTTCCAAAATCTTTCCACACATATCTACTAACGTACTCAAAATAACTAATATAAAGTGTTCCATATACAGTATAATCAGACTATTCTTTAAAATAATTAAAATGTGTTTCTTTAAAAGGTTACAAGCAAACATACTAGCAAATGCGCTACAAACATTATTAGGAAGGGTTTAAGTAAATATGCTATTAAAATTTACTAGCAAATGCACTACAAAAGTTGCCAGGTACTACCATAGTACCCAACTTACTAGCAGTTGCACTGAAAACGGTACTAGGAAATGCACCACAAATGTTACTAGCAAATGGATTATAAAAGTTACAAACAATCTTACTTGAAAACTTATTAGAAAATTTACTAGCAGACTTACTAGTAAACTTACTAGCGAACTTACTAAGTAAATGCACTACAATCTATACTATCAAATACCCTATAAATGATGCTAGTTTATGCACTACAAGCGTTACTAACACTTACTAAAAACCATTTTTAGCATATTAGAAATTAGGTTTGTTTCAGCTGTTTTACAAACTTTTTCGTCATTTGGAGCACTATGATCGTGGCTAGTGAAATTAGAAAAGATTTCATTTCATAATAAATAAATGAACCCATTGAGACATTGACATCTTCTCTTTCTATCATAGGCTTAACAATATCTGCAACAGAAATACTGTTGCCAACTAGCCATTATTTTATGTTTCGGATCATATATATCCTGCTTATGCTCTGACTTAAACCAAGTCTTTGGCCCAAATGGCTAACAATTCTTAATTAAATATATATCTCCTCCATAGAAATTTCAACTTAAATGACAGGATAATGACCTTTCAAGGAACCTGTAGTACTTAACAATTGTAAACTGTGAGGCATAATCATAAGTTATAAAGGAGGTTAATTAATTGCACATTGAGTCCTGGACACATATTGCATTATTATTACAACAAATTTCCCCAATTGATAGTTTAAAGTTTCAAAAACTTTGCACAATGAAAGAATATTGTAAAATATTTGTACGATGGTAGAAATTTCGTCTTGAAGTTGTATGTAGGTCTATATAAAATGCGTGACAAAAAAAAAGATCACTTTATAGTGGCCATCGTGTGTCTTTACTAAATCGATTACATAAAAGCATTTTTCTTGTCCTATACATTTTTTGACTGCCTCTGTCCAATCTTATCATTTTCTTGCTGTTTTTTCTATATCATATTATAGACCGAGAAATTGTCAATTAGTTAGAAGAACTGGACTTAGAAAACTGCACCTAAAGTCTGTATAAATCAAAGTGTTATTTCTTGGTCTGTTCAAAGAAGATATGACACTCATGATAAAAAAAAATATTACTTGAGGTTTTTTTTTTGAAGACAGCGCATTTTTGGTTCCAAACCATCTCAACATTCAAAACTATGAAAGGACATATCTACGTGTTATGTATCTTTCTGTCTATTTTACTTCTGAAGATCTAATTGACTGACCAATAGACAAGATCCTTTTTTTTTCTCGAATAATGTTGTACACGTATAGGCATTAGAAGTAGGAGAAAATGGAAGAGTGGCATTTAAGAGGATCGATTGTCTTGAAGCATTTTCAGTCTGTTAAGTTGGCACCCAATGTCCGGCCATTTTATATTGTTTAAGACGCTTTAAAAAACTCAAAATGACCAGTTGAAAAGTGAGTGCAAAAGAAAATGGCAAACTGACTCGGTACACGTTCTTGTTGTTTGACTTCATAAGAAGTCTCTTACACCGTAGTTTAATTAATCTTCTGTAGTTTGGTTAATAGACTAAGCCCGTATATACAATAAATGAGTGATTCCCAAAGAGTGTGCCGAGAGTTTTTCTAGTTGTGCCGCTAAATTTTGCATTTTATGTTGAATGTTGAATTAGAATTAATATTTTCAAATAAATTTTAACTTGATTGGAAAAGCAAAATAAGTAAATCAGTCCTTTGTCCTAGGAGTTTAGGTGTTTGCACCTAAACCTTTGGTCTTCAAAGGGTTTATCGTGGCACACTGCTGACTAGTGTGCTATGAATTTTGCTAGGTGTTCTGCTATTTCTCCAGGCAAAAAAATACTGTGCCATGAGAAAAGATGTTTGGGTACCACTGTAAGTAGATGTAAGGAGGCAGATGCAGCTTCCTGAAGGTCCTATCCTTTCCTAATGTACTTTTTCACCCTAGTACAGTTAAGTAAATAGCATACAATTGAGCAGCAAACGCAAAAGAGATAAATGCTTCGAATGTTTCTTTTTGCTCTTTTCGTTGTCGGGCCTTAACGAGCCTGTTTCTTAATGAAGTCCTAATGTTTTTTTTTTTGGAAGCTCTACGAGAACCTTCAGCGTCTATGTACTGACTGAATCATTTAATTAGCCATTTTTTGTTCTTTATCTACTTTTCGGTTTATATTATAATAGTAGGCCTACAACAAGAACAAAAAAATACAGCTACAGCCTTTGAGGAATGATTTGGGAATACATTTTTTGTTACTCCAAAGAATGATAAATGTGAATTTTGTCTTAAACATTATTTTTTGCGTTAAATTTCGATTAAGTTTTTTTATTTAAAATTCACCAATGATAATCATTTTACTTTACAAAAACGTTGTTTTCAAACAAGTTTAACACTTTTTTCAGTGTTTTTGGTGTCAAATAATCTAATACAATTTAGATAAAACAATTTTTCTTAAGTAGTCTCTATCTCTCTTTTTTTTCAGAGTAAACTAAATGAATATAGAGTACGGATTTCAAACTCATTTTAAATAAGAGTCACATACTGTGTACATTGTAGTCGAATTGTAATATGCAGTGGTTCAAACATGGCCCCAGTTTCGATATTTTTTATATGGACAGTGTTTATACATTATCACGTGTCGATACCTAATGCCTGTTATGCAACATTGTATGTTCATGTTTTCTGTTTGTCTCACAACAGTTCCAGAACTTTGCAACATTGTCTCTAGAAACTCTAGCGACTGTATTGCTGGACAAGGCTAGAAACTAGTGTTGCGCGAATTTGTATTCAAGCCTTAAAGTGTAAACGTGCCTTAAAATATGCAATTCATGTCATAAAATGGTCATTATTTCCCAAATACATTATATTGCATATACAAAATAGGTATAAATGAACTTATTTTTTAATTTACAAAATTAATTCTCTCTCGTCAACAATGAACATCACTTTTCTGTTCTGTTGCTTAGCTTTGTTTGATATTTGGCAACGCTTTGATTAAATAAAATTAGCTAACAGTAAATAAAATAACTAAAATGTTGTACTAACTTATAGAAAAGAGTCTATGAATCATACTTCAACAAATAACTTTCATGTAATTTTTGAAAACCAAAAAAATAATTATGAAGTGATTTTTTTTTTTTTTTTGCAATTAGAAGTCAATTAAATTAGAAAATTCAGAATCGAAATTTTTTAGACTTTTAAGTTTAGTATGAATCAGCTATTTTACATAAAGAAAAAAGAATCGATATTAACATTAGTAGTGTGCAATTTCTCTTCTGTCATTGTTTTTTTAAAAAAAGTGAGACAGAATTTTTCTATGTAAAGTACTTTCACATTTGCATATTGAATTTTCTCTGACGAATAGAATTATCACAAATTAAGTTAATCAGAGAACGTAATTTAAAATTACTTTTGCACAGACTAATTTTCGATTGATGTGAAAAGGAAGGGAAGAAAAAAGAAGACAGAAAAATGTTGTACGTGTCTATAAGAGGATATTATTAGTCAATAGACTTTCTCTGGTTTTGTGAAATATGTGCCGCAGGTGATATTTTTCTGCACTGTCAAAAATGTCTTGAGTTTAGAAGCAGAAAGAGGATTTTTGAAAAGGGAGAAAACGAAAAAAAAAATTAAATAATGTTTTTAAAAAAAATTCATTTCTTCGTTCGTTATTATTGCCTATGGTGTATTATATATGTATATACTGTATGTATGCACTCTATGAAGTCTATGGCATTCGATTTTGATATTTTTCCAAATAGTGTTAGGAAAAAGCATGTTTGGAAGCTGATTATTTGAGCATTTCTTAGACGAACGCGTAAGTTGCGTAACGAGGCGATTAATTTAATAATTATCTCAGGTTCTCTTTTTTTTACGTCGTTTTCGTCGTCTTAAATACATTATCAATTTATATGCAAAAAGCTGAGAAAATCTCATCGTTACATTCGTGTGCAACATTGATTTAATGAGAAATTAAGATAATTTTTTTTGTGCGACGCTTGATAGCAAAAAAAAAATATATATACAAAATTGCTAGTAGAAATGGAATTGTACAACTTTTAATTTAATATTTTTGGCTATAGTTTATAAAAATTAAAAGCCTAATTCTTTTTAATAATCATTAAATATATTTTTAAAGTTACTAAAAGAAAAGAATTCAAATCACACAATTTGGTTAAAGATTCAATAATGTTATTATGTTTGAATTTGAATAATTACTCTGCAAGCAGTGCAAGAGGGGCTAAGAGAGTATTTAGTCTAAAAAAGCATAGAAATGCATTATCAAAATAAAACACCAACTATAACAATTCCCGATGCAAATATAATATAGAGTTGAATGGCAGCATTTTAGCATACACAATAATGTATGCCTTGTTGAATAGAACCCCCTATAATTTGCCTAAATCAAACTTTGAAAGTAAATTCCATTGTCGAATCACCTTGGGTACAAATGGCCAAAAATAGGAGTCTGTACGTGCAAAAATCTTTTGGTTTTGCATTTCTTGTTGGCAGGGGGAGTTAGAAAAAGAAGTTATTGTCTTATATTTTTGTATAGTGACAAGAAATAATTTCGTTGCATTTTTTTCTATATCGTATTGTTCGTTTGTATTGTTATTATTGATAATCATCAACTCAGACATAGAGACAAAAAAATTTCCAAAACAATGGCAAGTACATGTATATGAGCTCGTATGAGCCTAGTAACTAGAAGATTCACTGTATGTTCCTATTAAGTTCAGCAGACGAAAATCAATATAGCACGTATATGCAAAATAATTGTGCTTTGTCTGTGTATTTTTTTACTATAAATTTGATATGCAGTTGTGTGTCCCAGTCTGTATAATACAATATATGTGACCATTTGAGTGTGAGTCTTAAATACTTAGAATTTCAGATATTTGAGCCTAGCTCAATTATATCTGGTTAGATTTTATTTTACATGTAAGTCTTTGAAAGTCATTTGATAGTCGGAATGAATGACTGTAAATATGTCATAAGTACTTTTCAAGTAGTTATTAACTACGTTACTTTTGAAACTTTGTAATTTGTAATTGTTAACACTTTTTCTAATTAAAAAAGTAATTAATTTAAATTACATTTAATTACTTGTCAAGTTTATTTTGTTTTTTGTTTCTTAAACTTTTATTTAACAAATTTCTGATTATCGTCAATAATAATTAATTATAATTTATAACTATTGTTTTGGTGTTTTGATGATGCCACACTTTTTTGTCATCAAATCTGTAATTGGAAAGTAACTCAAATTTATTTATTTAATGAAAATGAGTAATTGCAGTTAATTAGTTTTTTTACAGATGTAATTAGTATTTGTAATTTATTATTATTTTTAAAAGTAATTTGTCCCAACACTGATTACATGTACCGGTATTTAAAATCTACTAAGAAATGTCTTGTTTTAATTTTTAAGGGTCACGTCAACCAATACATTTGTTACAATTGTAATTGGTTTATTGTTTTATTTTCATATTTAGAAGAACTTGTGTTGTTGTTGTTGTTGTTGTTGTTGTTGTTGTTGTAATCCTGAGGTTGCCTTATTATTTATATGTATTTTGTTTTCAAAACAGTAACTTTAAAAAAACAAGGGATTCAAGGAACCCTATAGACCTCCATTGCTTTAATATATGCTTGCATATATCAAATAACCAACTTTTTTCATTGTTACATGTGTGCACATGAGTACGCACATGAACACATGTGCGCACATGCATATACACATTTATACACGTGTGCACATGCGTATGCACATTTACACACGTGTGCACATGCGTATGCACATTTACACACGTGTGCACATGCGTATGCACATTTACACACGTGTGCACATGTTTACGCACACGTACACACGTCTGCACATGTGTATGCACATTTATGCACGTGTGCACATGTGTACGTACACGTACACACGTCTGCACATGTGTATGCACATTTATGCACGTGTGCGCATATGTAGACACTTGTGCACATGTGTACGTACATGTAAACACTTGTACGCATGTGTACGCACATGTAGACACTTGTGCGCACGTGTTCTTACGTGTGCGCACGTGTACACACATGTATGTACTCATGTACATGATATAGTTACATGTGATGTGCATGCATCATTCATTTGTAATAATATGGGTTTAAAATGAAAATACGTCACATGTATTCTAATATACAAAAATAATAACAGAACATAAAAAGAAACACCCCTCCTAAATAATAGAAAAGTCCCCCCTTTGGAATGCTACAACTGGAAAGAGGAAGAATCTCGATTTTTTGAAAAATCGAAATTTTATATATCAACTCGCTCTAAAATTTCAATTTTTTTCCAGTTTCATTGTCAGAATGTGTACATCATTTTAGGTCTGATGACATTTTATTGTAGGTGTCCCCGTTTTTGAGTTATTCGACCCACACAAAATTATGACCAAAAACTCAAAATTTGTTTCTAAAAAATTCATAAAACAAGGGATTCAGGGAACCCTATAGACCTCCATTGCTTTATTATATGCTTTCATATATCAAATAACCAACTTTTTTTCATTGTTACATGTGTGCGCATGAGTACGCACATGAACACACATGCGCACATGAACACACATGCGCACATGAGTACGCACATGTACACATGAGTACGCACATGTACACATGAGTATGCACGTGTACACATGAGTGCGCACGTGTACACATGAGTGCGCACGTGTACACACTTGTGCGCACGTGTACACACTTGTGCGCACGTGTACACACTTGTGCGCACGTGTACACACTTGTGCGCACGTGTACACACTTGTGCGCACGTGTATGCACTTGTGCGCACGTGTACGCACGTGTGCGCACGTGTACGCACGTGTGCGCACGTGTACGCACGTGTGCGCACGTGTACGCACTTGTGCGCACGTGTACGCACGTGTGCGCACGTGTACGCACTTGTGCGCACGTGTACACACATGTACACACTTGTGCACACGTGTACGCACATGTACACATATGTACACACTTGTGCACACGTGTATGCACATGTATAGACGTGTGTGCATGTGTATATAGATACATACAGATGTATGTATTCAAGTACATGACATAGTTACATGTGATGCACATGCGTAATTCATTTGTAATAATATGGTTTAGAATGAATATACGTCACATGTATTCTAATATACAAAAATAATAACAGAACATAGAAAGGAACACCCCTCCTAAATAATAGAAAAGTCCCCCTTTCGAATGCTACAACTGGAAAGAGGAAGAATCGAGATTTTTTTTAAAAAAAATTACGTTTTTAAAAAATCGAAATTTTATATATCGAATAGCTCTAAAATTCGAATTTTTTTCCAGTTTCATCGTCAGAATGTGTACATCATTTTAGCTCTGATGACATTTTATTGTAGGTGGCCCCGTTTTCGAGTTGTTCGACCCACTAAAAATTATGACCAAAAACTCAAAATTTGTTTCTAAAAAATTCATAAAAAAATAACCCCTGGGTAAAATTTTCTAATTTTTTGTCAGGAGCTTCATATTGACCACGGAATCAAATAAAAAATACTGCATGTCTTTATCTCATTCCGTTCTTGAGTTGTTCGAGGAACTAAATCGGGTTCCGGACACACACACACATACACACACACAGCCACACAGACATCCTTTTTTGCCCCTTTTCTTGCATGATCCTATATACCTCCATTGCTCTTTAGAGCAATGAAGGTCAAAAATAACCCCTGGGTAAAATTTTCTAATTTTTTTTCAGGAGCTTCATATTGACCCACGGAATCGAGGAACAAAATCGGGGTTCTGGACACACACAGCCAAACAGACATACAGACATCCTTTTTTTTTGTCCCTTTTCTTGCATGATCCTATATACCTCCATTGCTCTAAAGAGCAATGGAGGTCAAAAAGGTTTTCTTGATAATGTAAAACATTAGTTTTCTTCTGGAATTTAGTGGTGTTTAAAATGTAGTTGAAACATAGATGTTACTTAAATGTATTTCGAATGCATGCACAATTGTACTGTACATTGTATTGTACTGTACTGTACATTGTACGACCTTCAAAGTTTTAAAAGTTTCATCCTTCAAGTGTGAATCAATCATTGTCAATGCGTAACTCCAAATTTTATATTATTAAAAAGACACACAGAAATGGTCACAAAGTGTAGAGATTTTGTTTTTAATTGTTTACTCCTCTACTACTGTAGATTTAGCCTCTACTACTGTAGATTTAGTAGGAATAAAATGGAACAAATCTTTTGTGTGTGTTTGTGTGTTTTGTGGGTCTCAGGTGCAGTTTTCGCATTTCATGTTCTCAATTGTGTCCGTTTGAAAATTGCCATTCGAATGTCCAGCATCCAATCATACAATGTGTGGTTTCTCTGAATGTGAACGTTAATCATTGTTCACAAAACATATGTTAGGCTTGTTCTCATTAAAACCCTTTTTTTTAAGTTGAAGCCACACAAAAAAATAGGCTCCATTATTGGTTGACCTGCATTGTGAATAGATCTGAAAATCGGAACTATTGACGCAAATAATAAACTTTTAACATTTCTAAGTTAAAATGAAGTAGATGTTACATTTTAATAAATTATATACATGTACATAGAGTGCATGGTATATATTTATTTAATTTGTTGTAAGGCTGCTGCACATTCTGTTATTCATCGATTTATCCAGCATTGTCACGTGATGTCAAACATCTAAATAAATACTTTAATGAGAGAATATGTGGATTGTTTTCCTAAACAAAGATGAATATTGTAATTAACATTCACCGCTAAAACTGCAAAACTGTTGCTAAATGTATTGCTGAGCACTGTTAAATTGGTTTTGTTTTTCGTTTATAATTTGCAAAAATGGAAATACTATGTTAGGTGTTGACATAACCATAAAAAACACCGAATATAATTTTATGAAATTGCTAATTAAATATAAAAAAACTAGAACTAATATATAATACTGTTATCATCACTGTAATTTTAAAAAATGCACACAATAGACGCAGTACTATACTAATATGCTTAATGAAAGTAATTGCAAAATCCATCTTATTAATAACTATATAATAAATTAAATGCACATAAATCCAGCAGTATTTACTCCAAATATACTGTAAGATGTACTTTTTACCAAAGATTTATTTGCAAAGATAGAAAAGTATGACATTTTTATTTCGTTATGAGCAACTATAATTAAATAAAATGATTCAGATCGAACATGAAAAGAGGGATTTATTAATTTTCCTCCCCTCATTTTAGAAAATGTCAGTGTGTGTCATCTTCAAAAGAAAAAAGCAACAACCCCCTGGATAGATATTCCCCCCCCCCCCCCCGCAGTTTATGCAATGTGATGTTCATTTATACGTGCCCTATATGCTGATTAAGTTGCGTTTACATAGACCGTAAAATAGGGAGGAGATTAGATTTTTTTTTTTTTTTTTTGAAAGTTACTTTTAATTTTTTTTTTTGCCAAACTTTTTATTTTTCCTTTTAAAGAAATTAAATTTATGAATGACATTATTTATAAAGATGTATGTTTCCAGGGAGACTTTTTAAGTGTTATTTAGTATTGGATGGGTGGGTGAATGTTAGAGTGGGTGTAGACGGACATGAATTCTGTTTTGAGGCTGAGCGCCATTTCCGGTTTTGGTTTTGCGGAAACTTGAACGTTAGTTGGCCGTTTTATGTGTTCTTTTCCATTGTCCGGGACGGAAACTATCCATCACCCTGTAACATAGCTATATAAGAACCCACTATACTGTATAGCAATTCTCCTTCATTTGGTTGGAGTATTTTTTTTTTATCTACTTTGCTTCTGGAAGCGTCCAGCCCATCTTTTATAATGTCCACATCATAAATCTCAGTGTCCGGTCTGATTATATTGAGAGGCCTAACATTTTGTTGTATATGTGAATTAGTTCATATATACAGTAATATGGAACATTTGTATACATTTGTTATATATAAGGTGTCAACAATTGGTACCGGGTACATTGCTTCGTATCATGCTTGGATTTGAACAATAAATTGTTCTGCAAGCAGACTAGAAATCCTGTGGCAGAGGGACAAGAGTTCAATTGCAGCATGTGAAATGCATTTTCAAAACAGAAAATAGAAATATAGGCCAAATATTGTCGGAAAATTATGATATTCGTAGTTTTCTGACAATTATGATTCATAAAACAATGCGATTTTCATTGACAAAAAATCCTTTGCCTTTAGGTAAAAACAATTATGCATTTGCAATCAAAAAGACTGGCTAGAGACTACAGTTCTTCTGGAATTAAAATAAAACTGAATTAAAAGTTGTACGCTAATATAAAAAAGCATAATTCTTTTTGTCTTACCAGTTAATCGCTCTGCTACAGTTGACATTAGTACATTTTTTTATACCTGTTACAACATACTGTAACATGTTTTAAACCTTTTCTTACAAAACTGTTTATGAAAACATTTGAGAAAAATGCTAAATAAAATTAATGTTGCAGTTCATTTTTTGTTGAGAGGTTAAGTGCCTTGGCACGCGAACCATTTTTAGTGGTCGAGTTCGACTGCTAAATGCAGTTGGTATGTGGCTCATGTGCAAAGGTTCTGCGTTTTTTCATAGCAATACAATGTCAACCACAGCCCAGCCACCTACGACAACCATTTTTTTTTGTTATTGTAATTTTCAGTTGAACTCGACCACGCAAAAGTGGTCCGCGTACCAAACTCATAAACGTTAGTTGTGTGACTTTCGATCATTCCTGTATGTATACATTTTTTTTTTTTTAAAAAAATTATCCCACCTAGAAAACGTAAATTTAAAAATCAAGTATAGTTTTTTAAATGTTGAACTTCAAGTGAATAAAATTCAGATTTAAAATTAGTCTAGACAGATAACATTGTCTCTAATTGCATCCAGAAGAATTTTTTTGCTATAAATAAACAACATCTAATTCAAACAAAAGGACTCTCCATATAAAGATTTTATTAGTAGTAATATATGTATAATGAATGTTTATGAAAATATAACATTAATAATATTGAGTGGTTGTGACGTAATTTGTTTTTGTTTAAAAGTAAAGAAGTGGCTCTGAGATGTATTGATACAAACTTCTCAGAAAAAAAGATATACATATATATATGAAATTACATGTTAGTGTCATGGTAACTAACAATGGAGGAAAACACTTATGGGATGTAGACAAATTCAGGTGGTTTGGATCACATTTCTGAATAGAATTAGTCTCATCAAAGCATAATATGTCTAGAATAAAAGCTGTAATGCAAAAGTCTGACTGTAATCATGACAATATTTATGATAATGTTGATAATTTGGAAATGGTTTTTTGAGTGGAAGAGGATTGATTACAAAAAATAATGATGAAGAGATTGTAATTTGAAAAATTAATTCAATTTATATATAAATTGGTAAAAAAGAAAAAAAGAACCAATTAAATATATAAAAAATGTTGTGTTTTATTGTAATTTTGGTTTTTAAGCTCCATTGCTCTTTAGAGTAATGGAGGCATATAGGGTCATGCAAGTAAAGGGGCAAAAAAGGATTTCCATATGTCCGGAACCCCGAGTTTGTGGGTCGAACAACTCAAGAACGGAATGAGATAAAGACATGCAGTATATTTGATTTGATTCAGTGGGATAATATGTTGCTCCTGACAAAAAAAATTTTAGAAACAAATTTTGAGTTTTTGGTCATAATTTTTTGTGGGTCGAACAACTCGAAAACGGGGCCGCTTACAACAGAATGCCACTTTCCTCTTAATGATTCATTTCTAGTAATTTTTTTATTGAAATTTATGTCTTCCTGGCACACGAGACAAAAATCAGTGGAGGAAACCTTTGTTTGTGACATAATTCTAAACAAGAATGTGTTTTATGACTCTCTATTATGAGAGAAATAAATTTTAAGAATACTTTTTTTTTAAAAAAAAAGTGAAAACTCATAGAAGAAACTTTTTTAATTTGTTTTATGAAAAGCTGATTTATGAATTCTTAGTTAATTCTGCAGTTCAGAAGAGCAACAACACTTAAGGAGAAATTGAAAGCATATTAAACCTTAGTAAAAGGTCGCCAAATTTTTGACGAATGTTCGCCACATTTTTGACGAATGTTCGCCACATTTTCGACGAATGTTCGCGACATTTTTGACGAATGTTCGCCACATTTTTGACGAATGTTCGCCACATTTTTGACGAATGTTTGCCACATTTTTGACGAATGTTCGCCACATTTTTGACGAATGCTCGCCACATTTTTGACGAATGTTCGCCACATTTTTGACGAATGTTCGCTACATTTTTGACGAATGTTCGCCACATTTTTGACGAATGTTCGCCACATTTTTGACTAATGTTCGCCAAATTTTTGACGAATGTTCACCAAATGTTCGGGTGTGATACTTTATTACGAGATAATTAATTAAACAAAAATAGTTGTCGTATTTTTTATTTCCTAGGAGGTTAGCCTGACGAGTGACAAATGCTAGCGCAGCAACCCCAAAAAATTGATTCAAATCTACTTGTTTTGTAAATATTGTCGAGCGAAGCAAGTAATAAAAAATAACAACATAAAAGCACGCAGAAAATATAAGAAAAAATACATTTTATATAAATTGCAAGAGTTTCTTGCACAATTGACTTCCGAAAAATGCTTATTGGTTTTTTTGCGGCATATATTTGTTATTTTTACCTCCACTCTATAGCCCTGAAAGTCAAAATTCAAAATTTTGGAAAAGGGGAAGAAGTGAAAGTGTACAGCTTGGTTCAGGTTCCAGACAATGGTCTATTTGGGGAACCAGTATCCCTGTTTTGATCAAGTTGTGCCCCCCTATGTTTCTTGGTGTATTTTTATGTTATTGGCCTTGTTTAAAAAGTAAATTATTAGTTTCCTACCTTTTCTTGATGCTCGTTCAGATGTCCAGTTGATTTGGGGTTGTGGAGTTGATTGCTGAACTGGCACACACTTAAATTAAACACCAACTCAAATGATGATCACAAAACACTATGAAGTTTGCACACAATTTATTGTTTTAATTTGTAAACCAACCACAATTAATTATAATTCTGTATGTGTAAACCAAAATATTTCAAAGTTCTATTTGTGAAAGCAACAAAAATGATCTAAGAGTTCTGAATATGCAACCAAAATATTTTAGAGTTCTGAATGTGTAATCCCAAAATATTTCAGAGTTCTGAAAGTGTAACCTCAAAATATTTTAGAGTTCTGAAAGTGTAATTAAAATATTTTAGAGTTCTGAAAGTGTAATCTCAAAATATTTTAGAGTTCTGAAAGTATTACCAAAATATTTCAGAGTTCTGAATGTGTAAACTCAAATATTTTAGAGTTCTGAAACTATTACCAAAATATTTCAGAGTTCTGAAAGTGTAATCTCAAAATATTTTAGAGTTCTGAAAGTATAATCTCAAAATATTTTAGAGTTCTGAAAGTATAACCAAAATATTTTAGAGTTCTGAAAGTGTAATGAAAATATTTTAGAGTTCTGAAAGTGTAATCAAAATATTTTTAAGTAAATCAAACAATACACTAGGTTCCTACAGGAAACTAGTATATTGTTGTCTTTTTTCTTGAAAAAAACTAAGTCCTTCTGGTCCCTTTACAAACTGCTGGTATTCTTTTATCTCTCTCTCTCTCTCTCTCTAGCTGTAGACACTCTCTGAAACCTCATTGAGAGCCTCACACTCTCTTTGAGAGTCTGCCACACTCTGGTCTAAAATCTAAAATGAACTGACTAAAATTGAAGATTTTAGTCCATTCTAGTCTCTCATTGGTTAACTTGGGTTGATTATTCAATCATTTAATTGGTCAACCTTATGATTGAAAAGTGAAAGTATTGTGATTGACATGAAGGACTAACATGATATCAGGTGTTGACAAAAGTTACATTAAATGTAAACACAGGTGTGACCTTTCTTAGAAAAGGTTAATTTTAAGTGTTAGTTTGCTTTAAAAGTAACGATAGAATAATATTATATCTTATTATGATTGACAGGCCATTTTAACATTTCCTCTTATTATGACAGCAAATCTCATAAATTATTTATGTGATCTTATTATTTTCACACCCCCAGCCTAGTCACCGTATGATATTTTGTTAATGTGTGATGTGTATGCCTATTGTAGTTAATTGTTTCTTCTTTCTGTTATCATTGTTTCACTTAAGGTGTTAAATTACACCTTTTAACTTTTCTTTCTATTCACTTAAGGTGTTATATTACACCTTTTAGCTTTTACATACGACACACCTGTTATGACACTTGTTTACATTTTAAACTTTCTTCTTCTCTATCGTCTATTCTTTTTCAGGTGTCACATTACACCTTTCTAGTTAAACACCTGTTTTCATTCACAAGTTCTTTTAAACATTATTATTAACATTATTATTAACATTATTATTATTATTATTATCATTATTACCATTATTATTACTATTATTATTATTACAATTCTTATTGTTGCTTTTCCTTTTTGGTTTCTATTTAGTTTTTTGTTTTGTTTATTTTTGTTTATGTATGATTTCATGTTAGGTGTTTAGGTGCATTTATAGTCCATTTTGAACACCTAACATCCCTACCCCCTAAATTTCACTTCCCACATTTAATCTGTGTAATTTACCCTAATTGTCATGAACCTTCACTTACAATAGTCCTAATTTTCTACTTTTTTTTTTTTCATGTTATCATTTACCCCATTTTAGCACTTCTATATCTCTTCACTCTTGGATAATTTTATAAATAGACAAATTGCAGCACATTTTAGGAATTGCTCACAAATTCTATTAGTTCATTGTTTTGATGTAGTCCTCATGATGGTTTTGTATAGATGTCATCAGATGGTTACTAGGTTGTCATCTGTTGATTGCTGATCTGTAAATCAGTTTCTGTTGAAATTGTCCTTTAGACATCACTCAGGCTACAATGTCAATATTCAGTCTGATGAAAGGTTGAAGTTCTCCCAAATTGGCAAACCAAGGTCCAAGTCTTCAAAGTATTAGTCTGCTTTTCTGAAGAGATTTTTTGATTAACTGTTATAACATCTGGTATTAGTCTGCTTTTCTGAAGAAATTGTCAACTTGCTAACCTAGCATCTGTAGAGGTTTTCGTTGATGTTCTAATTTTTTGATGAAAGTACAAAGCTCCAACTTGAATGTGGATACAATGTTCTGATTTCGTGAACAAACAATACATTTCAATTGACACTTTTAGTACTTGTTATAAGAGTGAGAGACCTAATGCTTACAACAAATGAATAGTCATTTTTTTTTTACCTAGTTTGTTTTTCTAGCCTGTAACTATCCTAACAATTTTCTTATCATACTCTATCCTTCCTAACACATTTCTAAAATAGCAGGACAATTCTTTGTTGGTCTACAAGCCCTAAACACACAATACAAATTACAGATGTACATAATAAATTTGAAACACTTAACTACTTTTTCAACACATAAAAATACAATTCTGGTTAATAGTATAATAATTGCATGGGTTACATAAAAATTATATAAATTGTAGATTATATAAAAATCATAAAATTAAACATGTTATTCTTTAGCAAATATTGTTTACCTTCAACATGGAATTTGCCTTTTCATCATATTACCTTTTTTAGATAAAGATAATGTGAAGGGAGCCAGATTCCATTCCAAATTCAGGATTTATAACTACCTGTTTTTTTCCCACATGTGAACTTCTTTCTATTCCATCTTTTCTAATTATTACAGTGCCTTCTGCACTAACCATTATAACGGGATCATTAAGTTTGATGAAGTTCACCCCATCCTCAATTTTGAATGCATCCATTCCCAGTAAATTTTGCCCATAACATTTGTTTTGTTTTGTGGCTGATTCAGACACATTGAAATAATAATTCTCTATATTATTTCAAACTTATGATTGTACCTTGTTATTTATTTAGATTATGTAATTTTTCATTTATTTTTTTTTTAAATTATTTTACTTGTATTATATATCCATTAAATTTTTTCCCAATATATATTTTTTTTATGTTGATCCCCCATTTAATAATTGTAGAGGCAATATACTACCATTTCCCATTTCAGCTTTTCTACTTGCCAAAATGTTCCATTATTATAAGAATAAAATTATTCTATTCATTTCATCTCATTCACTGAGATGTTTTTTAAACTCCCCTTTTGTTTTCCATTTTACCCTTAACTTCAATTTTTCTCTATTTTCATGTTCATCAAATTTTCTGATTACTATATTTCTTGACATTATTTTTCTTCATCACTTTTTTACTCAATTATTGACTCCTGAATAGCTTTTTTGGGTATGGGTGCTAGCTCCAATGTATTTCCTGTTTGGCTAGGACTAATAGCACATTAATTGTGGGCATGAAATTTTCTTCCATAAAGTATCCCGTTATTATAGTACTCACATCCATGGTTTTAGGTATGAATTATTTTTTCATGTTATCCTGTAATACCATATAGCCTCCCATTCTGTTTTCAATTGAGTTTGGTTTTATGTCATAGGGGTACCTACCCCCTAGGCTGTTTCATAATTCTTTTCCACTTGTCTAATTTTTACCTTTAAATTCTTATCTTTATTCAACTTATATATTCATTGTTCCCCCTATTAGAACCTATCATTTCTTAATTATACGGATGGTCCATCATCCAACATTAGTGTTTTAATTATCTAACCATATTCTTACCTAATTCCGGACAGTCCGTCGTCCAACACTAATGGTTTAAACCACTATTTGTTTTCATTCACTTTCTGTTTTACTGTTTTCTTCTTGCTCTTTTAAACTTATTTTTCTCAATTACACGGACAATCTGTTGTCCAACATTACTGCTTTTAACTCCCTGTTTCATTTCTTATTTTATTCCGGACAATCCACTGTCCAGCAGTAATGTTTTAAATCATTTTCCTTTTTATTCATTTGTCTATTTTACTCTTGTTTTTCTTAACTTCATTTTCTGTAACTGTTTTATGGCATCCTTGCACCTTTATGTCTAACTGCTAAATTTGGGTCTCTAGCCTCAATTTAATTTACCCCATTTTTCCCTTGTACTAATTTCTCATTTTCTTCTTCGGCTAAAATAATTGCGATTGTCTCTTGTAAATTAGCAGGATTCCGGGACAACACAAACCTTTTAATTCGGGAATTCAATCCTTTTATAATTTGGTTTTGGATCATACCATCCCGCATGGCTATTTGATCTGGAGTAGGATTTTCATCGGTGAAAGTTCTACCTCGAGTTTTTACCCTCAAAATGTACTCTATTGCACTCTCGGTGCTACTTTGCTTTTCTTCTAAAAATTTCTGCATTGACACTAATTTGGGTTCTATTGGTTCAAAACGCTGAATCATTAATGCTTTTAGCTCTTCTAGTCTTGTTATCTGTCTTATCTCTGGGTGATCTCTTAGGAATTCTGCTGCAGGACCTTTACATTTAGCTTTGATTAAGATTATCTGAAATTCCTCTGTCCAATTTGCTAGCCTAGTGATACCTTCAATCTGCTCAAACAATTCTTTGGCAGATGGACCTTTTCCATCCCCTGAAAAATATGGGATTAAGCTACTATGTACAGGCTGATTCACATTTTGATTGTGCCCCACACCTGAAGTGGTAGCTTCGTTGTCTCCTTGATGATCCATGTTATTTGGTTTATTTGGTTTTCCTTGTAAATTGTTCCCTTACAAACCCCACAAAATTTTAAAGAACCTCACCCAAATTTTGTATATAGTCCGCTTTTCTGGGACTTTTTGTATGGGAGCGTGCGTGTATGTGTGGGAGCGAGCAGAAACCACAAAAATATCGCATATGTACTTATATCTACTTAAAACTACTTATTCGGCCATTTGAAAACATCAATCTAAAAGGTATGAAAAACATTGAGAAGGGAAAAAAAAATTTCAAAGGTTTCACTATTAATTAACATTAATATGTATTTTAATAGGGAAAACATTCAGAAAATTATAACAAAAATTAGAACCCAGGAATTCAAACTTCAGCTTTAAATCAAAAAGGGGAACACTGAACTCAACAAGGATAAAATCCTGTCGACTGCGCCACTTGTTATTTTTACCTCCACTCTATAGCCCTGAAAGTCAAAATTCAAAATTTTGGAAAAGGGGAAGAAGTGAAAGTGTACAGCTTGGTTCAGGTTCCAGACAATGGTCTATTTGGGGAACCAGTATCCCTGTTTTGATCAAGTTGTGCCCCCCTATGTTTCTTGGTGTATTTTTATGTTATTGGCCTTGTTTAAAAAGTAAATTATTAGTTTCCTACCTTTTCTTGATGCTCGTTCAGATGTCCAGTTGATTTGGGGTTGTGGAGTTGATTGCTGAACTGGCACACACTTAAATTAAACACCAACTCAAATGATGATCACAAAACACTATGAAGTTTGCACACAATTTATTGTTTTAATTTGTAAACCAACCACAATTAATTATAATTCTGTATGTGTAAACCAAAATATTTCAAAGTTCTATTTGTGAAAGCAACAAAAATGATCTAAGAGTTCTGAATATGCAACCAAAATATTTTAGAGTTCTGAATGTGTAATCCCAAAATATTTCAGAGTTCTGAAAGTGTAACCTCAAAATATTTTAGAGTTCTGAAAGTGTAATTAAAATATTTTAGAGTTCTGAAAGTGTAATCTCAAAATATTTTAGAGTTCTGAAAGTATTACCAAAATATTTCAGAGTTCTGAATGTGTAAACTCAAATATTTTAGAGTTCTGAAACTATTACCAAAATATTTCAGAGTTCTGAAAGTGTAATCTCAAAATATTTTAGAGTTCTGAAAGTATAATCTCAAAATATTTTAGAGTTCTGAAAGTATAACCAAAATATTTTAGAGTTCTGAAAGTGTAATGAAAATATTTTAGAGTTCTGAAAGTGTAATCAAAATATTTTTAAGTAAATCAAACAATACACTAGGTTCCTACAGGAAACTAGTATATTGTTGTCTTTTTTCTTGAAAAAAACTAAGTCCTTCTGGTCCCTTTACAAACTGCTGGTATTCTTTTATCTCTCTCTCTCTCTCTCTCTAGCTGTAGACACTCTCTGAAACCTCATTGAGAGCCTCACACTCTCTTTGAGAGTCTGCCACACTCTGGTCTAAAATCTAAAATGAACTGACTAAAATTGAAGATTTTAGTCCATTCTAGTCTCTCATTGGTTAACTTGGGTTGATTATTCAATCATTTAATTGGTCAACCTTATGATTGAAAAGTGAAAGTATTGTGATTGACATGAAGGACTAACATGATATCAGGTGTTGACAAAAGTTACATTAAATGTAAACACAGGTGTGACCTTTCTTAGAAAAGGTTAATTTTAAGTGTTAGTTTGCTTTAAAAGTAACGATAGAATAATATTATATCTTATTATGATTGACAGGCCATTTTAACATTTCCTCTTATTATGACAGCAAATCTCATAAATTATTTATGTGATCTTATTATTTTCACACCCCCAGCCTAGTCACCGTATGATATTTTGTTAATGTGTGATGTGTATGCCTATTGTAGTTAATTGTTTCTTCTTTCTGTTATCATTGTTTCACTTAAGGTGTTAAATTACACCTTTTAACTTTTCTTTCTATTCACTTAAGGTGTTATATTACACCTTTTAGCTTTTACATACGACACACCTGTTATGACACTTGTTTACATTTTAAACTTTCTTCTTCTCTATCGTCTATTCTTTTTCAGGTGTCACATTACACCTTTCTAGTTAAACACCTGTTTTCATTCACAAGTTCTTTTAAACATTATTATTAACATTATTATTATTATTATTATCATTATTACCATTATTATTACTATTATTATTATTACAATTCTTATTGTTGCTTTTCCTTTTTGGTTTCTATTTAGTTTTTTGTTTTGTTTATTTTTGTTTATGTATGATTTCATGTTAGGTGTTTAGGTGCATTTATAGTCCATTTTGAACACCTAACATATTGTGCAAGATTCGCTGCAATGCTGAAATGCAAACAGGCTTGTAATATTAGTTTTATTGATAATTTTTTTTTTATAAAAACTCAAATCATATACGCGTTTTGTGCACATGTACGTTAACGCTGTAAGGCTTATTATAATGATTTCATCTCAGATTACGTGTATAAGTACAGTAGGGAAACAGGCTGGTTGTTCTAACTGTAATGGTGCCTCAAACCAGTGATAATCATTTAAGGTGTTTTCTTTCACTTTGTCGTGACAAACACATTATTGAAAGCCTATGTGGTACATGTATACTAATAATAATGTTGGAAATAAGAGAAGAGACGAGGCACAAGAATTTTTTTGTGTAGATCTGGTGCGATTTTCGGGTTTAATCTTCTGCAGACAAGATCGAGCTCCATTCATTGCCATTCAATCTTGATAAAAGCAACTTTATAAGCTACTCTCAATGTGATTTGCTTTCAAGATTAGAAGATAATAACAATGTCTGTTTGGAAGGATTTTCTTTTCATTGTTAGAAAAACAGTTAACATGAAAGCGGTGAGGAAAAAGAAGGGGGGGGGGAGAGTTTGAGAGATGGTAATATTACAATTTGTTACTTTGTTAACATCATGATGGTAAGGTAACAATTGTTGACTATTATCACAATTTTTCATCAATATATTTAAAAGGATTGTTTTATATAATTATGTCCACTATACTAATAGGCGTTATGGGGATTTCAATTGCGCTTATACAAAAACAAACTTTGTCACAACATACACATCAAATTAGAGGTTTCCAACTGATCTACCTGAAAATACTTAAAGAAAAATCCCGGAAAAATTGCAAGTCATAAAAACCGTAAAAAATATTCCTGTCTCCATGTTTTCATAAAAAAAATAAAGAAGCGCAGGCTGGTGTTTACTCTACATTATATAGGTGAACCATTATGGCGTCTATACATTTTGCATATTATAGTGCTTAAATTAAATGCTTCTACATGCATTTACTATATTTATAGCAAGGAATACTATATGATCTATAGTTAGTCCTTGTATGTACATGTAGCTCAGTATGCTACTCTTTGCTTAAGTTGTAGTTCCTTTTCCTTTTGTGCAAGTTGCACGACGGGTTTACTAGTAGGTTATAATTTATAAATATGGAAAATCTGAAAGCTACTTGTATGGATTAATCAATGAAAATGTATTTAAAATAGTTTAATAGCAATGACCACCTTTTTTGTGTTCATTAAAATGGATTTAATCAGTTAGACTGACTGAAATTTAAAATTTATTAGAGAAATGTTAAAAGGATTTCAAGTAATTATGGTAGAACCAAACCTGTATTAATTTTTTTTTTAAATTCTTTATATAAAAAGTATAAATGTACATAATAATGAAATGTTTTAATCTTGTATTATATCTTTGTTGTGGAACACAATGTTTTATATACTAAAATGAGGTCGCTGTCATATATGGTGACAGCAATGATTATATTTTAATCCGAATGTTAATTAGACCTAACTGTCAGATCGTTTTCATCAAGGCTTGCATGAAATGATGTTATTTAGCTTAATATATTTTGTGCGTGGGCTCATCATCATATTTAGGGTGGATTATTATTATTAAATATTATTTTCAACATATTGCATAGAAGTATTAAGTTTTTTTTTGTTTGGGGTATGAACAACAGCAATAGGGCCTAAATTTTTAAAAAAGGAAACAACACATAACTTCGACTTGTATCCTCTTAACCAGAGGCCTCATTACAGAAAAAATGTTATAAATTGTGACAATCATACATTATATCATTACTTGTACTTGGTTATAAAATTATGAGCTAGATGTGACAATTTACTGTCATATGACAGCTTTTACTTGCTTTTTTGTAATAAAGCCACCAAATTCCAAAATAGAAATATTCTTTTTAATGAGAACACATTAATGGAGTTTTATATATTTGAGCCTTGTTCAAAGTTTTCACGTTAAAGTGCCAAATTTCCTTTTTAAGTTTAAGCCTCTCTATTGCAGACTAAATAATGTTCTGCAATTTATTCATTAGTAGAAAATATGTAATTAATATTTTTTTCTGAGAAAATGTTTCGTATTGTTCATGGTCTTGATGGTATATTCAAAAAGCTCTTTTGTGTGAACCAAATGCATGTAGTCAAACATTTTTGTGATGTGTGTAGTGTTAGTTGGAATGCCATAAACTTTGAAATGATTTTTTAGAATAGAATGTTGGATTTTAACACATACAGTACATAGATTCATAAAGAACATATAACACACATATATAGTGACATATTTTCAGTTTATCATATTTATTGATAAGCATATTGAATCTAATATGAGTGAAAAGAGGATGAGAGAAGACAGAATAAAAAGATGGATAGAGGTCCGGAAGAAAGTCATGTATTTTTTAAGATTATAAAATATAAATTCATTTCTTCTAAGGACTTTCAACAAACACCTTCCGCATTTACTTTTTTTTCTCCACAAGGACCAATATATGTTGCAAGTCCATTTTTTGAAGATAATAAATTATAGATGTTATTTTTTTAAAAAAAATATCTTTACTTAATAGATTTTTTTTTCTTCTATTTATTCATCTATAAAATGAATAATGTTATTTCTACTCTCCACTTTGTAGATCATTTTCTTCTTCTTATGTATTTGAGTATATTTCTTCCTTTGGCTTTGATCCAAACCAACCAAAAAACCCCATCCCATCTTTTTCCATTTTCATTCATCTCCCAATAGTACATAGTCTCCATGGCTATTATTAATAATATACCAAATATTTTTTTTCAGATTTGCTTTAGCTTTTCTAAGATAGAGTGAGGTCAGTCAAAACTATGTGTATGTATAAGAGCATCATCATCATCATCATCATCATTGAAATACATTCTTAGAGAGAAAGAAAGAGAGAATTGTTGGAACCTCCAAACTTGAATTATTGCCTCTTGGAGAAAATTGTGGCTTCCTATATCTTTTAAGTATAGAGGCTTACATTTTGTGGTTGCGAATATGCTACATATTTTTCTCAATTACCATATACTGAGATTTTTCTCAATGTGTTGTATTTTGAAAAACAAGAAATATAATGTATTAAAGATGTGACATGTGAAATATATATTTATAAGTAAAATCCCAGTGATGAAAAGTTGTACCTCAATAGAAATATATATATAAACCATAAAATGATATTAGATATATGTCTTAATATATAAATAGATAGACGATTGATGTATATCTATCTATCTATATATACAGCTCTCTTATGAGTTAGTCAATGGCCATTTATGTTTGGCCGCAACAGCTGTTGTTGCAATGTGCTACTATGTACTGACCAATACGGACAAATGGATGAATCACATATGATATTGTTACTCTCTCTCTCTCTCTCTCTCTCTCTCTCTCTCTCTCTCTCTCTCTCTCTCTCTCTCCCTCCCTCCCTTTCTAACTCTCTTCCTAACTTTAATTCATATATGGAACTAAAAGCTATATCATACTGGCTTCTGTGGTCATTGCAACCTAACATAAATATGAGAATGTGAAACTATATTGTTGTGTGCGTGTCTTATGAACTGGTCGTTGATTGGAATTATGACCTTGCTCCCCAAAGCCAGTAAATCAATTTAAAATGACAGTGGATGACCTCAGTTGGATGACATCACATTCGCATTTGAAAACAGAAAGCTTTTTGTTGTGTGTGTGTCTGTGCTCCTATGATGAGAAACCATATTTGTTTTATTTTTTTCTTGATTGTCATTTGACAATAGAACTTCTGTTTAGAAATCATTGTGGTTTTTTTGCATGTGTCAAGTTTAAAATGACTCGTAAATAAATACAAAAGGCAAAAATTTACATAATGAACTTTTTAGATTTTTTAGAAGCATTTTTTACATATTGTAGGTGAATATGCTCATTTTAAGCAATTGTTTTTAAATATTGTTTGCAAGAAAGTAAAATAGTAGGTGAAGTTCAAATATTTTTACGTTAATTTAATTTTAAAATTGCCACGAAATGTATTTTTAAGGATGTCATCATGAAAAAATAATTTTATCATCTTTCAGTTGTTGTTTTTGAAGAAGAAAAAAATCTTTGCATTATTTTTTTTTTGTTAATTAAAATTATTTTTGAGCTAATCATTTTTTCAGTACCGATATGACAATGAGGCCATAAAACGGTCAATGATAAAATATTTTTCAAGTTCGTTTCTTGAATGCTTGCCACGTACTGTATCTGGAGATTGCTACGTATCAGAGGATTGTTTGCAGTGATTGCCACATATCAGGAGATTGCTTGTTGTGATTGCCACATATCAGGAGATTGCTTGCAGTGATTGCCAAATATCAGGAGATTGCTTGCAGTGATTGCCACATATCAGGAAATTGCTTGCAGTGATTGCCACATATCAGGAGATTGCTTGCAGTGATTGCCACATATCAGGAGATTGCTTGCAGTGATTGCCACATATCAGGAAATTGCTTACAGTGATTGCCACATATCAGGAGATTGCTTACAGTGATTGCCACATATCAGGAGATTGCTTGCAGTGATTGTCACTTAACAGGAAATGAATGAGTGTATTTGATTCAATAATGCGGTTGTTTTTGCATTGAGGTTTTTCTTCTTTTTTATAAGAATATTCCTCCCTGTTGTATTTAGAGACAAATTATTGTCTTTCCCTTTTTTACAGTTATTTCTAAATAAAATATTACATAGTCGATCGTTGGGTTTCTTATAAAATTTAATAGTTCTTTTTTATGGCACTCGGTGTTTTATGAGACTCAAATATTGTTTGAGAAGAAAAGTTTGAGAAAGAATGGGGTTACTCCATAGAGAGGAGAACGGATGATATTTTAAACTCAAGGAGATCAATTCGAAGAATTCTTTTTTGGGTGTCATGTGTTATTTTACGTATGTACATGTATGTGTGTTCTATGTATATGTGTGTGACTAGAAACGGGAATAATTTACGGAGGAACGGGTTTCAGGATGATCTTTTGTGCTTCAAGGGGTTCACGGGTAACAGTGTGTGACCGCAAACACATTCAACATTTCTTTTTTCAGAAGTTAGATAAATAAACATGTCTTCTTTTATTATTCTAAAAATACAGTAACTTTATATTTCAGTCATATATTTATATATGTACGGATGTTTTTGTTTTTTTGAAGAAAAATCTTGTAATATAAACTAAAATATTTGTTCTCAACATTATTAGTATAATTATTATTTTTATTCATTGTCCTATAAAAATAAAATTCATATAAATTGTATTTTTGGTTTTAGTTTGTAAACAGGGAGGAGATTTGTTTTGGTTCTTATTTACGAGTATGTCTGGCTATACAAAATTTTTTTTTTGGAAGGTTACTTTTAAGTGGCGCATCTGTTCAAGACATTTGAAAATATTTCTTCAAAGATTTCTGAAATACTCTTAATAATTTCTGATCTTTTTTTTCTATGAACAAGAACTAAAATAAATAACTACTAAACCCTATATCTTACTTTTTTTTCGTTCTGCTCATTTTACTTAATCTTATAACAAGTTATGACAAAATAGAAAAGAAAAAAAATGATAAAAATTGTAGACACCCAAATATGACAGTATATAATATAAGTCTAAAAGATTTTTGTCTCTCTTTATTTTTTTTCTTCTGTATCTTCTTTTTCTAACATTTGCAGTTAAGTTGATATTAATTGTAATTTTCTGGCGCGTCTGAAAACTTGAAAGTTAAAGTGGAGAACAATTTTTTTTTCTCTTTCTGAGCTTTCAAAAGCTAAAAGTAGACCATAATTAACTTGTGTGCACTCTTTATTTCTATAGATATATAGATATACATATACATGTATATGTCTTTATTGTAGTTTTATATATAAGACCTATATATATATTTATATAATATTCTTATGGATTTTGTACGGATTTTCTGTTATCCGAAGGCGTCTGTCTTATTTCTCGTCCTCTATTTCTCTCTATTCGACCCGCGGGTCTTAATTGGACGTCTGCAACTGGCAGCTAGAATCTTTTTTTTCTGCCAACATCATCTATATAAGCCTACTCGACATCCCGAGTTAATATTTTTTTGACCATCAGTGGACCATCGTTATTTTCTGCTATTTTTTTTTTGTAAGGACAAGTACTTTAAGACATTTTCCATTGCAACCTCATAGTGTGTGTTTTTGAGTTATGAAAAAAAAAGGAAAAAAAACTATGAGTTTCTGTTTTATAGGGAGCTAAGTAACCTAAAGTGTCCCCCCTTTTTCACTTTCAGACATTCTCTGAATAGAGTAGAAAAACTCAAGCAAAATGATTATTTGTGTTAAATGAACCAGTCGTGTGTTGGGAGTTTCAGAAAACAAGTTCACATTTTTGCTAACTGTTTCTTAAATAAATGATTGTATTTTATGTTATGTCTCGATTTGTTTAGGAAAATGAAATCTAGATTCGAATTATACATGTAGGTGACAATGTAGGTTAATAATAGAGCCTGGGTCGGAATTTGAACCTTTTTTCAATGTTTCCCACAGATAGGAATCAAAAATATTAACGCGAAATGTGACAATTTTTTTGTTGGACTAGTTGCAGATATTTCGATTGAATGTCATTAATTATTGCACATCTCAATTCTGTTTCCGTCATCAGGAAACAAATTTTGTTATTTTTAATAAAATAAAATTTATTATTATAAAAAATAAATTATGACAAACTCAAAATCGCTCCAAATTCCTGATTAAATTTTAACGTGTGGCGTTTGACGACTATGTTGCCGACTTGTGCAATAGGGGTTTAACAACTATACTTTTGTCGCCCTTAGATGAAGCTTGTGACGTCAGACGAATTAACAAAAAAATTAGAAGTGTATCATTTTGTCCGATAAAAAAGGATAATAACAAATTTTTCAACACTTTAAACAAAACGGTTCTTGCACCTTTTTTTATCAGACAAAAATGACAGAATCCTAAATTTTTTATAAATCCTTCTGACGTCACAAGCTTTATTTTATGGCGAGGTAATTAAACTTTTAATTATTTTGTAGTTTTTTATGAAAAAAGTTATTGTAGCTTTCATTTTGAGCTGACTTTTTATACAGCTATTATCTCAGTACTAGCACAATATAATCCTAATACACAGTGCTATAAATCTATAATCAATACAAGTTGTTATTTTCGAATATGTTCCATGTTTTACAGCAACTTCTGCATGTTTTACTTTAGTTAATATTAAATGAAAGTTGTTGTAACAACTGTTTTTTGTCTGGAAAGTTACATATAATTTTACAAGTGATGATGTATACAAGAATGGAATTCTAGTCTAACAGCCACTAGCGATGATTAAAGTACTAAATCAATATATAAAATCATCTAATTACTAAATATATACCATGAATGTGTTTCTGAAGGTCGTGTTGAAAGTCCTGCCAAATGTTGTTCACCATTTGTGGTTTTAATTTTTGCACACCAATGCAAATAGTATATGCTTTATATTATATATCCATGCAGATGTGAAATAACTGAGTCTATAATATGATTAAATTGATCTCTAAGTGGCTTCCTAATTTTATGCTTCAAAAACAAAATAATCACAATGTTGTTTCAGAAGTTACCATTTTGAACCTGATTCTCTTTTTTTTTTGCATAAATAATAATGTGGTGTAGCCATTACAAATCTAATGTTGGTTGGTGTCGCACATGGAAATGACAGTTATTTCAAAACCTCATTTTCTTCTTTTTGTATTCAATGAAAATCTGATTTTTACTATTGTTCTGTAAAAAGAATAATGGGATGCGGTAGTTAGAGAGGGAGGAAGGGAGAGAGGGTGTTAATAATATTTGTTGGAAGGAAGGAAGAAAGGGAGGGAGGATAGAATGAGTTTGTAAATGGATATTTTAGTATTATAATCCAAACGGTTAGAGGTAATCTGTTGAAAACTTTGATGAATTAAATAATGTGCAAATCCACCCTTCCGTTATTCAATATAACAAAGTTATTTCCAAATTAGAATAATAATTAATCCTAATTAAAAAGAGTGGGAAGTGGGTTGTTTTCATGCACAATATATTTTCATATGTAGATATATTTTCTATGTGAAACATTACAATTTTTTTTAATATAAATTATTCAACATTGTTCTACAATGTTTAAGCATAAGCCCTCTATACGTGATTATCTAGAAATATACAGACTTAAGAAAACCTCAAGAAAAATTATTAATATTTCAGTCTTACATTACTTTATTACATTTATATTATTATTTTTTTTTCTTTTTCGCTTTGTATTTCAATATCATAATACCATTTTCTTATTTTAAAATTACAATTTGAAATGGTACGACTAAATTATATTGTCGAGTCTTGTTAACCTTCACAAAAAAATGATTTGTATTGTGGTAAAAGTTATTCAAACATACGAATATATATATATATATATATATATATATATATATATATATAAGATATTTTTTCAGTATACTTTTTGTTGACAGATTTTCATTGGTAAACGAATTTACGAAGTTTTTTGTTGATGTTGTTTGTCTGGTTTGCTTTTGAAAACAAGACAAAAAATTGTTTTTTTCCCTTATTAAAGTAGGGTTTTTATATCATGTATGTTAGATTGAATATTTTGTTGTTGTTATTGTTGTTCTTTCTTATCTTATAAGAAGACAGAAAAAAAATTGTAAAAAAAATAAATCAAAAAATGAGTTTTCTTATAAAAAAAGTTGTTTTTATTGTTCATTTTTAATATACTTGTAATTGAAACTTCGTACACTTTCTACTGTATTTTGCCCTATGGCTAATGATAAGTTTATTATAACAAATCTGTATATACCCTAGTATACAGTATATAGATTTGTTTTGTGATAATACTGTTTGGTATTTTGTAAACTAATGAGGGCGGAATTAATTAAGTTAGCAAAAATTTAAAAAAAAGTAAGGTGGATGACCTGAACATACCAATAAAGCCCCCCCCCCTCCTCCACCTATGTAGTATGCTCTTATTTTGCAAATTTAACAAAAAAGATCTTCTCATTAGATGAAATGATCCAAAAATTCTTTCCTTCCTTCCTTCCTTTTTCTTCCTTATTAACCTAATTAACATTTGCGTGTGTCCGATTAATCAGATTTACACAAACATTTTGTCGACAAGAAGAGTTAAGAAAACCTCTTCAGGGAGAATATCTGATATGCTCATAGAAGATGAGGACTTTTAATATTTGTTCAAGGAGATTATATTCAGAGAAAATCTTTTGTCACTCATAAAGATTGTCAAATAAGAAATAAGTAGGGACACAATTGATTTTTTTATTTAAATCTTTAAATGTGGCAGTTATTAATTTTTTAGTGTTATATACAGGGTGTCTCAATATATACTAAAACAAATCTGAATATAATGTACATTCAGAAATAAAGATTTCGACCTGAAAACTCTGAACCGCATATAGAAAGCCAATGTGACTGTCATATAATGGTAAATTATCATATTTAGTTCATAACCTTGCAATAGTCACAAAATCAAATTACACAATATTATTATAGCAAATATTGTCATATGACTGTCATTGACTGTTGTACAACATATTATAACAGTCGTAAAACAATAGCGCATAAGTATTATTATAAGTATAAGTAAGGCTTTATAAATTATGATTGTCGCAATTTTATGACTTTTTCTGTAATGATGAACGGGGGCTCAGATACAAAAGTCATAAAAAATTAAAAGAACCGGGAAGTAAAATTTGAATAAGAAAGCGGCAATTATGTTTCCATAGATTACTTAGACAAAACTAAACACCGACTCAAACGAATTAACGAATGATGGAATTGTGACAATACCTTTTTCATTTACTTTTTATGCAAATTGTACGACGGGTTCGATAACTAAAGTCTTAGGTTGAAAGAATTTTGGAACACTGCACATAAGGAAGGCTATATAGTAGGTCATGTAATAACTTAATAAATTAATAATCAAAGTTTATTTCGAAGTTTAAGAACTAAAAGCTGTGAAACTAATAAAAAAAAGTGTGATGAACTCAAATAATAATTGAATTATCATAAAAGCGTTGGTAGCCCTGAAGCTATGTATATGTGTTTCTTGCTATAATTAATAAAGAAGTTGACTAATTCTAAAAACAATTTACACTAATTAATTCTAAAAAAAATAATAAGATTTTTTTAAAATTAAATTCCATCCAATACAGAAAAAAGTTCTAAGTGTTATTTAATTTTTAAAAAAAAACGCAATTATGGTATGATTAATTAAGCATATGACTATTTAATCAAGAACTTGTTGTTATGACAACACAATTGAATTTCTAATATATGTAATATTTACAGGCAACAATTTTTATGAAACTTACATTAAACTAATGCTCAATTTAAATACATTGACTTGAAGTGGGTTTTTTTTTGTATTTATAACTATATCTGTAAATAGATTTATATAATTGAGGAACTTAACTTTATGTCTAAACTTCTAATTAAATTCTTTCTTTTCCTATATTTTTTACTTAACACTTTCTTATGGTGATCATTTGATCTCACTTTGAATTAGATATACAGTTGCATACAGTGCGAAGATAAGAATCAATGCACTCATTGCTAATTAATTAATATTAATGTTTTAAATACATGGATGTCTGAACTACTGCTCTCATTAGTCAATGAGCATTACAAGACCAAAATTCAAGAAGAGTTCTTTTGGAACTTGAATTTAAAACTTAAACCCTCTGAGCAGAGTTTTGCCATAGAAATTTTTCTCAAAAATGAGTAATCACGACATACTGTGGTTTTTTTTTCTATATTGGAACCTTGTGCAGGGGGTTCAAGTTGATGTTCAAGTGCCAAGTTTCCTTGTTGTATTTAGTCCTGAGATACTGGACGATGGCAAATGGAAATGTCATCTTTTTTTTCTAGACTATTGGCATTTCTATTTCCATATCTTAAGCAAACGGATGTTTTTTTTTGACAAGCTATTCATCAACTTTACATCCACAATTGACTTTAAATGTCATATGGTTCCAATCTATTTACTGTCATCGCTTTTTGGTTGACTCTTGTCATCAACTCAAAATCACCCCATATGTCCCATATTATTTCATATCAATAAATGTCTAAGAAAATACAGCATAATATTTTTTGTTGAAAGAAATGGTCTAATTTATATATTTATTTGTCCGAACAGCATATAGTGTTGTTTTGTTTTTGTCATAAAATGTTAATTTCTTAGAAAATGAATTGTAAATTTGTTTTCAGGCCCAGACTTGAGCCCCTTGGAAAGGGGGAAATTCCTGGTACACCCCCTCAAAAAAATCAAGCCCATACATGTGCAACGTATGGCCCGCAGACCGTATCCGGCCCGCTCTGATTTTAGATGACTCGTGAGGACTTCTCCAAATTTCACTGAAACTTTTCCACCAACATATATTTCCATATTTCCAGAACGTACCCCATTTCAGCAATAGGACAAATAAACCAATCACAGTGACCGTCTGCTGAAAACGATTGTGATTTGTATTACTCTTTTATCTGATCTGTCTTAAGCATAATTTAATGTTGTTCATAAAGCGAACTTTAAAAAATTATATTTGTTACAATAAACATCGTATGGTTTGGCCCGTAAATGTATTTAAAATTCGCTATCCGGCCCACACTCTTAATGAAATTCCACATGACCCTTTCATAGAATAATGTGAGTGTCTGTCTGGTTATAGTTGCGATTACAAATATATTGCAAGAGTTGGCCTACAATGGCAAGTGATATAGAGGACAGGTGCCACCCTCAAGTTTTTCCCAAGTAACATTTTACAAGTCCAGTCCGGGCCTATTTGTTTTCCTTCTGTAATTGTATGATTTGTGTGTGTATGTTGAAAGGGGATGGATGGGGGGGTCCTAACTTTGGTTAAGTTGAGATCATATTCTTGAAGAGGACTTATTAAAAAAAATAGTTTTCCTATCATATATGCAATGACAATAAACAGAGAGATAGGAAGAGATCTTATGAAGCATAAATTTTTGTTATTTTTCTAGTCTGACATTTTCTTCCTTCCCATTAGATATTGCAACAATCGATATTATTTTTCCATCCTTCTTTTTAGGCGTTTTTTTTTTTGCTTCTCTATTTCTTATATGTCCTGTCTTTTTAGTAATTCAGTTGCAATTGATTGATATATTGTAATTAGACACTGTGACACCAACACCATCACTCTCTACCAGTCTATCTATAGAGCCCTACATATATGCCCTACGTATATTGTATATTGGCATTTTGAGATCACTTTTTTTTTTCTCTCGTTCTTTTATCTAACTCACCAACTTATTCTGAACTAACCAAAATGATTTTTTTCTCATCTTTTCTAACTTGTATTATACTTTTTTTTCTTCATCTTATAAAAAATCATTTTGATCTTTGGCTGATTTTTTTTCTTTCTTGACTTTTTTGACAATGGTAAAATTCTGTGTTTCAAAAAGCAAGTCTTTTATTCTTTTTCTTAAATGAAAAAAAAAAGGATGAAAGATCTGTTTGCAATACAAATTGTGACTTTTTTCATCTTGAAAAACAAAAAAGATTTGACCACATTTTTCATTTCACCATCACCACCACCACCTGCAAAGGTGGTAACACTGATATTTATAAAATAACAACTGTTTAACATGAAAAGTAATAACACAAAAAAAATCGGATAACACGAAATATAGGCCTATTTTCGGTCTAGTCCATTAAAATAAAATTAAAATTATTTCTTTTAACATAACATTCGTTTAACACGAAAAACTATTTCAGTACGTTTCATTTCGTGTTAAACGATTTTCATTGTATACAACTTATATATTTTAGCATTTATTTCCCGGGTTGTCAATAAAAAATTTCAGTATTTGAAAAATTAAAACAAACTTTTTTTACAAATGAAATTGAAATGAAACGAATAATTTAATTTAACTTGCTACAAAGTGAAATAAATCTTTTTGTAATAAATAATTACATTTATTTTTAAAATGCAATGTGAAATGCATGTTTTTTGTAATAATGGCATCTATTTTAAAAAATATTGAGAAAATTAATTTCATTCTTGTAAGAGTGCTATTATTATTCTAGATTATTTTTTTTTTAGAAAATGTTATTAAAAATGGAACACTTTTTCATTTATTTACTTATTTGAGATGATTTTCTAAAGAAAAAGTAATTCAATTTCTAAAGAATAACTTATGTAAGGATAGAAATGTTGTAAAGACAGATAGATAAACTAATTCGCAGCACAACATACAGAGGACACCACTCATCAACAGTGCAGAATTGAGCGCGATTTTCAAACAAATAAAAGTATCGCCTTTTAACTTTTATAAAAGTGGGTTTTAGATATTTATTTATCAGATAAAAACATATTTGTTCAAAACAATATTAATAATCTAATGATGATAATACAAATCTAAATGCTTAAACCTATTTTTTTTAGTATTATATTAGTTTGTTTTGTTTTTTCTGAAAAAATGCGTTGTTGTTTGTTAGAGTGTTGTTTGTCTTTGTTATGTATACGTAGAACTTATTATCTTTTACTTACAGTATGTACCAGAATTAACACCCCAATATATTAATAGCAAAGTATAGACTGAGGTAGTTAAATCGTTTGAAATTCGTTGAAAAAAATTATCAGAAATTATAAATGCTACATATTTAAAAGTTCAGTTGAATTTGTTAGAAGTATATCAAAATGTAGTGGAAGAAAAAAATTGTAAGTAAAAAAAATGTTAGTTAATTCTGTTCAATTGAGGTTTAAATTATAATTGATTTTACTAAAAAAAATAATTTTAATCTTTAATAATTCGATTTATTTTTATGGCTACATTTTGTCATGTTGGTGGTTTGGTAGTTGGTGGTTTGTCATGCGTGGTGTTTTTAAAATGTAAACGTCTCTCGAACTCTGATTATACTGTCTTTCAAGTGCAAAATTAAGAAAAATTTGAGTGTGAAGGAACTTGAGACTAGAAGGATTGCGCAATCACTTAAGGATATTTTCGTGTTGATATTTTTCAAAATAAGCTTTTTATATAAGTTTGTAATTGACCCAACTTTAAGCAGATAATGTTTTTAATTTTTGTTTATAAAAAGTTTATTTTGAAAGATATATCAACGTGAAAAATACCCCTAAGTGATTGAGTTACCACTCTATTTTCTAAAACACTTTCTAGTTTCTTTTTATTTTGCTCCTGAAATGCATAATAATCAAATTTTGAAAAATTAGCTATTCATAAATAATTAATCTAAACAATTACCTTGTTACATTTACATTAACAATTCCAATGAACTTGTATTGTTTTTGAATTGTATAATACTCAACAGAGTGTGCCACACACACACACATACTTTGATTAGAGACTAGAGGGGTTGTTTCTGGTACATACTGTATAAAAACTGATATGTGATTGATTGACAGTTTCAGATGGTTGTATTATTTGTTGTAAAAAAAGACCGTTTGTCATTTTTAAAAAGAAAAATCCAATTTGAAATGTCCGACATGAGGGTATAAGTACAACCACAATATTTGTGTATTTTTTGGTCCAAGTATTTTTTTTTTCTTAACCTTTAGAGAATTTAAGATCGAATATTTCTTGTTTCTAACCTTCATTTTTAAAAGAAAAATAAGACTTTTTGAGAAGGAAGGGAATTTTATCTTCTGCTGTCATTGTTTTTTTAAGAAAAGAATTTTTTGATAGGAATTATTTTTATTGTCAACTTTTTTATTTTTGTCTTTTTTTCATGTCTTTTTAATTTTTCAAAACATAATATGTTTCGATTTTCACTCTCAAATAAGTCAGATTTTTTCGTTTGTTTCATTTTCATTTTCTCTTTTAAAGCATTCGGTGGTATGTTAATTTTTTTTTTAACATTAATTATAATATGAACTTTTTTGGAAATTATTTTTATTTTACAGAGTTGGCATCTTTGGCGATTATTCCACCATGTCCGGCCGATTTCTTTACTATTAATATGACTAATAGCAGTTGTTATCACGTTGGAAAATTAGCGTCCAATTGGTATGAGTCATGGGACTATTGTTGGTTTTATGGAGCTGAATTGAGTGCTTTTGAAACTGTAGTCGAAATGAACAGAGTTACGGAATATCTTAAGGAACATTTTGTAAATAATGGACAAAGTAAGTATAAAGTTTGTAACATTAAGTTTCATTTGATTTTAATCGTTTTTCTGAGTACAGTGCACGATTCAAAAGGTAAGCCGATTCAGCTTACGCGTTGTTAGTGTGTTTTTATTAGCCTCTAGATGGGACATTCGAATCCTAGAATCCCGCAAATCTTGACAAATATTCGAGATTCGAAACCTATTCTAGTTTTTAAGATGATTTCAATTTCTAATTAGTATTGCTCCTAAAATACAGAATAAACAAATGAGTCCGAAAATCACCTTGTTTATAAAAGACCTTACTTAAAATGAAAAGGATTTAATAGAGCAATTTAAACATATTTTTTTGTTTACTAACGAACTACATTTTTTCTTGTTACTTTTTTAAACCATGTCATTATATGTTAGAATCTACGTATTTCTGGTTAAGTGGTTCTGATTTCACTGAGGACAATTCTGATTATTGGATATGGATGGACAGTGGTCATCTGATTGATTATGATGGTTGGATGCAAGGCGAACCAAATGATTATCTTGATAATGAACACTGCATGAGTTTACAACTTTCTTTTGGTTGGAATGATTATAATTGTGATAATAGTCAACAAGGTATAAACTCATTGGTTCCCATTTGTGAAATATCTTGGAAGCATAGATTAGGTATAAGTTTAGAAGAAAAAAAAGTGACCAATTTAAAGATAGAGTCTGTTTAGAGGCTAGAACTCTGGTACAGTGATTATTTAAGATTGAACCTTGCAATAAGTCTCGCACACAGTCGAATTTGATTGATTGCGTAAAGCAACATTGTTTTACCTTAAATGCCTGCCTCATCGCAAGAAGCTGCTTGTGACGTCAGACGGCTTGACAAAATATTTAGGAATGTGTCATTTTGTATGATAGAAAACGGGTAATAATAACCAAAGTATCCAAGACCCCTTTTGTTTAACCGGATAAAAACGTCCATTTTCTATTAGACAAAATGACACAATTGTAATTATGTCAACCTCTCTGACGTCACAAGCTTCTTCTTAAAATAAGGCAGGTATACATTACTATATTTTTTATATTTTCTAGTTGTATCATGATGATTAAAGTAACCAAAATGTGATAATTTCAAAGTTTACAATATACATTATTGAAGAAAAATTGTTATCCAAATAAATACTGCAAGGCAATTAATTCTGTACAATATTTGTAACTTTTTTATTTTCTGTTTATGTTAGTAAGAGTTAATAAGTAATGAGTAAATAAATTGTAATTCTGAACAAAAATAAGAAATTTAAGTTTATTGCGTTTACTTTTTGCATAAAAGGTATATTAAAAGTGGATTTTTAATTACGGTATTCAATATCTCACTTAAAATGACAAATGCCATAATAAAATAATAATAAATTACCATAGCCAGTATGGGCGATTAATAGGAACAGGTACCTATATAATTAATATGAAGCCATTGAAGTTTGTAATTTGCATATTTCATAAATTTATGTGAGAATGACCGTCATGACGTTTATATTGGCATTTTAGAAAAACCATGGCTGCGCTTTTACAGCCATTTGATGTTGTGACAAATTCAAAGTGTGTTTGAAAATATGGGTTAGAAAATGTTGATTGCAAGAAATCACAGAATATAAACCCCGATGGCCAAGTATATATAAATAAGTTTTCTTTCCTAGTTTTGCAATTTTTCTAAAAGAATTTCAGTTATTTTTATTCCTTTGAAGATAGAAAAAGAAAGATCCTTTGTTTCAGATGTAAATTTCACTTTCATAACAATGCCGTCCAATTGACTATGACCATTTTTATGTATGTTAATTTTATAATTTAAACATGATAATCCTCCAAGTGGCAAAAAAAATGTATTTTTTAAAAAAAGGCGATAAGAAAGAATAATAAGGATGCCTTTTGTTCTATTCTTTGTCGGCTCATTAATTCACATGTATAAAAAAAAGATTTTCAATTATCTTTGTCTTTATTTATGAAGTCATTTTCTATGTTTTTCTTTTCCTTTTATGTTTCAATTGAAGATTCTTTTGGCATAGTATTAAAATAGAATTCTCCACAGTCATTTAGGATCATCATAATCATAATTATGGACCCTATTTGCTTTTAATTAATAAAGTGCATTTTGTCGTTACGACTTACCAAGTAACAAACACAACATATGAAACAAAATTTCGACTCGCAGTTTGTCCTAACGATTAATAATAGTGTAATTTCAATAAATTCATTGTTAATCCTGTTTAAATTTTCTATATTTACAGAACAAAAAAAGTAAAGATTACAAACAGAACTGTTCAACCACATTACCATAAGAGGTTTCCGTAATTACCGCAAAAGTTTTAGTTTCATAGTCCACACAAGTATGTTTTAAGGTAGGTTTATAGATGTTTTTGGAAGCAAAAACATAAAACAAACGTTTTTAAGGTAAGAAGAAATTTTTTTTTTCAAAACTAGAATGGTCATCACTATAAGATATGAAAACATGGCAATATTATTTTATACTAGTGGGGTAACCCGTCATAAATGACGGGAGCAAAATTCACAGGCAATTGTACGCATGCGCGTCGTTTTTTCCTTTTTTTACTTCTTTAATTTCAATTTCAGTCACCCCCTCCCACTTCTTCTCCCCTCCACGTTTCTCTCTTCCCCCCTCTACGTTTCTCTCTTCCCCCTCTACACTTTCCAACCTTTTTCCCTCTCCAATTTAGGATGGGAAGAGTGCAACATATAGTTGACCTTAAGAAAAAAAGCGGTTCATTTATTCATTTAAATTTATATAAATTCCAACGTGCTTCAAGGTTGTACAGCGTTATCACAGACACACACACATGCGCGCACACAGACCTGACTTATATATATATATATATATACAGTGCGTTTCATATATATAGACGCACCCCAAAAATTGGTTATAACTCGAGTTATAGTCAATGGATTCACCTGAAATTTTCAGCATAAAGAGATCATCTTATATTCTAAACTTTCTGCTAGGCAGAAATTTTTTTCTTTAAAAGGTAAAAATTAAAAAAATTAAAAACTGGAAAATGACCGTTTCATAATTATAGACGCACTAATGAACTTTTCACTTTTATTAATTATTGTGACAAAATAACATGCTGAATCATTAAAAATAGTAAGGTATACGACTGTTATGATGTTTCAAAACTTAAAACATTCTTTTTTACAGAATTAAACAATATTTATAAGCAAATTTACCGAAATTCTACTGAAAAGGAGCTAAAATGGCAATTTCCAGCTTTGATATTGTATTATCATGATGGCAATCTGCTTAATCATCATGTACAATGATGTCCCAAACGTTTTCATCAGGATTTAAGTCCGGGAGACACGCCGGCCATTCGAGAGTGGTGATATTTTGGTTCCGTAACCATTCCTTCGTTAGGTTATTGGAGGAAACTGGGCCATTTTCTTGCTGGAATACTAAGCAAATGCTATAGAAGCGATGTAATATGGCAGTACATACCCTCGTAACATTGTCTGATAATCACTGATATTTATTTGGGTTGAAATAAATGCTAAGCTCGCGTTTCAAAAACTAAGCTGCTCGTTTGAAAGGCACTAAATGTTCCCCATAATATTAGGCTCCCCCACTGCCGAAATTTTGTTTAGGAAAATATTGTGCTTTTCTCGTAACATCCTTCCAATATGAAGAAAGAAAAAAAAACCGTCAGAATCATCGAGATTGAATTTTTTCACGCACTCAGATATGTCGGTGGTGGTGGCCTAACAATATGCGAAGTATTTAGCGCATTTGAACCAACCAAAAAATAATGTTTATTATCAGACAATATTATGATAGTGTTTACTGACCTGCCAAAGTCGATTTCCTAGCGTTAGCTTAGCATTCGAGCAAGAAAATGCACCAGTTCGCTCCAGTAATCTAAGGAATCAATGGTTACGAAACCAGAATATCACCACTCTCAAATGGCCAGGGTGTCCCCGGACTTAAATCTTACAGAGAACTTTCGGGACAACATCATACAATAATGATTTACAGATTGCTATGATTATACTACAATAGCAGAGTTGAAAAGTCCCATTTTAGCTGTTTCGGGGTAGAATTTCTGCAAATTTGCTTATAAATATTGTTTAATTCTGTAAAAAAGAATGTTTTAAGTTTTGAAACATCATAACAGTTGTATACCTTAATATTTTTAATGATTCAGCATGTTATTTTGTCACAATAATTAATAAAAGTGAAAAGTTCATTAGTGCGTCTATAATTATGAAACGGTCATTTTCCAGTTTTTAATTTTTTTAATTTTTACCTTTTAAAGAAAAAAATTTCTGCCTAGCAGAAAGTTTAGAATATAAGATGATCTCTTTATGCTGAAAATTTCAGGTGAATCCATTGACTATAACTCGAGTTATAACCAATTTTTGGGGTGCGTCTATATATATGAAACGCACTGTATATATATATATATATATATATATATATATATATATATATATATATATATATATATATATATATATATATATATATATATATATATATATATATATATATATATATATATATATATATATATATATATATATATATATATATATATATATATATATATATATATATATTAAGCCCTGTCTGTGATTCCTTTTGCTGTAAGTAACGTTTTAACCCTTGAACCACGTCGGAATTTATATAAATTTAAATGTATAAATGAACTGCTTTTTTTCTCAAGGTCAACTATATGACCATGATATTAAATAGGAGAGGGGGGAAGGTTGGAAAGTGTAGAGGGGGGAGAGAGAAAAACGTGGAGGGGGAAAAAAGGGAAAACGAAATGAAACAAAAAAGGCAAGGGCCTTTTTTGTTTCATTTCGTTTTAATACAAAGTTACAACTAAAATGAATTCTTTCCCTTTTCAGTAAGTGTTTCTTCTTCTCTTCCTCCTCCTCCTCAACTTATATTTTGTTTAAGAATATTTTTTATTATTTTGTTGTTGTTTATCAATAAATTACAGATTTTAAACGAAGAATATATGTCTGGTTAATTTTGTGAGACAATTTTGCTGAATAGTTCTTAATACGAGTAATCTGAGATGTGAATACAGAATTACATTCTTTCTTGGTTTGGTTTATAGAGATTATTACAGTATTAACCAGAATATAACGTCATGTTTTGGGTCAGTTTTTTTTTTGTATATTAAAGACTCGCATTCAGAGTAGGGAGGATGAGCTGCTGAAACAGGTGATGAGTTTGGACCTTGTGGTTAAAAAAAGGGCTAAAAGGAAAGCCCATACAAGCCTGTAACATGGTGGTAAAACGGGATATGGGGCATATGGTATCTCTCCTAGTTTTGTCACAAAATTGAAAGGAGTTGAGAGGTAGAATTTGAGCCCTTAAGGCAGAACCCTGCATATTGCGGAAAATTGCAAGAAATGATGAATAAAAACTCACGTTATATTTGAGGATTAAATAATTATTATATGAAAATGATTATTCCTCAAATATAACGTGAGTCTTTATTATATAAAAAGTAATTAATTGATAACAAAAATTTTACATTGCGTTGAATACCGATTAATAGTTTTAAGAAAAGTTAAGGTTTTTCAAGCAAACTTTTTTTTCAGGAAAAACTACAAAAAAATTCAAAGTGTTTTAGAAACTAGAATAGTTGGCGATATTATTAAGTTTTTCATCCTCATTATGTGTTTCAAAATAAACTTTATATGAAAATCTGAAAACCTGTCATTTTCAAATTAATATAAAATGTTCATTTTTATAAGACTAGTAGGGTAGCCCGTCCTAGGACGATAAAATTCGTGTCCTGTGTTTTGTCATCGTTTCTGTATCGTGTGTGGAGTCAGTGGTATTTTGTAATCTTTTGCAGTTTTGTGTTTTCGGCGAACATTCGTCAAAAATTTGAAGAACATTCGCCAAAAATGTGGCGAACATTCGTAAAAAATGTGGCGAACATTGGCCAATTTTTCGCCACATTTTTGGCGAATGTTCGCCACATTTTTGGCGAATGTTCGCCACATTTTTGGCCAATTTTTCGCCACATTTTTGGCGAATGTTCGCCACATTTTTGGCGAATGTTCGCCACATTTTTGGCGAATGTTCGCCACATTTTTGACGAATGTTCGCCACATTTTTGACGAATGTTCGCCACATTTTTGGCGAATGTTCGCCACATTTTTGACGAATGTTCGCCACATTTTTGACGAATGTTCGCCACATTTTTGACGAATGTTCGCCACATTTTTGGCACATTTTTGGCGAATGTTCGCCACATTTTTGGCGAATGTTCGCCACATTTTTGACGAATGTTCGCCACATTTTTGGCGAATGTTCGCCACATTTTTGACGAATGTTCGCCACATTTTTGACGAATGTTCGCCATTTTGTTGACGAATGTTCGCCACATTGTTGACGAATGTTCGCCAGATTGTTGACGAATGTTCGCCACATTGTTGGCGATTGTTCGCCACATTGTTGGCGATTGTTCGCCACATTGTTGGCGAATGTTCGCCACATTTTTTGGCGAATGTTCGCCACATTTTTGACGAATGTTCGCCACATTTTTGACGAATGTTCGCCACATTTTTGACGACAAGAATTTTATCGTCCTAGGACGGGCTACCCTACTAGTCTGAAAAAAAGTTTGCTTGAAAAACCTTAACTTTTCTTAAAACTATTAATCGGTATTCAACGTAATGTTTTTTATCAATTACTTTTTATATAATAAGGACTCACGTTATATTTGAAGAATAATCATTTTCATATAATAATTATTTAATCCTCAAATATAACGTGAGTTTTTATTCATCATTTCTTGCAATTTTCCGCAATATCAAGTTCTACCTCTCAACTCCTTTCAATTTTGTGACAAAACTAGGAGAGATTCCATATCCCATTTTACCACCATGTTACAGGCTTTTATGGGCTTTCCTTTTAGACCTTTTTTAACCACAAGGTCCAAACTCATCACCTGTTTCAGCATCTCATCCTCCCCACTCTGAATGTGCGAGTCTTTAATATAAAAAAAAACTGACCCAAAAACATGGCGTTATATTCTAGTTAATACCGTAATAATCTCTATAAACCAAACCAAGAAAGAATGTAATTTTGTATTCACATCTCAGATTACTCGTATTAGGAACTATTCAGCAAAATTGTCTCACAAAATTAACCAGACATATATTCTTCGTTTAAAATCTGTAATTTATTGATAAACAACAACAAAATAATAAAAAATATTCTTAAACAAAATATAAGTTGAGGAGGAAGAGAAGAAGAAACACTTACTGAAAAGGGAAAGAATTCATTTTAGTTGTAACTTTGTATTACAACGAAATGAAACAAAAAAGGCAAGGAATCAGGTGAGAAGATAAAACACACAGCTTCAGATTGTGACATGCATAATTAACTAATAAGTTTTATTTACAGATAATAAAGAGATTTTTCGACATACGCATGATACATAGAACTATCAGAATTATTTTTAAAATACAAGTCCCAATTGTTCTTCCATCTTTTTGTATTTCATAATCATCGAGGTCTTTTCCTCCTCCCAAAAAAACAGAACAAGGTGCCACTGGACCGCAGGAAGATGCCGAACTCCGAATTTACTTTTCATTTAAGTTAGAATAACGTAGACGATCCATTGGTCACGTCCCTTTCGCGTCCATGGTCGACGTACACATTATTCATTAAAATGTTTCTTCCTTCTTCATAGTCTTCTTCGTCGATGCTAACCAGTAACTTGATCGGTTCGTTACCGACGGCTTGTTTCAAAGACTCCGTGATGAAAACACCTTTAATAAAAATGAAAAAGAACAATGGAAAATTAATGTTCCAGGTAACTTTAAAGTAAACAAAAATAACGTTTCAAATAGAATTTGCCTTAAAATTGCAACGCGAACGATGAAGTAGAACAAATGTGTTCTCCTTTTTTTCTTCTTTTTCCGTGGTTCACACAAGTTGATTGGTAAAAGTAACTCAAAAATTACTTTCTGAAAGTTACCTTCTCTTTTCACACGTAAATAGAAAACTTCAATTCTAAGCAAACGTAGTCTCGTCTTCTGTTTTAGTTGTATATTTATACTGATTTTAAGGTGTAAAAACGTCACCCCTGAGCTATGCTTATTCTGTCTTTCCAGAGCAAAATTAATACAAACTTGAAAGTGTTTCAGAAACTGAGCTACCTATTATTATTACTTAAGTGTATTTTCATATTGATATCTTTTAAAATAAGCGTTATATGTCAAGTTTGAAAACGTTCCATCTTTAAGCAGTCAATAATTTTTTTTTATTTTTGCTTTAAAAAAGTTCATTTTGAAAGATAACTACATGGAAATACTACAGACTGATTCGGCCACCGTTCTAGTTTCCAACACACTTCGAATTTCTCCTTTAAAGTTGCTCTTCTGAAACGCACAATACCGGAATTCGATAATCAGCTGTTCATAAAACATCGTAATCGAGCACCAAAAACTTCATTCAATTTAACTTAATATTGAACGACCTTATATCAAAGTAACTTAAACGATAATTTACATTCTGCTTTTGTTTTCTAGATCACTCTATTACAAGAGGAGGTTTGTGTCAACAACGTTTGCTACGTATAGTTGTTAGTAGTAGTAAGTAAAAGCCTTCAACTGGTCCTTAAATGTTCTCTGACTACAAGCCACTGTATTCAAGCGGCGGGACCCTAATTCCAGCCAAAACAGTTTCCGTATTTGAATATAGTTAAGACTTCCAGTAACAATTCAGTTAGTTAATGATAAACGTACCATTTACCTTCTTTTCTCAGTCTATGTACTGTTCTTCAGACTTACCCTTAAGTGCTTCGAGTAGCGATCCATTGAGATAATCTCTCCAGAACGCATCCAAATAAGTAATCTCCGAGAACTTGATGTCGCATACGATGTAACCCAAATCTCTGGAGTGTAGAATGGATGACGCCTGAGAGAAACGTTCCAACTGCCGTTCCAACGGATCGTTCTTGTTGGAAAAAACGTTCTCCTGAAGGATCCGTTCGTGGTCGCAATATTCGGCCCAAACTCTCAATCGAACGTCTACAAAAAGAAACTTTTAAGAAACGCATCCTTTGGAAAGTGGTGAAAGATAGAATAGAACTTAACCACAGGTTTGTCTTTGCCTTACTCCAACGTTAACTTCGGACGCAGAACATGAGGACAGAGTAGCGTTAGACGTTGATTCGGAAAGAGAATGTGAGTAATACGAATCCGAAGAGGAGGAGGAGGAGGCGGCGGTAGAGGAGGAAGACGAGGCACCGTTCCTAGAGCTCCTCGTCTTTCTCCTTTTCCTAGATCCACAAGAGGCCTGATCACCACTAAGATTGTCATAACTATAATGATCTTGAGTTCTCTTTCCACTAGTAACGTTAGTAACCGATGTATTACAACAGTTTCCCGTTCCGTTCTTGCAGTCAGAGTATTCTCGGTTGGCTTTCACAGCCTCCTGAATCAGGAACTCTTCCAGAGGATCGCTTTTTACTGAAATGAAAGTGTTATTTTAATGCATTTTTATAAAATTCACATGTTATTGCTGTAAGTTGGCAAAGTCTTTATGCATTTATAATTTACACGTTAATTATAAAAAGGTTTTTGACGTTTGTGTCCAACGTCACATGAAAAATGTACAATTGCCGTACATAGCAGACGCTATGAGAATAACTGCTTGACTTTTTTGAAGCATCCTTGCAGCTTTAATTATGAACGACAGGGTTGAACGACAATGGCGTTTTAGTAACATTTAATTCTAAATACGATTCCCAATTCGATTAAAAGCGAATTTCAAATATCTGACGTAAAGCCTATCATTCTCTAGATTGCAAGACTAGTAGAGCAATTACATGGCACAAGCTTATTCACCTATAATAAATATTGAAGCACAACTGACGCTTCACAGATAAATGGTAGGATAAACGAATATGGCGGCTACTCTGCTGAACATTAACGTGTAAAATCACCATATTAGTACACTCGTTGGCTTTAATCAGATGACGTATAGTTACATTTGGGGGCATCTACAACCTATTGCGTTCTACGTCATATGTATATGACGTCACATAAATCTGTGCTCATTTTTTTTCTAGCTGCTCAGGGCAATAACGACGCCATTTTAATTCAGGGTTGCATATAGAAATGAAATTTCCCTTTAATAAAAGCAATCTTCAGATACTTTGTCTCACCTGCTTTACGTTCGTGAGAGTATGCGATACGTAAGAGATCGTAACGACGTAAACACTTAAGAACCTTCAAAACTGGGTCCAATTTGGTCTCGTCACAAACAGCGATTCGTCTTAAAACGATCGCTAAATCGCGTCCATCTCGAATCTGTTGGTCAGCAATCGAAGGTGCCAAATGATTTGACTTCAATATCTTCAGACATTGTTGGTCCTCTTCAGATAGGCTGCTACATAAAATATCCAACAATTCACCCAAACGATTGTATTCAATCTCAGTCAAAAACTCCTCCATCTTTTCACGAACGTCCTTCACAGGTTCTCTCGCTTGCTCTGAATTTTAATACATGACGTCACCACCGTTGACATCAAAAGGGCTTCACCACTTTACACATGTTTCGTTATTGAGTGTTTACTTTTATGTTTAGGAGCGCACGGATTGGTTCGCATTTTTTGTTTATATGAATAGAATTCATTCTCACTCCGTTCACTCCTTGTGCAATATGCTGTCGTAGCTATGGACGTCATTTTTAAAGACCTTCAGATCGTTCTGAGCGCTAAGTTCACTCGGAGTCGTCAGTTTAACGTACATTTGATTAACATTGAGATAGCTCCAAGTGATCAATTCGCACTGTATAATTTATCGTGGGCGTCATCTATGTGACGTCAAATTAGTCGTCATCCAAGGGGGACGATATAGATGAAAATCATGTACGACATTCACCAAGATACATTGAGATTTAATACAAAGCATTTGTATGGCAAGCCGTTTTACTTTTTATCCGCATTTTTATGGACATGTAAAATAGAAAATACTGAAAATTCAGTAAAACACTGATAAAAATTAAAACGGCTTGCCATACTGTACGAGATTCCTGTGTCGTTCCCCTTGTCGTGATCAAAATTGAGTGCATAGAGATAGGAAATACTCTTGAGAAATGATTGGGTGTTGTAATGATACTTAAGGCTAAAGTGATGTCACTTTCAGTTAAAATTATTTAAGTTCTGAGTTTTTATATTTTTAAAATTATAAAAAATTAATGTTAAATTTTCTGAAACTTTTACAAACAACATATAGCAAAAATTTTAACAAAAAGCAGAATAGGAATACGTAATTAGATATTTTATTTATCATGTTGAATTTTATTAGGGATAAAATAACTCCCTATAAAGGCAGTAAATATCCTTAGTATTTGTTTTTCTATATTGAAGTACCGCATTTATGTTGATTATGTTCTCCATTGGATATAAATATCATAAAACATTTGTTAATAATATCAAAACATTTTTATTTAAACTTAATATTGAATTATATTTATAATTTAAGAAACAAAGAAAACAAACTAACATTTCTACTTCATTTTCAGCGGGAAATATTAAATATAGGCCATGTGCTTCTTCGATAATAGTAAAAGTATTTGCAGATTTGCATTTTCTTCTCTGCAACAGTACGCCCTCTAGGTAGTTTTTCACAATGTTTCTGATTGGTTTTCATGAATGAAAAAGGTGTGACTGTAAGAGAAAATACACGCCTTCAATTCGATGACGCAAATGATCCTAACAAACCAGAGCACTGCTCCGTAAACACTCAACTCTCATAGTGTTTAATAGGCAAGGTTAGTAAACTGTATAAAATGACCTTGCATTTAAATACACAAGAGTAGTTAGATTCTGCGCAAATCATAACGGAGAAGGGCTTTTTAAGCTCCGCCCATTTTAATGCCCATCATCGTCGAAGTTTCTCCTCCCATATTTTTTTTCCCTCCCTCCCCCTTAACTTTTTTTTTAGTCGCTTCCTAAAAATAACTTGCAACAACGATGGAAAAAACTTTAAAGTTCTTTTAAAAAAAATTTTTTAAATGTTTCGTGGGGGGGGTTTTTTGTTCTCTTCTAAATGTTGGGTTGCTGTGAATATTCGTGTTGTCGCTTATAAGAGGAAGTCATAAGAAAACCACCGTGAAAAAAGAAAGAGAGAGAGAGAAAAAAAAGTGCGCGTGTGTTTCAGGTTTTTTTCAATACGGCTACTATCGTAATTATTCGTCGTACAGTTAGGTTCAACGATGTGTCCGTCGTTCGTGCTCTGGATGTTATGTCCGCCATCTTGAAAACAAATGACATCATATTAGTATTCAACATGGCGGACCAACCGTCGTTTGCTCATGAAAGCCCAGGTAATAATATGGCTCACGTCCCATTCAAGTAAGGGGTGGGTGAAGGGCCCCCCCCCGCCTACACACGTTCTGTAACCGTATTCGTTATCGATGGCGGAGGAAGAGGAGGTGAGGTGGAAGGTTATTTAACTGTATGCGCGGGAAACAGTAAGTAAGAACGAGAAGAAACCGGTTCGATTTCGACCCGTTCTCGCTTCTTTTTTTTTAAAAAAAAAGCAAGTTGACAAGTTTTAAAATAAAACGCCGGAACTCTTTTAAATGAAGAGATAGATGTATTAGGAAGTTGTGATTAGGCACGCGTGTGAGTTAGAACGAGTATGAATATCTAATGAGCTCAAATTTCTCGGTCATCATCGTCATTCATTATCATGCAATGCAAATAGTTCGTTTCATTATGGTTTTTTTTTTTCGACTCGCGTGCTGCTGATTGACCCTCCTCCTCCTCCCGGCCTTCCTTTTATGAGCCCCCTCCCCCCTTATGAAGTCCTCCTCGTGCTTTTGCCCCTGGGTCGCCGTTGTTTTTTTGTGGGGCTCACGAGTTGAAGGTGCTGAAAGAAGAAGAAGAAGAAAAGTTTTGTTCTTAGCGGCTAAACTTTTATTTATGCGTATTCTAAATGTAAAAAAGTTTGTTCTGAAAAAAAAAAAGTTTTGTGGTTGAGTTCACTTTTTTTTGTTGTTGTTAATAATATATAAGAATAATAAGAAGAGACCTTGAAGCTTGTTCTATATCTAAAGAGAGAGAGAGAGAGAGAAAAAAAGTTAATTCTATTTTCTGATTTACATGGGAAAAGGGGGAGGGAGTGAGGAGAGGAAAATTAGTGTATTCCTAATTTGCATATAATTATTATTAATACGTAGAAAGTTTTATTTGTGTCTTTGAAGTTCGTGTTTATATGTGTTCTTCAATGAGAAGAAAAACTTTGAAAGTAAAGAAGTTTTTAGGCGCCAAAATCGTCTCTCAAATGGAGGAGAAATTTCTTTAACAAAAAAAAAAGACAATAGAATGAATGACAAAAATGAACCCGTTATACGAAGAAGAAAAAGGTAACGAAAAACATAGCAAAGTTTTTTAAATAATTATGCAAAATGTATTTTTCAGACACAAAATCTTCGTCACTTTTCAGTATGGCTCCTCAAAGTGTCAATAATAATGCTCTTGTTTCCATTAGGTGAAAATAAATTTTGATCTAATGGAAACGGGGTTATAAAGGTTACACAACGGTAACAATGGACTGCTAAAACAATAGAATATAAAATAAATAATTTGACAACATTTTGTCTTGTTCAGTGTTGCTTGTTGTGACATTTATTTCGGCATTGTGATAGCAGTTAAATGAATATTATAGCAACTGTGACGTGTATAGCAATCACAATATATACGACTAACGCTAGGGTTTGCTAAGATAAACGGTACCGTAATATGACGTCACAAAAAAACCGTTTTCGTACATGTAAATGGATGTGGTTTTCTCGAAAGCGTTAAGTACCAACGTTCACGAGAAAACCACATAATATATAATTTATATTTATGAAAACGGTTTTTTGTGACGTCATTTACCGTCATATTATGGCCGCTTTATTACGGTACCGTTATCTTAGGAAACCCAGGCTTATTGTTGGCTAGTGTCAACGATAATACTGTACATTAAGTGAATTCCTCAATCATATATATCTCATATTGCATTTCGAACAATATTATGTATATTTTGTTTTATGCCACTAGAGGTCGCTGTCCAAAGGTATATACTCCGTACGTGCCACATGTACGGTCTTTCCTCTATTCCGTATTGCCGTAAACGTACTGCATTAGTCGTGTGACGATAAAAACTACACCTTATGGTCGTAAGCAGGGGGCTTAAGATTGGCAACACTGTTAGTTGTCATGATCTGAATTAAATTACAATCGAATGTGTGACAATATTACCGTCGTAGTCCTTGCGAGATAGCAGTTGGTTTTTTTAAAAAAATTGATTTCTGTTTTCTTATAACAGTGATTTACACAAAAGTAATATTTTATTCAATTGTCTTATTGAATGGCCGATTTTCGAAATCTGGTTAATTTGTAGTTTCATGAGAAATTAAGGTGAAATTAAGTGTTAGAAACTAGAATGGTAGCAGAATGAATTTGTTATTTTAAAATGTTCGTATCTTTCAAAATAAACTTTTCATAGACAAAAAAAAAGAAATTAGTAAAATTGGTGTGTTTTTAAAGTGTGGTTTATTTTCAAACTGAAATAGAAAATTAGAATGCTTATTTTTTTTAAAAAATATCAACATGAAAATACTCATAAGTAATTGCGAATTCACCCTTCTAGTTTTTTAAAGCACTTTCAAGTTACTCTTTAATTTTGCTCCTAAAAAAAATGCTAATTTCACATGATGAAAATGTTATAGCATTCAATTATATTTATCTAACTAAAATATTCTAATAAAAAAAAGTGTTTGTAAACGTTTTATTTGAGTTACAGTAAAACGGGAAGTTATTTTTTATTTATTTTGCAAAAAAACTTTTAAAGCAAAGTTTAAATAAGAGAGAGAGAGAGAGAGAGAGAGAGAGAGAGAGAGAGAGAGAGAGAAAAATCTTATTTTATTAACTTATGTATTTAAAGAAACAGCAAAAAAAAACTACAAGATTTTTTTTTTCAAGTAACCTTCTGACCTTTTTATAAAAAAGCCATTTTTTTATAAATAAAGATGGGTGAGAAGGGAGGAGAGAAAAAAAAGGAAATTTATGAATAAGAACCATCCATCTATAACATGATGTTGGTTAATAACTAGAAGAACTTTGTACAGAGATTGAAAAGAAAAACTACACAGAAAGATAGACAGATAGAGATAGAGAAAGAGAGAGAGAGAGAGAGAGAGAAATTAATGTTTGACTGTTGAATATTAATTAGTTAAAACCTCTCTTATGATTAATTCGTTTGCGAATTTACAATGTATAAGCGATATATTCGAGGTTGTTTACGACTTGAAGATAATTTATTGTATTCGAATATAATAAGAACAGTTTGTAGCCAAATTGAACAAGAGAGAGAGAGAGATAGTGAGGTTCTCTATTTTTCAGGTAGTGGTGGTCAACCTTTTTTTTTTGGGGGGGGGGGGACTTTCAACCAGGTGTACCATCAAATTCCCCTAATTTTTTTATTCAGTTTTCTTCAGCCTTTCTATCCTTCTCTTTTTTCCCCCAAAAAAATTATTACAATGAACTCTTCCTTAATTATCATCAATTTAGATGTAAAAAGAAGTGGGTGTTCAATTAACGGCTCGCGAGCCAAAGCATCACAAGTGGTCAGTAAGTAGTACAGGTCAAAAAGAGATGGTGAAGATAATGATGACCAAGGATTCCTCCCTCCGTCCAATAGATATTAAGGATGAGGGTCCTCTGTGTGTGTTAATAAGGACGAAAAGGGATTAAAAATCGGGTGTATGAAAAGAAATGGGAGGGGGGAGGGTAAGGATGGAGACAAAAGGGAGAGTGGGTGGGTAGTGAAATTAGCCTTATGATTGCCAGGGCTAATAATAATAATAATGAATGATGAATAAATATATATTAAAAAAAAAGTTTAAATTGAGGAAGAAGTCATTCATTGTGCATAATAAAAGAACAAGTTGTGAGTTTCTGAAAAAAAAAGAGTTTTATGATGATCACTTTATAACATAGGATGGAAATCCAATTAATATAGGGTTGAAAACAAAACCGAAAAAGTGGGAGTGTGGTGAGGATTCAAAGGGGTTCAGTAAAAGGGATGGAGAGGGGGGGGGGGGGGGGTTGGAGGTTGTGAAGAAAAAAAAATTATGACTAAATTTTATATTGTTATATCAACATGAAAATGATTTAAAATAAATGAGAAACACGAAAGAAAATCAGTTATAAAAAAAATAAAGCGGTTAGGATATAAGTTTTAAAATGGGGGGGGGAATTTTAGAATACTATTAGAAGAGGATTAGGGAGAATAAAGGTAAGAAACTGGTGACCACTGGAAAGGACACAAGTCCGTAAAGTTCACATTTTAAGAGTGAAATTTCCAGTTTTGTATTTCACGGTTTTCATTCTTAACGTATTTTTTTTAACTTATGGAGTAAATGGGTAAATTGGTAAAGAGTGTGTATGGGGGGGGAGGGGGGCAGAGTTAGGTTATTAAGGGGAAGGTATTAAGGGTATAGTAATTTTGTGTGTGTGGCTTTTTTATGAGAAACTTCTTTTTTTTATTCATGAAACAAAACAAAAACAAAATTGCCGACAAAAAAATAAATTTTAAAAATGTCACTTTTAGAAAAAAATGAAATCTTGTATTATTAAATATATTAAGTTGATAATAACGCTTTATTTTGAAAGAGGATTGGAGTGAGTGAGTGTGTAAGAAATCCAGAGAATAATTTTGTTTTCAATGTGTATTTTTTGTGGTTACAATAAAATAAAATTGTGTGATCTTTTTTTTGTTTTGTTTTCAAACGTCAATTTGTTCACATTTGACTAAGTTTCTTAACTTTATAAAAAAAAAATATTTATAAATTTGATGACGTCATTCAAATTGACATTTTCCTTAAGCACTTAAGTGATGCATGAATACAAAATACAAGTTCTGATAGGAAATGGCTGTAATTATGTTAAGAAAATGTTTCATTTTTGACACAAAAATTCAGATTTATTCAACAACAATCAAAACAACAAAAAGTTTTGAAGTTCGGGTCAGTTCGGGACCTTAAAAATTCAAAATGTAGGAAGAATAAAAACTTAACAGATTCACGTTTATCCGTGTTTGATTACAACTTTGAAAAGAAGAAAAAAAAAACCGGAAATTGTTTTAGAAACTAGAAGAGTAACTGAATCACGTCTTTAAAAATAAATTGTGATCAGCATCATGTTTCTCATTTTGTGGCCCAATTGCCAATTTTGGAGTAATCATTATCGTAAGGGCGGAACTACAATTACGCTTTTTCTAATCAAAAAGGCTGGTTAAAGGCTAGATAGATATTTGGTTATTATCAGTTGTCAACTAAACTTCTAGGCTTCTAGCCTCTAACCAGTATTTTTGATTTTAAAAAAGCATGATTGTTGATCGATCTAAAGTAGATTGTTACTTCACAGTTGGCTCTTGGGCCACAGATTGAGAAACATTTATTTTATATTGTATGAAACTCTTAGCCCCTAATGATTAGTTTTAAAATGAACAAAGTTTTAAGTTTTTGGTCGTTGAAAAGTGAAAATCGTGAATTTAAAGATTGTCAACGTGAGAATCTCCTTACTCGATTCAGTAGGCTAATTTAATTACCGTAGAGAACGTCGATTATCGGAACTAATAGCGGACATGACTATAGTTCCGATAATCAAATGTTCTTCATATAATCGAACTCCTATTAAAAAAAAAGTGGAGAAAAGTAAAAAGAAAAAAAAAAACGATTTCAAACATTTATTTTTATTTCCATAAGTAGTATTTTCATAAGAATAACTAAAACAAAATTGGTTCCGATAATCCGACCCTCTATTGTAATCCATTTTTCTAGTTTGAAAACTATTTTCAATTTTTCTCAAGGTGGTTTTAAAAGTGTAATCGTTTCTCTAATTCTGGTTATTTTGGTCTTTCAGGAGCAAAATACAGAGAAACTTTAAGTCTTTTAGAAATTAGAAAATCAATCAATCAATCACATAATGATATTTTCTAGGGATTCGAATCCTACGAATCTTGAAAAATATTCGAGATCCGAAAACTCGAATCTTCGCGTTTTTTTCGTCTTTCGAATCCTAACCTAAAAAAAAAAACTGTTAAAACTTTGGTAAAATTAGTTTTAACTGCACAACTATCACCTTGTAGCGACCCCGAGTGAAGCCACACTTTTTTTTTATTATTAATAATTTAATATTTAATATTATTGCCTGGAGGCAGCAGTGGCACATAAGTTAATTTTAGCAAACACACTATTCCAGAAGCGAGAGGAACATTTGATTACTTTTAAGAGCAGGGCAGGAGAATCCCAGATTGATCTCTTCATGATTCGGAGTGAGGATAGAAACGAGTGCAAGGATTGTAAAGTGATACCGAGTGAAAACTTAGCGGGACAACATAGGCTAGTAGTGTTAGACCTAAAACCTAGGGGTGCAAAACAGGTGGTCAGACATAGAGGACAGACAGCAATTAGGTGGTGGGCATTACCAGACAAGGTGGAAGAGTTTAAGAAAATGGCAGGTAAGATAGCATGGGATTTAGATGGCACTGCAGGAGAGCTGTGGACAAGGGTAGCACAACAGATCCGTGATTGTGGAAACGAGGTACTAGGGACAGTACGAGTAGGGGGGTCTCGATTAGACAGAGAAACTTGGTGGTGGGATGAGGAGGTACAGATGGCAGTTAAAAAGAAGAAAGATGCTTTCAAGACTTGGTGGCACGATGGAAGCAGGGAGGCCCAGATAGAATACAAGCGTGCCAAGATAGAGGCCAAACAGCAGGTAGCCTTAGCAAAGCATAAGAAATATGCGGACATGTATGCCAAGTTAGGTACCAGAGCAGGAGAAATGGCAGTATATAGAATAGCTAGGGCTCGGGAGAATAAAGGCAGAGATATTGAAAAGGTGGTGAGTGTTAAGGATAATGGGGGCAAAGTATTGTGGGGTAGGGAGCCAGTACGGAACAGGTGGGGGGAATATTTTAGTAAGCTTATGAATGAGGGGGTAGAGCAGGAGCCTTCCACTGGAAGAAATAATGATAGAGAAGAAGTGGAGCAGGTTAGGGCTGAGGAAATTGTTCAGGCATTGCGAAAAATGAAGCTAGGGAAGGCTTTAGGGCCAGATGGGACACCAGTAGAGGTGTGGAAGGTCTTGGGTAATGTTGCCATTTCCTGGCTCACAAAGTTATTCAATAGATTGGCTATGGGGGATAGAATGCCAGGTGCATGGCGGGACAGCTGGTTAGTGCCTATTTTCAAAGGGAAGGGTGACGTTCAGGAATGTGGGAACTATAGAGGTATTAAATTGATGAGTCATACGATGAAGCTTTGGGAGAGAGTAATTGAAGCTCGACTACGGGGTAAAACTGCAATTAGGGGAAGTCAGTTTGGGTTTATGCCAGGAAAATCCACAATGCACCCTATTTTTGCCGTAAGGCAAGTTATTGAGAAGTTTCGGGCTGCCAAGAAAGAGTTACACATGGTATTTATAGATCTAGAGAAAGCCTATGACAGAGTACCACGGACGTTATTGTGGGAGGTCTTACAGAAGAAGGGGGTGGGTGAGAGTTATATAGATATGGTGAGGGACATGTATAGGGATGCACGGACAAGCGTTAAGACTGCCTGGGGGTTCTCTGACAGTTTTCGTGTTAGGATGGGTGTGCACCAGGGCTCAGCACTTAGTCCATATCTATTTATTTTGGTCCTGGATGAGTTACTGGCAGGGGTGAGGCAGGAGGTCTCCTGGTGTATGCTGTTTGCAGATGACATAGTCTTAGTTGGGGAATCCAAATTAGAACTCGAGATAAGGTTAGAGGAGACTAGGAATGCCTTGGAATCAAAGGGGTTGAAAATAAGTAGGGCAAAAACGGAGTACATGAAATTCCAGTGGGATGGGAAAGAACAGTTGAATGAGGGAATTAGACTTGGGGACAGTTTAATGCAGCAGGTGCATGACTTCAAATATTTAGGATCTGTGCTGCAAGATGATGGGAGCTTAGACTTAGACATCACAAACCGGATAAAAGCAGGTTGGCATAGGTGGAGGCAGGCTAGTGGGGTTTTATGTGACAGGAAGTTACCTATAAAATTGAAGGGAAAGTTTTATAGAACAGTAGTCAGACCAGCTATGTTGTATGGGTCAGAATGTTGGGCAATCAAGAAGGTGCATGAGGATAGAATGCAGGTAGCTGAGATGAGAATGCTAAGGTTTATGAGTGGGGTGACCAGAAGGGATAGGATCAGAAATGATTTTATTAGGGGTAGTGTAGGGGTAACAAATATAGTAGAAAAGATGCAGGAAAATAGGCTGCGGTGGTTTGGGCATGTCCTCAGGAGTGGAGAAGATGGGCTGCTGAGACAGGCAATGAACTTAGACCTGGGAATAAAACGGGGTAGAGGAAGACCCAAGCAAACCTGGGATGTGGTAGTAAAACGGGATATGGTGGCATGTGGGGTCACTGGGGGCTTGGTGCAAAATCGGAACGAGTGGAGAGTTAGAACCAGCAAGGCCGACCCTGCTGCTTGCGGGATAAGGTACAGGAAATGATGATGATGATGATGATTTCATTTATTTGTATCTTATTAATGAATAATATAGAATTCTTATATGAAGAATTCGAGAACCTTTTAGGATTCAGATCTAATATTTTCATGTTGATATCTTTAAATTAAACGTATGTTTCGAATTTTAAGAAGCAAGCGATGGTTTTTTTTTTAAATTCTTGTCTCAAAAAGATTTTATGTTGAAAGGTAATCAACATGAAAAAATACTATTAAGTGACTCAGTAACCGTTCTAGTTTCTAAAAACACTGTCAATTTTTGCTTTACTTTGTTTATTGCTCCTGAAACAGAAATAACCAGAGAACCGACAATCACCCTCAAATCATAAAACATAATTCTCTTCTTGAAAGGCTTTTTTTATTCAATTGTGTGCTCTTTCTTTCATTTGCATATTTTGATTTTTTTTTTGCTTATTAAAATAAGATCATTAACGAGATCTTGCTGAAGAGAGAAGTTTGACGTAATGACGTCATCGAACTATTGAGTGAAACCTTTTTTTTTTGTCCTACCATTTTTATCCTCAAAATACGAAGTGAGAGAGAAGGAGGAGAGAGGGGGATAAAAAAAAAGCGCGAGTTAAGAAGAAAAATACGAAACTTTTCACTCTTTCTCGCTCGTATTTATAAATCACGATTCTTGTTTATATTCTTCTTCAGTAGTTTTAAGGAATGATGAAAAGTTCTAAGAAAAAAAAAGGAACGTTCCTTAGGTTCTCTCTATATTTAGAAAAATCTTTTTTTTGTGTGTGTAAAAATCGACAAAAAAAAACCTGAAACTCAAAGTTGTCTCCACTTTGTGGTTTAAAAAAACCCTCTTAATTCCCCCCAAATTCAGAAAAAAAAGACAATTGCAATTTTAATTTTATATAATGTCATTTAAACGAGTGTGTGGAGAGCAGAAGGTCAAAACCATACTGTTGTTGTGATGGCCACTTATGTATAATGAGGTAATTAATTATGCAAATGTTGGGTGCAATACATAAATGATAACATTAATAATAAATTGAATGCATTTTATTACTAGTTAACATAATTAGTAAGGCCACAAAAGTTTGCACAAAAAGCGCATAATCGCGGTTGTTTCTAATCCCATCTTTTGGATAAGCCTACTACATCATGTGACCACCGTATATGAGTGATATATGTGACAATAATAATAATCAGTTTATTACAAAATGAAAATGCACAAATTAATTGCGTAACCTTTGGAAATTTTGCATAAATTCGCATAAATACGCTTTCGTCAGAAAAAAAAGTTTAAAAACTTTTTTTTTAAACAAGTCATTTTGATATTGCATTTTTCTTTTATTGATTCTGATGATTTTTGTTATTAATTGTTTCACATATTTAATTATTTCCAATTTTTGTATATAAATATATATTTTTAATTTCCATTCATATTACATTTTTAATTTTAAGATGTTTTATGAACAGCTGAATCACTTAATATTATTTTCATATTAACACTAGTGGGGTAACCCGTCATAAATGACGGGAGCAAAATTCACAGGCAATTGTGCGCATGCGCGTCGTTTTTTCTTTTTTTTTTACTCCTTTCATTTAAATTTCAGTCACCCCTTCCCACTTCTTCTCCCCTCCACGTTTCTCTCTCTCCCTCCCCCTTCTACACTTTCCAACCTTTCCCCCCCCCCCCCCTCTCCAATTTAATATCATGGGGTTCTTGGATGGGGAGTGTGCAACATATAGTTGACCTTGAGAAAAAAACGGTTCATTTATTCATTTATTTAAATTTATATAAATTCCGATGTGCTTCAATGGTTGTACAGGGTTACTTCAGATAGATAGATTACATATCAGATAGATTATATATATATATATATATATATATATATATATATATATATATATATATATATATATATATATATAATATATATAATATATATAATATATATAATATATATAATATATATATATAATATATATATATATATATATAATATATATAATATATATATATAATATATATATATATATATATATATATATATATTATATTATATATATATCTTTCAAAATGAGCTTTGTAGACAAAATGAAATTTAAAAAACATCATCTGCCTAAAGTTCGGTCATTTTCAAACTTGATTTAAAAGATGTCAACGTAAATTTACGCTTATGTGATTGAGAGCTGCCCTTCTAGTTTCTAAAACCAGAGTTGGAGGTGCGTGTTTACACTTTGAAAAATCCCGCTTTTTATTTTAAGAAACAGCTTTATATCGTGATCCCCATTGATATCGGTGGCGCTTTTTCCCATCATCATCCTCTTTTAATAAAAGAAAAATATCAAAAGTTTTTCAGAAATTAAAAATTTAGATAATTAATTTATGACGACATCCTTTAAAATAAAACTTTTTATAACAGTTTAAAAATAATTTCTCCTTAAAAAAAATATACGAAAAAAACTAATAATATAAAAAAAAGATAAAATAGTCAATTTGTGTTTTATATTTTTTATTCGCGTTTCAATTTTGCAGGTCCTTTAACTTTGATACCAATTAATATTGGCACATTTTAAAATTAAAAAAAAAGAAAATTAATGAGACCCTCTTCTCTTGATATCATCATAATTTATTATAAACTTCTATTAACATAGATGATGATGATGATGATGATGATGGGAGTTTCGTTTATAATATAATATATATTTTTTGCTTATTTTAAAACAAACATAGCTCCGAGTAAAAACATATTTTTCTTATATTGTCTATCTTTTCTTTTGTTTCTGCTATTTAGCTCCTCATTATCAGTTTCCCATTTCCTACAAACCAATGAGAAGAACGTTAACACAAAAAAAAACATCACCCTAATTTTTAAGAAGAAGAAAAAAAAAATGACAAAAAAAAAGTTTTTTCTTCTTTCGTGGGTATTTAAGTTTCTTAATGAGTATAAATGACATATTGAAATAAGTGAGTTCAATATTAATTAGGTACCCTATTTATTTTTTTTTGTTCTTCTTAAAGGAACTGAGGGCCATAGAATTAAGAAAGGTGGGGGGGGGGTGAGGGAGAGAGTAAATAGGAAGAGAGATAGTGAGTGAGGGGTGAGCTACCCTTGAAGCAATTAGGTGTGTTTGTAAAACCGATTTTTAAGTTATTCAAGTATTTTTTTTCTGGCGTTCTTCAGAAAACATTGTTAGCACTTGTATTATATCAATCTGATCCATTAACCCCCCCCCCCTCCATCTTTTAAGACATCCGTTTCTTTGCAATCAAATCAAAGAGAAAAACTTATTTTTTTTGTTGTTGCTACAAGTAGAGTGAGGGGTCGGAGGAGAAGGGGGGGGGGGGGGGGGTACACCTGTTAGTTTTTTTTTCTACTTTTGTGTGGAGTCAAGTTTTTTTTTCAAGTTGTTGAAACTTGAAAGTTTATAAATTTCTGGGTGGGATGTAAATAAGAATAGGTTTTTTTTAAAAAAAAAAGAAGGAATAAGTTAAGTCAAGTGTTGATGATTTGCTTCTCTTACCCCCTCTTCTCATTGATTAAGAAACCCAATTTCTAAGGGTCATAATTTAAAACTTTTGACTGTTTTAAAGGTTTTTTTTCTTTTTCTAATGTTCTTTTTTAAAAAAAATGTTAAATTCTTAATTTTTTTTTGTGAATAATTTTTTTTCCAGGCATGATTGCCTTTAGGACAGTTTTCTATCTTTTTATTTAATGATATTGTCGTTCCATTAGTTTTTTTTTTTTACTTTGGGTCCACTTTTTTTTTTTCTTCTATTGTTGTATCTTCTCTAGAGCTTTGTCTCTGAGAGATGATGATAATAATGTGTGTCTTGAATTCCTAACTAGTTAAGTTTTTATGGCTAAAAATTTAGTATTTTTTTAAACAGTAAGGTCCCTTTTTACTTTGGTTAAAAATTTATTCAAGGACGCGAGACCTACTATCACCACCCTAAATCATATATTCTCCCCTCATTTCCGTCCTTCTCAAGAAGAATGCATAATTTTTCTTCAACCCCTTTATGTCTTTTGTCAGACATTATTCCGTTTATCCGAAACTTTAGGGCGCAATCGGAAACTAGACTGTTTCTTTGTGCTGTAAAAGAATCTAGAGGAGAGAGAGTGAGAGAGAGAAAAAATGGTTGCTTCTACTTCTTAGAGAATTCTTTAAAAGAAAAAAAGAATTTCCGGATTTACCTAACTTACATCCAATTAAAATGTATTTCATCAAACTCGCGGGCCACAACGAATGTTTTTGTGGCCCAGCCAAAGATAACTTTATGTAACAAAAGGTTTAATAAAAATTTGGTGGCTTAATTTTTAAAATTTCTAATTTTACATTATATATTGATCCATTTAAAGTTAGACCTTGTTTATTTGGCCTGTGCTAGTCTTTGAGTTTGGCATGCTTGCATTACCTTATCTGAAGTCCGCCAAAATGAAAGAGAAACTAAAAATGGCCCCCATCAGACAGACTTGACTTTAAAAAAGTGAAAAATGCCTCCATTGCCATAGAACGTTAATGTTAAACGTGGACGTCAACCGAGAAGGTTTTTCTAGCTTTTGACATTTACGTTTAAAAAAACATAAACGTAGACATTAACAACAACGTTAACAGAGGGTGGCGCCAATAAACTCCTTATTGCGCATGCTTAATTACAAACGTAACTTTTAGCTTCTTCATAGGGGTGTGTTTATTTTCTGCACTTGTGGTCGGACCATTCGGTTGAACCGTTGACCGTTTTAGGCCTACAGAAAAAGCCCAGGGTTAGGTTTATTTTTAACTTTGCTATAAACATTATATTTTATTATTATGGCATCTTACAGACAAGCAACATGGCTGACATGTTGACATGGCTATCTTCAGTTTGCATAAGTACCTAAGTAATGATCATATGACTGCTGAAGAAGAAGAAAGAAAAAAACGCTATTGATGGTTCGACCGACGGTGACCACAAGTGCAGAAAATCTGAAAAAAACATGCCACCCATCTAAGCCTATACACATTCTTTACAATGTTACCATATTCAATTTAAATCTTCTCGAGAAAGTAATTATGTGGATTAGCTGCTTCTTTTCTTGAGAGCTATAATGGTGGTTTCCGGACACAGTTTTTTTTTCTCAAGATGATTAGCTTTTTCTTTCGTTTCCGAATGCGCCCTTTATTACAATAAATGCAATTTTAAATCTATAATATTTACCATGAGAGTATAATTTATATATCTCGGAAGATTTAATCTGAAATCCGGATCCAATTATTTATTAAATTTATTAATTTTATTAAGCTGTTAGGGAAGTGAGGCCCCACAATACCTGTAGATGGAGGGATGTTAGAAGTGGCTCGCAAGTGTATTTGCTAACATTTTCAGACAAAAAAAAAAGAGAAAAGCTTTGTTAAAAATTAGAATACTATGGTAGAATGTTACACTGAAAGTATTTTCACAGTGATATATATTTTAAGAAAATAAACAATTTTTTTTTTTCATAAAAAGAAAAAGATTGAAATTTATTCTGTTAAAGTGGTAACATTTTATTTTTCACTTTCAAACTTTTAACTTTTTTGTTTCGAAATCATTTTCGTCCACTTTATAAGTCTGGAGATTGCCATTGAGCTGAGTTTCTTAAATACTAGGGGAGCAATTCCCCATGCCACATGGCTTTCGAGCTGACTCAGTTGGATTGAATTAAATACTTTTTAGCAGGTTATTTTACTTAATTCTAGTTTGCAATTAACTTTTTTTTTTCACAAATCTTTTGTCTAAAAGCGTGGGGGGATACCCTGTTTCTGAATATATATAACTAATAAAGGTGAGACAAATCCTAAATTTTCTCGAATCCGAATACTAAAAGGTTCTCGAATCTCTCGAATCCTTCATACAAGATTCAGGACTATATTATTCATTAAGAAGATGCAAATAAATGAAATAATATTAAATATTAAATTATTAATAATAAAAGACAGTGTGGCGCTCAGGGTCTCCACAAGGTGATGATATTGGTGATCCGGGTACCACCGAAATTGCAACAATCGCCATTTTTTTGTTAGTGAATGCTTCTATTGGACGTCAATGGAGTTAAAACTAATTTTACCAAATTTTTTGTTAACAGTTTTTTTTTTCAGGTTTGGATTCGAAAGACGATAAAAGCGCGAAGATTCGAGTTTTCGAATCTCGAATATTTTTCAAGGTTTGTGGGATTCGAGAATTCGAATGTTCCATCCGGGCCATCCCTAATACCTAAGGTTACGATTACTGTATACGACAAAGTGCGGTGCAAACGACAATACGTAATTGTGACGTCACAACAAGAAATACACAACATTTGGCTGGCAGTGATGAAATCACTATTCCGTATTGCCATTTGCTCCCCACTTCGTCGTATAATCGTAACCAGAGAACTGTCTGTTCGGCTAAGAGAGGTTCTAATTTGCCTTTCATATTATGTCCGAGAGAGAGAGAGAGAAGAGGTAAAAAAAACTGATCGAACTAAGCTATGCTCATTCTTTCACCCTTGCCCTCCCAGGCACCCTCCTCTTTTTTACCCCCACCACTGTCACTGACTTGAGTACTGGACGGGCGCACTATTTTTTTTTTGGTTATAAACTCTCAGGGTAGGGGGGGTGGAGGACCCTTGGCCTCCAGGGGTGTAAAACAGCCAGATTCCAATACCATAGCCTCCCTATATAAGGAGGCTATGCCAATACACATTGGTGAAGGCACTGAAATGAGGGGTTTGGAATGGTCGACTTAGCATAAACATAAGGGGAAAGAAAGGGGGTCTGGGTGGGGTGGGGAGGTTGAATGTTGTTTTTTCTTCTTAAAAACTTCCACTCCATTCTTATTACCATTGGTGTCAGTGACGAAAAAAAAAACATTTTTTATGTATGAAGGTGTAAGTAAGACTTGTGGGGTGAGCATTTGAAGAAAAAAAAGGAGGGGTTTTTGTGTGTGTGTTTCTGGGGTGGTTGTTGAGGTTGATGATCACTATAGCAAAGGTGAATACAGAAAAAAAAAGAAGCACATTCACCACCACAACCTTTGTACTTTTTAAAGCTTAGATAATAAAAATGCAGAAAAAGAGAGCGAAAGAAGGCATGTTTAATTCAAATGATGGCTTTCATAAGAAAAAAAAAACAGCCTTCTTCATTTTCCTTGACATTTTCCATTTGTGATTTTGTGTTGTGGACACACACAACATCAACTCTGAACTTTAGCACATTGGCCGAAGAAGAAAAAAACCTCAAAATCTCAAATGATTTACTTTTTTTTTCTGTATATAAATGTTTACAACAACATAAAACGGAAATTTTAAATTTTAAACAAAATTTCAGATAGAATTTATCTATCTTTTCTTCTTTATGCCTTGTTTCCACTGGAGTGAAAATTTCAACTTGTGAAAAATACAGGCATTTAGAAATCGGGACGAACACAAGTTGGCTCTGCCCTTTTTATGACGACTGGCAACTTCTAATTAGTTTGTTGTGTGGTTCGACGTTGAAAAGGGACGTCAGACTACATAACCAACCAATTAAAAGTTGCGTTCGTCATAAAAAGGGCGGAGCCAACTTGTTTTCGTCCCGATTTCTAAATGCCTGTGTGAAGAATAGTGCACACGTGGCCCCCGCCTATGATAGTGAATAGGTGGGGTGTGGGGCAAGCTTCTCCTATTTTTCACAAGTTGAAATTTTCCAAAAAAAAGTTCAGATTTTTTTCACGCCGATGGAAACAAGGCTTAACATATTAAAATTTGTGATTTTTTTATTAGTTATCATTTTTCAAACAATGTAAACTTGATGAAACTGGGGGCTTTTTTTTCTTTTTCCATATATATTATATGTTTACATAAATCATTTTTATCTCAATATATATGAAAATAGAAATCATTTTTGCTTATCGGGATTTTTTTTGTTCATTCTCTCTGCTCTTTGATCATTTTAGATGAAAAAGTTGAGCAGAAGAAGAGAAAGAAGAAAAAAACGCCCATAAAATAATCTTTTTTATTTGATATCTAATTTGTGGTTAATGCAATCACTGAAGTGATTCCTTTTTGAGGGAGGTTTTTTTTTAGCTTCTTTGTAACTACTGCAAAGGTTATTATTATTATTATTAATATATTATTATTATTATTATTTACAAGTCTTAATTGAAACATGTTTGAAAGTTCGTTATTAAGTAGCTTTTGACGCATCAAGATGAGGTTAGAGGTTACAGTGGCCACCCACAAGTTTGAAGGAAGTCCCGGTCCGGTCACTTTGAAATTCACTTCTAACTAGCCAAGAGATCTATTGAGGTTAGAGAATAGGTGTCCTGAAACAAAAATATCAAGTTTGAAGAAGTTCAAGTTTGATACTTAATAAAATTGAAAACCTGAAAATCATTACATGTACAACCTCCATCTTTTATTCTAGAATCTAGAGAAATACATTATTTCTCAAACTGTGGTCCGTGACGGTGTGTTAGGTGGTCCGCAGACGGGATCATAGAAGAACGGAAGTTACAAAAAAAAAAGTAGATTTGTAATCCACACAAACTCTGATGTATAACATCGGTCACTGTACTCTTAATAGTGACTGTTATTATACATCAGAAATTGAGTGTGGCCCATTACTGGCGCAAGTAGACAGTAGGCCTTTTTAAGTTGGGTGGTCCGCACGTGTATCGACAACTTATTTAGTGGTCGGCCACCATTAGGATAAATGTTTGAGAAACACTGATCTAGAGAGGAGGATATTTCAGTTTTTTTAAACAAGTGGAACTTTTGAGGAGTTTTACCGAAGTAATAAAATAATAGTGACGTTTGTAACTGAAAAGAAGGCTTTTTAGAGGCTATATATTTTTTTTAAGAAGTAGGCTAGAAGATGCAAACGTGTGCAACTTTTGCAAGAAATTTCCAACTGGTCAGCGATTCACAATAAAATGTGACTCAATTTTCATGCATTTTTAAATCTTATTTAAAGAAGAAGAAAAAGAAAAATTAACATTAATTAGAAATTTGTACAGTACAGGCCCTATATAAAAGCCCTTAACTAGCTAAACTAGTGGTTTTTACAAATAGTCTAGTTATTATGAAATATGAATTGACGAGGAAGATGACTCTTTCTTTAAAAGTGTGATTAGACACAAATAAATTAACACGTGTTAAAAAGTGAAAATAAAAGGAACAACTTGTGTTGAAGTTGAGAGAGAGAGAGAGAGAGATTCATTCATAATTCTATATCTCATTTGTCATCATCACTGCATGAGAAGGAGGAAAATGAAGATGATGAAGATGGAACTGAATGAGAATCCTCCTCCTACCCCCCCCCCCCCCCCCCCCCCCTCTTTTGTTATTGCCTTCGAGCTAGTGCCGCCCTCTGGTAGACGACACACGATGATGATATATTATAATGATACACATATGTGTATCATATTTTTTTTTCTGCCTGGATCTCACTCACTCACTCACTCCTGCTGTGTTCTCGTTTTGCTTGATCATACTTACATAGTTCCTGTATTCATGGGTACACTTGTATACATTGATGATGATGTTACTGACTTCTTTATTTATATTGTACAATCCATTTTCACTTTTATTATTTACTCGCATTTATTATCTATATATCGGATGTGTATGTTTGTGTTTTTTTTTTTTCTTCTTAACTAGTTATGCAATGTAATTAATTCCGTCAGCATTTTTTTTTTCTCTCTCTCTCTCTCTCGTTATTATATTATTGGCCTCATCTTTTTTTTATGATGATATGACGTCAAAAAAATGAAATTCTTCTACTTTTTTTCTTATATTTCTTTTTTTTTTTTTGCGTAATAAAAAAAATACAATTTTAATATTTTTACAATTAGAATAATAACACTTTTAATGAGGTTTCTTTATTGCAGGCAATTGTTTAAGTAGTTTTTTTTTTCCACATTTATTTTCTTAACGATTGCCAAAAAAAAGAAGAGAAATTTAGGCTAATAATTTGTGTCGTTTGATTTGTTGTTGTTGTTGTTGTGGGCTCTCAGGATTAGAGATGAGAGCCGATAGCCAAATGAAATCTGCGGTGGGAGTGAAAATCATCAGCGGCGGCGCGGATCCTATGCCATTCAAAAATCGGCGGGGTGCTGTGAACGTGACTGAAAAATGTAGTGTTTTAAAAATATTTAAATTTATAATTATCATATTGTAGTAAGCGTATATCGATAATCGATATGAACTGTATCGTTCATCGCGTTAACTCTCACGTGCTTTTAGGTACAGCCAAAATTCATCAGCGACGGCTCCCACCTCTACTCAGGGATCAGTGACGTTTTAGGGGAGGTTAGGTTAGATTTAGCTTGTAATTCTGTAATATAGCATCTGTATTTTGTTTGCTATTTTCATTTTCTCATTCTTCATCATCATCATCTTCTTCTTTTGAATACCACATATATCGTCAGTTAAGAAGTGATACCATGTAACTGACATTTTTGGCGCTTTTGAGGGTTTTGGAATAAAAAAATCATAAAAAATAAGTTGCATCGTTTAGAAAAATGTCGCAAAATAAACGAACATTTATTTTAAAAGATATTGAATGGTAGTGACATCTGGTAGAGGGTGTTCAAATCCATTTAATGTGATTTTGCGAATATTTAGAAAAAACACTGCTTGTTATGTCTTGTACGTAACATAATTATATTAATTATGGCTAAAAAAAAGTCCAAATAATTTTATTTAGCAAAAAATTGTGTAACAAAACCTTAAATTTGCATTAGAACTGTTTTTATTCCTCTTGTAAAATTTATATTTTGTTAGTTACGTGGTATCACTTATTAAACGACGATATATACATTTTTATATGTCACGAAAATGGTATTTAGATATTATTTCGTCATAAAAATAAACGTTGATTATGAAATGTGGATACTATAACGCGTGGCGCGAGTAAAACGTCTTGCGGGTTTAAAGATGAATTACAGGAACAGCAGCACAGCTGTATTTCAGAAACTTACAATAAAGTCTCTATTACCATCACACTTTTTGTGCATTTTTGTTACAAATGAAACTTGGCGATGTGACGTACTATTTCTCTGCGTTTATTGTATGATATGTCGTGCGACGTGAAGAAACTAGACTTGCAACGTGTGTGAGACTTACAGTGGCGTAGCTAGAATTTTGGCGCCCGCCAGCAAAAAGCTTCAGTGCATCCACAATTTTTTTTTTTAGAAAAAATAGAAATTCAGAATAAACGAAAAATTCCGTTTTCAGTTAGAGAACTTGGTTACAGACTCTAGTCTGTAACCAAGTTCTCTAACTGAAAACGAACCGAAACATTTTGTTTTGTTTTTACTAAAAGTGCATTTTTTTCTGGTTGCCTGACTATTCAATACTCTCTTAACATTGCGCCCCAAAACCTCAGTTGTTGATCAATATACTTTAATTTTTGTACAAATTACTTACATTATGTTATAAATTTCAAACGTGAAGTTAATTATAGTTTCTTAGATAGTCATGATTAAATTGAGAAGTTTTACCTGGGCCACTCTGTATGATGATTCATTTGCTTTTTTCCTTCTTCACAGAAACGGTACTTTTAGACCCTGTTTCCACTTGACGAAAATTATTAAAATGTGAAAATATTATCTGGAGATTAGTGGTAGTTTACTAATGTATGATGAAATTAGCAAATGCATTATTTCCATTAGTTGGATAATAGAATATCTTTATTTTAAATCGAACTGGCGTTATTTTGAGGGAAAGCCCTAGTTAAATCTAACTTAACATCTAATTAAAAATTTAAAATGCACTGTTTTAACGTGAACTGATGATTAATTAAAAAAAAGGCTAAATTAGAAACTCACAAAAAACCAAAGAGAAATCTAATTATGGTGACCAGAAATCACCTTCACAAGTTTAAAATAAATTGAATTACATGTAGCTCAACCTTAGACCATTACTAGTAATGGAGTAATCGTCTAAGGTAGAGACCTACATAAAGTCCATGGGGCAGTGGGCTTGGGCATGGCATTTTTATCTTAAAGGCCCATGGGCTTTGTGGGCCTGTTGGCCTTTGTGGGCTTCGTGGGTTTGGTGGGCCTCACGGGTTTGGTGGGCCTCACGGGTTTGGTGGGCCTCACGGGTTTGGAAGGCGTTTGATCATTTCTCTCATGGGATTCTTTGCAAATGTACAGAGTTGAATCACATATATGAGCCAGGGAGCGTATTATTTCACAAATTAATGTATAACAAATTCCTCACTGACCCATCAATATCATAGTCCATTAACGGAGCAGTTTCTTTTCTTGAAAAGCATTTGAACTTGTGAACCAGTTAGTATTTAAAAGCCTGTGGGCTTCATGGGCCTGATGGGTTTCGTGGGCTTTGTGGGCCTCATGGGCTTCATGGGCTGGGCCCAGTATAAAGTCTCATTGGCTGGGCCGGGCATGGGCTTCAAATTTTGAGCGCTGTAATTATTTGTGCTTTTTCCTCAAGTGGAAACAGGGCCTTAAAGAAAAATTTTAGTTTGTTTCAAACAAAATTTGTAAATGAGAATTGATTTTTTACTTTTATTATGCAATCTTTCAAACTGAATGTTTTATGACATCTAAGGTTACTTTTAATCAGTGTAAATCACTGATTTAAAGTAAAATATTTAAGTGGCTCTCCATGACTTACATTGACTTTTATGTGTAAAAACTTTTTTTTTAAGAATTCTAGAAACTAAAAAGAAGAAGAAATGAAAAAGTTAAAAGTATTTTCATGTTTACATCTTCAAAAGTGAGCTTTTTTTATGGCTACTTTTCTGCCCCAACAACAGGGCCCAACTTTTGAAGTGAAATAACAAAACTCAAACATTTGAAATTTACCTCTAAAAGTTAACTTTTAAAATGGGAACATAACATAACATTTTTTATTGTTGCTGTGACCAAATCAATTACTATTCTAATTTATAACATGCAATTTGTATAGTTTAAAAAATACAATAGGGGAGTAAAAAAAACCAGTTGATCTCGTACCAAGTTATCAACAATGAAACGGTAAACTTGCATGGTAAGGTAAAATGACCAATTGGCAATTAACACGTGTTATCTCTTGCATTTCCACTGTTAGGCTGGGATCCCACATGTGTGAAAACAAGCAGAGAATAGAGGGTTCTTAAGAGTTATTAACTTATCACACATAACAATAGAAAACAGTTGTTCAAAGAGAAAAACAATATTGAAATTTTGGGACGAATCATAATTTTATGCGTGTCTTTCTCATATAGGTGTAAAATCGTTTCTCCGATAAAAAAACTATCGATCACTCTAGATCGATATACAAGGCTTATATCAGATAACTAATCAAGAGTTCCAATTAGCACAATGTTAAGTTTCTATTGTGGATGATGATTGAGTTCGACAAAAGCGTGCAGTGGGTACTTGAGACAATAAGCCTTGTATATATCGATATAAAATGTAATCGATATTATTGGTGGGGGGAAACGACTTTTAAACATAACACGAGAAAGACACACATGATTTGCCCCGAACATTACCAGATAATGTGGGGTTAATATCGACATAGTTAGGAAAACGTATCACAAGTTTCTTATTGGCTGATTTAATGTAGGCAGAATTTCGCATGGAAGAACGAAACAATTTTACATTTTTTTTTACTCGCTTTTATTTAACTTCAAAATTATTAGTTTGTCCACCACCACCAACCACCTTCTGAAATATTTGGAATTACAATTCCCACAGCAGGGGGATTGAACCCATGACCAACATTACCATGGGCTTGAGAGTCTGAGACACTAACCACTACACCAGCAACACAAGAAGGGATTTAGGTCTTGTTTTTTCTTACTTTTTAGACCTTAATTTTCTTGTTTTCTGCTTTTTACGAAATAAATAGAATGTAAATTATTCAATTTATATAAATTCCTTTTCTGCATGTGTGATCCAGCCCTATGATATATAGCACTTGCTTGTTACCTTTGCAATTCAAGCAAAATAAAAAAGTTGGTTGGAATTGATTGAATATTGCCATTTCTTGTTCAATTGACCATATATCGTATTTATGTTTGCATGATCGAACAAAGAAACTAAAAATCATACAAATTCTGAAATAGAAATGAAAATGGGAATTGCATCAGAGAGATATTTTTTTTTAAAAAAATGTTAACTAATTATGTCAAATAAAGAGAAAAATATTTAAGAAAAAACGTTTCTTGTACTTAATTACGTGACAATTCATTTTCTCATCTGACAAATTCGAATATATTTATTTTATTCTCAAGAAGAAAATTAATTTGCAAGTTCAATCAATTAATTGGAAAGAGAAAAAAATTCACCGCCTTTAAAATGAGAGAAAATAAAACTGATGTGAATTTTAAAACTTTTATTTATTTTTTAGTAAATGCCTCAATAATTTCTTTTAGCATTTCTTTTTTTAAATATAAAACTGTTCACCAAAAAAGGAACATAATTCTCACACGTAATAGATTTTTTTTTATGTTAAAAGAATTCAGACATCCACAAAAATGACTTTTATTTTTAGCTGTTTAGCAGATTTGTTTCTTCTTTTATTTTTGGTTAAACAATTAGGTCCAAATTCAAGTAACAAAAACTTAACACTTGAACTTCAACTTGAACCATCTCACCATAAAAATAACCTTTTTTATTGCATATCCTTAAAATAACACATTTTATGTTAGAACCCTGTTTAGAGAGTTCTAATTTGAAGTTTTAAATGCTAATTTTCCTTCTTGAATTTGGACCTTAGTAGTTTTGTTGTTTTGTTCCGAGATGGCGCTCTTGTTCCCTTGCTTTTGCTTATTATGGTTGTTCTATTGTTTTTTTCTGTATGTTTCTGCGCATGGATGTGTACATACATATATATTTATATATGTATTCCTTGCTATTATTATTAATAGAAGAAACGTGGTTTTTACCGGGCCGTTGGTCCGTCCGTTCGTCTTGTTTATCGGCCGCTTACAAGAAATTCACGCAACTTTAAAAGAAACTCATCGAACTTTTGTCATATTTGTGTGTTTCTCAATGTTTTATTCTCGTGAGTTTGAAAGGAGGGGATAGGCGGTAAAGGGAAAGAGGGGCTAGGTGGAGTTGTGACCGAATACCCCTTGTGTTTGTGTACAAATACAGCTACAATATACTCTCGATAGGTGTCGCTACAATGCATGCGGATCTACCCTGGGGTAAGTTTAAACCCATAGGTCGAGACCAGACTTTGAGGTATTCTTCAGCAATAATGTAAGAGTAAATCAATTCAGAATTCATAACCAATGTTCTAGTGTGGACATTGTTATCGTAATGTTCACAATAGAATATTCGTTGCTAATATTACTGTTACATTACTTGAGAATGCTTCAAAGTCTGGACTCCAGACTTGAAAAGCATATTCTGATGACATTACATTTTTTTTTGCACGATTGAAGTGGGCGGCAGTGGCCAGTGTATGTTGATGACCGTACTTTTCAAAGTGTTTTTGTTTTTACTAGAATAATAATTACTCTTAATTAAAACGATAAAAACGGGTCTAATTAACTGAAAGACTATTAAAAAAAATGCAAATGACATATCTTAATTTCTAAAGGTGAGGAGAGAAGTTTTGTCCCCATCATTATGCCTGCACGTGTCCACCAATACTAAGTGGGCCCACATGTGAGCCTCCTAAGAATGAACCCCCCTAATATGTGGTGGACCGTGGGCTGTTACTTTTTCTAAAGTTTTTTTTTATACTTAATCACTAATCAGCTTTCTTGGAATAATGTATATAAAAAAAAAGTAAAGGGGGGTTAAAGTTTTGAGTTTGAGGGGTGCAACTGTCAAACTCATAATCTTAACTCACGGTTTTTTATATGCTGTTTGCTGGACGTTCCACAAATTGTCCACTTGTCCATAATCTCTTCAATTGTCTAGTTTTCTGTATTGCTTATTTCTCTCTCTCTCAGGTTTTTCTATCTCTCTCTCTCTCTCTCTGCCTTTCCAAAAGATGCCACACCCTAAAATAACTTTTTTTTTTTTTAAAAATGAAGCGTTTTGCTTAAATGTAAAAAAGGGGGTCCCAAATAGAAGAATTTTTGTTTCCAAGAAGAAGAAGAAGAAAAAAAAAATAGTTGAGCTATGGACTCCTGCATATAAGCCGTGTAAAGTATTCCAAACAAGAGGCCCCATTTAGGGATATAGAACGTGGTTAACATAGTCAATGAGGTTTTTTTATGTACAGGACATACAGTAACTTGTTGAGGGAGTTTAGGAAGGAAGGAAGGAAGAAAAAAAAAAACTAGAGAAGGTTGCCTGAGGGTGCGGGGGTAAAAAAAAAGAACAGGTCATTTAGGAATATTTTTTGGTCAGTTTAGGTTTTCTGAATTTCTATCATAATGATGATGGGTAGAAAAAATGGCTCCTTTTGGACACTGCCATTTCTATGTGAACGTTTCAGAAACAATATGAAGAATAAATTCATGGTTTGAAAACTAGAATAGTAAATGATTTTGTTTAAGATGTTTTTTTAAAGTGTAAACTTCACCTCAAACTTTGATTATATATTCTGTCTTTCAGGACCACAAATTTAAGAGAAACTTGAAAGTGTATTCAGGGTATTTTTTCATATTGAATGGATACCTTTTAAAATAAGCTTTTTATGTCAGTTTGAAAAATGTTACACTTTATTTTCGACTATAAATAGTTTATTTTTAAATATATCAACATGATTCATAAAAAAATACTTTTAAATGATTCGGCAACCGTTCTAGTTTTTAAGGATTTCAATTTCTTGTTAGTGTTGTTGTTGCTCTTCTGAAACGCAAAATAACCAAGAAAGTTTCAAAAAATCAGCTTTTAATAAAACATCTTAATGATGAAATTAGTAAAAGGTAAATATAACAAGTTTATTTTGAAACATATCCAACATATTCACCTACTATTCTAGTTAATAATTGTGTTAGCAAGTTTACTTGTAACGGGTGGTAGGTTTGGTTTTTTTTTTCTGGTTTCAAGTGAGTTCAGTTTGGGACACTTTTGAGGTGGGTCATCTTTTTTAAGAAAAAGATTTCTTTGTGGACATTGGACAATATGACACACCCTTATTATAAGACCACTGCGTCGTCGTCGTCTTCCTCCTCCTCCTCTTCGGGAACCCCTACCCCCTTTTTACTTGTCGACAATAACACCAACCCTCTTTTTTTTTTGGTCATGTCCTCGGTTGACCGGAGTCCAGTATGGTGCCCCTCTCCCCCACATATACACACACACCCATCTTGTTACAACTGACAAGTGTCCCTTGAACTCCCTTCACCAGATGGTGATGGGTCACTCTTGTTGGATTCTGTTTTCGTGTCTGTCTTATTATCGGTCTAACTGACCATATTGGTCAGTGAAAATGTTTAGTGTCCACTGTGTGGAGTTCTTTCTGTATTAATTTTGTGAGGTTTTTATTATTTGGATTTATAAGTAATTCTAATTATGCTTATTGAATGGATTCGACTTCAGAATGTTTGTCGTCACTTTGGCCACGATGGTCAGTTATGTCCAAGGATTGTTACAGGTATCTTCTTTGTCTTTTTAAATGTGGAATTTAAATAAGGAATTTACTTGATGGAAGTGAACTTTTTGTCTTAAAAGCAATTTTTGTAAGTTTTTAGTTTAAAAAAAATCGATGTTTATTAAAAACTAGAATCGGTGATGAATAATAATTATGCTGAAATGTGTTTTCGTGACGCGCGATATCTTTTAAAATAAACGTTTCTGCATGAAACTTTTGTAAATTACTATAAAAACTTTTAAAATAACGTCCAAAAAAATACTTAATACATGTTCATCTACTATTCTAGTTTCTAGCAAACGTGTATTTTTTTCTTTTTCTTTCTAGTCTCTAGGTTCACTTTTACACATTTAAAGTACATAACTTTTATATGACATTATAACTTTTATATGGATTATGGAAAACTGCTGGCCATTTCATTTTATGAGATCTCAAAGTCTACTTTTTTTTTTTTTTTTGGTTTTTAAGAGTTTTCTTCAGAAGTTTTTTCTCGATATATTCTAAGTTTTTAAGCTTGACCACGACCACCACCACCACCATCTTTCTGAAAGAATGACCTCTACAATACAGATTATTGTTTCCATAGAAACCAGGAAACATAAATTTCAATGGCAGCGGGAATTCTTACCCATATACATTAATAAGAGTGACCTTTTATCCCTTCTTCTATTCTAACCCCTCTTTTTTTCTTGTAACGTTTTATGTTAGGTTTTTACCCCCACCTTTTTTTTTTCTTTCTCCCTTTCTACTTTTCTACAGTTAAAACCTCAAGAAAATCGTTTTTTTTTAGTCCAGGTGGTAGTTTTCACAACTGTATTATTGCCAATAGCCAACGGTCAGTTGTATATATGGACACACACACACATACTATTATAACCATCATATAAATATATATGTAGGCTTATTGTCCACTTTTAACGCCTCAAATACATACATTTTAGCTAGACTTTTTTATATATATATATATGCTGGCTTTAGGTCAAGTCTTTGGTCATTTAAATTCATTCGATTGTCATTTGGGTTTTACACTTGTGAAGAAAAATGACCACTTTTATAGGATTTTTAGACTTTTTTCTTCTTCTTTTCTCTATGTGTTGTTGGTGGTCATTTCGTTTCTTATTTCTTCTATAACCTTTTTCTTGTATATTATTGAACACACCATTCATTCATTTGTTCTCTCTTAGTGTCCAATGATGGACATTATTATTACCAGGCCGTCCAGTTTCTCTTTGAAAAAGTTGTGCATTTGAGCATTGTTATATATATATATACCTTATTGGACCCTTAAATAATAATTCAAGTGCTTTTTTTTTCTTCTTCAGAACCCCAATTTATTTTGTTTTTGACCAATTTAGGACTTTTTCAGTAACTTATCGAAAAGCGATTTTCGAGAATGAAAACTTTTCCTGAACAACTTTTTGAGGAATTAAAGTTATGCTTCAAATGAAAGTATAGAAGAAAATGAGTTTTCATCATGATTTTTTCGAAATAATTTTAAGGTCGAATTTCAAAAGTTTGTTAGAAACTTTTTAATAGCTGAATTTTTTATTAAAATTAATGTAAAATGCAAAACTTAACATTTTAAAAGTTGCAGTTTTTTTACGGAAAAGATATATTAGGCGCGAGTTACGAAAAAAATCGAAATTTAAATTTTTTCTTCGACATTTTTTCAAGTTTTATTTCATTTCATTAAAATATTTTTTTTCAAAATATTAAATTTTTAAAACATGAAAATTAACAAAATCTTATTTTCATGGATGTGTGTGTAATTGAGATATAAAATTAATGTTTAAAAATTCTGTAAGTGAGCAAAAGGGTTCAGTTGGCATTCTCGCCTGTAAAGGGATTAGTTTGACGTCACGTTTCAGGCAAAATGCAGTTAATAAGCTTAAAAAAAGTTATGGATTCTTGGATTACAATTAAAATGGCGACATCTATTGAAAAAAGCTATGTTGGTCATGGCCAATTACGAGCTTTTTAAGGTTGAAATTCAAGAAGTAATTTTGAGTACATGAACTTAACTTTTGAACCCTCTGAGCCAGGGATCCTGCATAGTCAAGTTCTGTTTTATTGACAGATTTGTCTATGTTAGAAGTTAGAACCCTGCTCAGAAGGTTTCGAGTTGAAGTTCAGTCTGGTGTACAATGGTCATGGCCATCTACAATGTGTCTGTGTTTTAAGTTCTAAAATGAAATCTTTAAGTGTGACATCTAGAACATGTAGTGTAACATAGCGGGAATGTAATTGTAATCCACATAATCTTTGGATTTTATTTTCGAACGCGTTATGCTAATATCAAGATAAATGGTAAATAAAGGTAAAGCAACTCCATGTTAGAATAAAACGTCAAAAGTGAGTAATGAATCGTCTGCTTTTTGAAGCGAAAAGGAAGACATCTGGCTTAAAATGTCATCCATTTTTTTTTAGTATGTTCATTCAGACTGAAGCACTAAGTACAGATTGCGCCATCTATTGGCCACACTCAAGTTTTCGCATGAAATCATCCGTAGGTAGGCCTCATAGGCAAGTCGCACACTACATTGGATCGGATAACAAGCAGTTCAATGGCGCCCGCCGACGTAGCATTTCTGATCCAATCCAAGGTAGTGTGCCGGGGGGGGGGGTGGCTCCATTGAAAAGCTTGTTAACAGAATATTGCGACCCGATCTAGTTTAAGTTAACACTAGCGTTCGGGCACTTCGAGCCATCCCTGACATGCGTATTGCAAGCAATTGTATTACAAGTATATTAGCAGCGCCATCTATTATTCAATGTACATATGCAGTTTACTGTAAAGTCTAGTAGACAGCTAAATGATCGTTATAGAATGCTATACGACATTTTGAGATGTAATGCGCATGTCAGGAATGTTCAAAGTGCTCTAACGCTATTGAGTTACCTCTGCATCAACATGCAATTAGAAAATGGGACAAACAGAAGTTGGCTCCGCCCTTTTTATGACGAACGGCAACTTCTAATTGGTTTGTTGTGTGGTTCGACGTTGAAAAGGGCGGAGCATGTGACGTCAGATTACATAACTAACCAATTAGAAGTTGCGTTCGTTATACAAAGGGCGGAGACAACTTCTGTTTGTCCCGTTTTCTAATTGCCTGTCCGTATCACGGTTAATATTTTTTTGAATGAAGAAGATACCACCAGGTGGCTCTCTCTTTCTTGACATATAGCTTATTTGTTCAGTTTTTGAATAATATATATATATATATATCTATTTTAGTTATCTATGAAAAGTTCATTTGTCGCATATTTGTCCTTGGTTCTTATGGCTGTGGAAAATTACATGACACTTTTATTTCTTGTTCATAAATTCTACCTGAACTTTATTTCAGTTACATTTTATATTTATTCACTCATTGAGAGGCTAAACAGTTGACCCCTCTTTTCCCCTCCCCCCAACATACATACACACTTTAAACCACTTTTTTTATTATTATGCTTTTTTCTTGAGACGTTTTTAGAATAAGATTATAAATTCAGTTTGTAATAGGTTTTTTTTAGCTTATTATTACATATGTTTCTAGAGAGGTAATTCAAAGTGATGTCACTCAGAAGGAACTTTGTATCAAGATACAACATAATGGACATATATTAATTCATTACGAAAGACTTGAAATATTTTATAAAAAAACCTATTTGCCTATATTTATTTATTCTGATTCAGTTTTGTTTTATTAACCTCCCTCCACCTCTCTCTCTCTCCTTCTATTTATTGTTCACTTTTTTTTTCTTCTTACCACCACCCCCCACATTTCCCTTATAATTTTCCTATCAAAGTACAAAATGGAATCGACTACAAAAGAAACTGATGATGATGACGTGATTGCGTCACTTGCTGCATAAATAATTAGTTTGAAAATACAAATGTGGTGTGTGTACAGAGTGTGACGAAAGTTTTAATGGAAATTAGATTCATTCAAAATTGGATGAAATTAAATAAGCAAAACTTTTTTTTCTTTATTATTATTATGCATTTCATAAGCTGCATTATGAATAAGTGTTTTCAAAGCTAGAAAAGGAAATGAATCACTTATAATTATGTTAGGCCATAATTTTTATATTAATAAAAATTGAGAAGTGTGCAAAATGTGTTTAGAAATTATGCATTTTATGCAAATATAAAAAGAAAATCTAAAAAATGCAAAAATATGTAAGAAAATTGTTCATTTATGCAAATTAAAATAATATTTCAGAACCCTCAGAAGTAAACTGTTACGTCACATTCAGGGGCGCAGCCATCTAACTGTGGGTGGCGCATGAGGTTTGGGGGTGCAATGTTAAGAGTTTGTATGGGCGCGAGTTTTTCAATTTTGGTTTCTTAATTTAATTTTTGAAGTTTTTCAATTTTCAAGTTTCTTGATTAATAAATTAATAATTAATAATTTTATATTATTAACGCAACTGGAAAGAAATTTTACTTATAGTAAAAAATAAACTTCGAGTCTTCATAAGGTTCATTCTAGGTTCACCTTTGAATTCTAGCCTCTAACCAACCTGAAAAACGCATTTTGTAGTTTACTTAAGAATTTCTATTTAAAAAAAATGTTGCTCCAGGGCGCCAAAAATGTAGCTATGCCACTGGTCGCATTTTTTTTAAAAAAATAACACGATTTTTACATCTTATGAATCAGCTTGTTAAGTTCTATCAGTGATAATTTGATAAACAATGTTAAGTTTACAGTTGTGTACATACTGTATCTGCCGCTAGATGATGGGATACCGTGTTAAGTCATATTCCTTCAAAGAGAAAAACTTTCAAAATGACTGACTCCCATTTAAAATTTAGGTTTGGTGACTTAACACAGTTTACCTCTAAAGCACTGGTATTATATAGCAAATGTGCAATTAATTAATTGTGTGAAGGAATTAATACAATCATCAAAAGTAGAGACCTACATAAAGCCCATGGGCCTGGTGGGCTTTGTGGGCTGGGCCCGGTATAAAGTCATATTGCTTGGGCTCGGGTTCAAATTTTTACACAATCAGAAGTTAGTGAATTTTTTCATAAATATTTCTAAAATTATGCAATTTGTGTGTTTTACGTAGATTTATTTTGGATTATAAACGAATTATTATGGCATTCATATGGTGTATCACAATGTGTCCGAAATTAGTTGGAATTGTCATTCTGCGTTTTGTGCATTTTATGCATATTTTTGACCTTATAAGTTACAATGCGAAAAGAAGAACAAAAATTAATAAGCTAATATTACACGACTAAAGACTTAAACTTAGATATTGTGTATAGTAATTCCATTGCTAGGGGAAATTCTTATGGTAATATTCTTTAATGATTACTAAGTTAAAGATAGTGCTTAAACCACATGAACTTTTTTGATAAGAAGTTTAATTTTAAAAGTCGATGAGTTTTAGCACTAGCTTTAACTTAAAAATCATTTAAAGTATAAATACGTTTTTAGCTGTTTTGATTAACAAAATAAATAATGGTGTCTAGTAATAATAATTGTGAAATTACTTGAATTTACTTTAAGAGTGGTTTCGGTTACACACTGTATTTAGTATTTCGTGTCATTGTGGATTTTACAGAGTGCTTCAATATACAGTTTACCTGATCAGATACAGTAGTAAATGCTTGACTTTTGCGTTCTTCTTATCAAAAAATGTTGTGTGTTGCGGTTTTCAATACAATTTTCAGTACATATTTTTTATTATTGTGTTTCTAAAAAGTGTGTCGTTTATTTATCTTTTATTCTGTTCTCAGCTGGAGATTAAAACGATCATCTCTTTTATATTTTCTCTTTTTTTATCTTCGTTTAGCCGTAGTTTTTTTTTTTTTTTTGTTCATTTATCTTCATTGTACCTTTAGTAGTTTTTATGATCATCAAAAAGATTTTAAATTTTAGTCAAAGTTTTTCTTAGAAATGAAGTGATTTTTAAGAAAAGAAAAAATGGAGAAACGTTTATTTTTTAAAATTGAGGTGACTTAAGGAGGAGGGTTTATTATAAAATAATGATATTTGACATTTTTATTATCTTATTATTCCTTCTTTTTTGTTAGTTTTTTTTTTTTTGACATTTCTTCCCTTGCTTTTTATTCTTGTCAGGTAAGCTCTTTTCTATTGTTGTTTCCTGTGAAATAGCAAAGTTCCGAAGGAACTCTAGGTATGCAAACGAGGCTCAGGAATCCACAATTGCAAAAATACAGTAAAAAAAGATGAAAATAGGATTTCTTATTAAAGAATATTCTCATAATTTAGAGTTGGTTCCTCGTCAAGTAAATAATTGAAATTAGGGATGGGACATTCGAATCTTCAAATCCCGCGAATATTGAAAAATATAATCGAGATTCAAAAACTCGAATCTCTTTGCGCTTTTATTCGTCTTTTCGAATCTTTCGTCTTTCGAATCCTAACCTAAAAAAAACTGTTAAAAACTTCGGTAAAATTAGTTTTAACTCCATTGACGTCCAATAGAAGCGTTCACTAACAAATAAAACGGCGATTGTTGCAATTTCGGTTGCAATTCCGGATTACCAAATATCACCTTGTTGCGACCCTGAGTACCACACTTGTTTTTTATTATTAATAATTTAATATTTCATATTATTTCATTTATTTGTATCTTCTTAATGAAAAAATAATATAGGGTTGTTAGATGAGAGATTCGACCGATTCGAGAAAATTTAGGATTCGTTCCGCCTCTAATTGAAATCTTGAAAATCAGTTACTCTCTGGTCAAGTATGCGTGGCTTACTGCTTACGACTTATGCTAAAGCTTATACAACTGATTATATGGGAGAGTATGCGAAGTTGTGTACAAAAAAGTTCACGGAAACTTCATTAGAATAGAAGGGTATTCTACTTTATTAATAAAAATATTTAAGTGAAGTGTTTTAGAGGCTAGAAGGGTAAAATGAATCACTACTTGAGAGTACTTTCATGAGAGTTGACGAAATGATGACATTTTATCTTTTTTTTTCTCCCCCCAACGAATTTCAAGTGAAAAAACGAAATTGTAGAATTTTAAATGTGGTTTAAGGTGTTTTATTTAAAAAAAAAGACATCAAACATGAAAATTCTTTCATGTGTGATTCAGTTACTCTTCTAGTTTCTAAACCCATTTTTCAATTTGCGTATTTTGCAACGACTACTTATAATTGATATAAAGGTAAAACACATAAACGGATAACACGAAAAAATCCGACAGTTACGAAATATATTTTTTGCTAGTGGTTCCTTCAAAAATTAACATAAAAAATATTTTAACATGAACAAATTATTTCGAGGCCCTTCTATTTCGTATTAAACGGATGATTCCACAGTAACATCATCTTAAGTTTTATATTTTCTTTCTTTCTCATTTTAGGCAAAGATTCCCTATCTCAGGAATCATGTAGGGACAGTTCAGAGGAGTCCAGATCTCCAGGTAAGATTTTTTTTTTTACAAATTTAATCATTTTGTGTTTATTTTTAATTGTAAAAATATAAATGACAAATGAGAAGTTTTTGTAATTTTCTTATTTCAATTATTTTTGATTTTCTAAAAAAAAAGGTGAGGGGAGGGGGAAGTTCTCTTTAAATCATTATCGTAATTATGAGTTAATAAAAAAAGTTATCATTCATCATTATCATCGTCGTCATCATTGAAATATATGCTAACATGTGTTAAAAGTTAGAATGACCTTCGAATAGAATGAGGCTGCATTTCTAATTAATGAGGTATATATTATGCAATTTTTTTTATTAAGGTTTATTATAATTATCATTTAGCCTTCGAAAAACACACAACGCTTGAAAATGAAAATTATTGTATATTGAGTAGTGTTCGAGTCAATTGCTAGAGGGCTCTAGTGTCGCCATTTGTCGAAAATCTTTCATATGAGAGAGAGAGAGGGGGGGGGGTGTTCATAATCGAACTTGACGGTGGCTCCATCATCCCCTGCGTATTTAATAATATCCAGTGTTGCCGATGTGTTTGTTTTTTGTTTAAAAGAATTGAAATTAACATATTTTTTGTATGTGTTTTCTCTCAACTTGATTTGTTTGTTATGGACACTCGTAACTCGTACTGCGGTTTGTATTGGAGTGGACACTGGTCATCTTGTGTTCGAATTGTATGTAATTGACGGTCTTTATAAACCTGTTTATAAGATCGTATCGTTTGATTTATTATTAACCGGAAGTGGTCAAGAGTACAATTAGACACTGATCTTTATTGTGTTTATGCAATGACGTTATTTTGGCTTTATTGTTTATTTTTTTTTTAAATATGTTTTAATGATTTATATATTTTTTATTATTGGAAATTGTCCAAAAATAAGCTTTTATTCATTTTAATTATTTTAGCCTATTTTTTTGTTTCGCTTTTTCGTTTTTTCAAAGCTTTAGGAACCAAATGACTTATTTAAAGTAATTATTTATTATCAAGGGTGGAGAGATAGAGATAGAGAGAGAGAGAAAGAAGAATAACGATGAGGGAGATATCAATTAAATAATTTTAGTTTATTAAACTTTGGTTAAATTACATTATAAATACAAAAATGGTTTCCATGAAAATTCGTTTGACAACAACGTTGGAAAGATTACAAAATTCTCACGAATAAATGGCTTTTGATTCTTTTTTAAAGCTGGGTATAAAATATAAAACGCCTATCAAACTCCGAATATTCTATTTTTATGAACAACATAAAAAGAAATGTTGAAAAGTGTTTTAGAAACTAGAAGGGCAGCTAAATGAATTAATGATAATTTTATGTTTATCTTTTAAAATAAGCTTTTTTATATCAGTTTGAAAATGACCCAAATTTAAACAGACAATTTTTGTTTATAAAAGTTTATTTTGAAAGATATCAATATGAAAATACTATTGATTGGTTCAGCTAACATTCTAGTTTCTAACTCACTTTCAATATCTCTGTAGTGTTGCTCCGGAAACGCAGAATATTCTGGGGCCTCATTACTGAAAGGAAATCAGACTGTCTTATGACAGTAAATTGACATATTCAGTTCATAACTTTATAATACATTAGTAAAAAAAAAAAGCAAATTATAAAGCATTATTATTATTATGACAATGCCTACATCATAAAAAGACAATCATAAAATAATAGCGGGCAGGTGGTGACATCATAAGGTATAACTGTCACAATTTTATGACTTTTTCTATATAATGAGGCCCCAGACTATTCATGAAAGATCTTAAGATGGGCCCAGACTATAGGCCTGTAAGAGAACAACGAACCGAACATGTTCGTTGTTCTGTGGCCGGAGTGTCCAAACGTGAACAGAACATGTTAGCAACGTCTTCCCAGTTGGTAACCTTATAGTGGAAGTTCGGGGAAAATGTTCGCGGAGACGTTACAAACTACTCCTGGTAAGAATACGAACGATGTGAAGAGCAAAAACCGACAACTGGTGGATCGGAGTCAAACAGAACAACGAACAAAATTTGTTACAAGAGAAATGTTCGGAAAACCATCCACACTGCTCGCGAACATATTCATAAACAGTATTCTGTTTGCTGATCTCTTATATTCTGGACCCGCCCTTAAATATTATACTATCAGATCAGATAGTATCTATAATGATAATAAGATGTTTTAAACATATTTATTAGCTTAAATTGTGATTTGCATAATGGAACAGCCATACCAATGATGGTGTTTTTGTGAGTGACCATCAAAAATATCAAGTTGGAAGAAGGGAGAAAAGGAGGGAAAGAGAGAGAAGAGGGAAAAGGCGGTAGAGGTCAGCTTGACCACTCACGTCAGTTATCAAAAGTAAGAAGAGGAGGGGACTCGATAGAAAAACATTGCCCAAAAATGTAGTTGCTATAGTTACACAGTAGAAAAGAAACCTCTTCTTCCTTTTTTTCCTTCATTTTTCTCAGTACCGTTTTTTTTTCTCTCTCTCCTATTCTTTTTTTCTTTTCAACAACCCCCTAATTTGTAGGGGTTTTTGTATGGTGTGGGTTGTCATGGTGACCATCATATTGAGAGGGAAGAATTGGTGCCTTATTTTTTTTGTACTTTCTTTGCCCTCTTGTTAGCCTGTGAGGTTAGTTAGCGTTTCATCCACTCGGATGACCACTGTGTTAAAAGAGAAGAGCAAAGCAAACGGTGGAGGCACCGCCACTGACCATCGTTCTCTTTATATATATTTTTTATCCTATTTTTCTTCCAACAAGCAGGATTTTTTCTTTCTCTTTCTCTCATATATTCACAACACTTGTCCAGTACATTTTTCTTGGAAAAATGTAATTTTTTATGACTCGATTTTATTTTATGTAAAAAAATATTAGGACCTTTTTCCATTTTTTTTTTGTTGGAACAGTTTTGAACGGTTTTTTTCTTGTTCATTTTGATACATAAACAAATTCCGGACAACTAAACAAAAAGTTTTATCATTGATATGTTTGTTCTGTTAGTTATAATTATTTAAAGGGGTTACAATTAGTTATTTAAGTGGGCCTCCTCATCAAGCAATGAGTGACCCATCCGTTTTTAAAATGGATGGGTTTTTGGTTGAAGAAAATTATACAAAATTTGACACTCAAAAACACAACTTTGATGACAACTTTAACCAAGCTTTTAAATTTACATAATAGAAGGCACACACAATGGCCCCACATTTTTTTTGATTGACATACAACATAAACACACGCACAAACAAATAACCAAAAAAAAACTCCCAATGTATTAAGTATTTTATGACTTCTTCCAATGTTAAGAAATTCCAAGTAAAAGAAAAGAAAAAACGTTTTTTTCTTTCTGCTTATCACTTGTTGACTTTAGCACTTAAAGGTTGATACTAAGGTAAAGGTATTAATATACATGCCCCTAGCTTAAACCTCCTTCTTTACCCCCATAAAAAAACCTATTCTATACTTCCTTTTTTTTCACCCATAGAAGAGAAGGTCATGACCTCTGGTGCTCGAGCTTTTGTATAAAACATGGTTACATTTTTATAGCGTCGATTACGCACCTTATAAGAATATATAACCTTTTTCTTTATAAGACAGGTGTTAGGTTTTTATATCCATCCATATTGCTCCTATTCTACTTTCTTCCCCTCTCCTCCCTTAAATTTACCCCTAACCCTCCCTTTTTTACCTCAGAGTGACATGTTTCTTATATCAGCACATTTGTGTGTATATATATGTTGTTGCCACGTGGGTTACATCACTAACTTTTTTTTAAGCATTATGGGGGTATAATATAGTTCATTTACCCCACTTTCTTTACCCCTAACAATATCTCGTTTTTTTTTTTTGCTTCAACCCCCTCCTCCTCTTTCCTCCCTCTTTTTTTTTTCTTTTAAAAGTTCCTCTGGTTTGTGACCTCTTACCATCCAAATCTTATGGCCTGTCTAATTTCTTATATACAAAAAAAAGTTCTAAGAGGGGGGAGGGGGTTATATACAAAACCCCACAAAAAAAATATGGCTTCTACGAAATTGTGGGCTAACCAGTTTTAGGTAAAAATGCAAATGAGGATTTTTTATGCTCCTAACGAATAACCAAAGTATGTAAGTTAGGAGAGAAGAAATAAATTTCTTATATTGCCTACTATATAGAAAAAAAAAAAGTGACTTTGACCTTGTAGAAAAAAAATGGAAGTTTTTTTGGGGGGGTTTTGATGTCACAGATACAGAGAGAGAGAGAGGGACAAACATAGGCCTAAATAGAATAGGCCAACATTAAAAACTTATACCCTCTCTCTCAAATAGCTAAACTGGACATACAAGAAGAAGGCAATGAACGCGTCAACCCCCCTCTCTAAATATAATAAATACTTGGTGTAACTTTTTTTTTTTGTAAAAAAAACTTTACCCCCTCCCATCTCATTTCTTAAGGGGTCAAAGCAATTTTTATTTAAATTATTTTATTTACGATTTTGGAGAGAAGGAAAAAAAAAAGAGAAAAAATTTCTTCAATTTGGAATCTTTTTTGGACATTTATTTGGTTCATGTTTACACTTTAAAAACGGTTTTTAAGTGAAGAGGGATTGACTGAGAGAGAGAGAGAGAGAGAGAGAGATAGAGAAATGATTCACTAACAAGTAAGAAAATGTGTTGGTCAGTCGCTGGTCAAATCGCAAACATTGGTCTCTCAGTGCAATTTTTTTTTTCTTCCTATCTCTCTTTTACTTGTGGAAACACAGTTAAAATGAGTAAGATTTATTTTTAGATGTGTGTGTACTAAGGAACTTCAATCCATTTTCAAAACGTGATTTCAAATGAAGGAGAAAATAAGAGAGAGAAAAAAAGAAACCTTTTAGAGTCAATATATCTGACCACTGGTCATTGGTTTTTTGTGAGGAAATGGAAGGGTCAATAAAGAATATAGAAAAAATGAGCCACCATTTTTTTTACTTAATAAATTTACATATCTGATTGTAATTTCACTCCCTTTTCAATTAATATAATTATGATTATATGGTTAAATTACTAGTTATTTTCTCTTTTTTTTTGTTCACATTATTAGTTTTTTAAATGGTTCAAATGAAAATTTATTTTGAAAATATCAATATGTCGAGGAAAATTTCGATGGCATTTTTTTGCCTCTTGATTTGTTTTTGACACCAAATAACTGGGATCTATAATAAGAAAAATATAAATCACAATTTCATTGAACAAACAAGTGATTTTCATTTATAAAGGGTTTTCTTCGTTTATTTTTGAAAAATTAGAAAAGGGGGTTAATAAGGGTTGTTGTCATGTTTTGTTGAAATGTTTTAAGAAATCAACTGTAAAGTGACAGCAGCAGCAGCAAAGTCTTCAGGAATCAGGAGGAAGGGATTTTTTTTTTCACTTTTGACTTCAGTTAATTCAATTAGAAATAGATCGCTTTTTACTGTTAGCTTATTTTTCAGTGTTTTCAAAGGACCCCCCAATAATGAGTGTAGAAGAGGAGGACCACAGAAGTAAATTATTGACATATCGTAAAAGCGTTTTTTTATTGTGAATTTTGGGTATTTTTTTAAAATATATATATATATATTCAAGAGTTAATTTGAAAGTTGAACAGTAGAGGGCATGAGTGGAAAAAAATTTTTATGACGATATCTTTCAAAATAAACTTTTTATGGCAGTTGACAAAGAAGAAAATTTGTAATTTTTTTATGATATAATAAATGAGAAATAGAAAGTAATATTAGAAATGAGTGACGTATTTTCATGTTGATATCTTTGAAAATGAACTATAGGCCTATATAAACAAAATTTTAAAATGTCATTTTCAAAAAACTGACGTAAAAAGCTTATTTTAAGGTATCAACATGAAAATACAGTTAAGTAATTGAGCTGCCATTCTAGTTTCTAATGCAATTAAAAGTTTTTCATGATTTTTAGCTCCTGAAAGGAAAAATAATCAAGAGTTCGAATTGCTGTTTACGCGTGAAAGTCACCTTAAAACAAAAACGCGAAAATACTTGAATCTCTGGCAAATATATTCTAAGCGAAATTCCAGTTTCTTAAATTATTTTGAATAAAAATTTAAACAAGGACCAAAAATGAATCTCTTTTTAATGCTTTGTTTCAATAGTTGACAATGTGTAAAAGGGATGATAATAAATTAAGAGTAAAAGCGAAGATTACGTAACTAAGGGGGTATTGTGATGTAATGGAGACACCCTGTACATTAACCATCTTTTCGTTCAAATCCCATTTTTCAAGATAAAAAGGATAAAAAAATGCTAAAGGAGAAAGAAAAATGGGGGGTAAAAAAAGATAAAAAGTGAAAAGTAGATTTTTTTGAACTAAAAAAAAAGAAAGAAATTCTGAAACTAGTTAAAAGCAATCACTTGAGGCGACAATTGAATACACTATTTTTCTGTTTTGTACTTTTTTTTTTTCCAATAAAATCGAAAAAAAAATGAAGGAAAAAATGGCGAAAACTATGGTGTGACATTTATATAGGAAGTTGAAAGTGATTTTTGAAATCAATTGATTTTTGTTCTCAACTGTTCAGACAATAAACGAATTCGTTTATTATTATTATTATTATTTTATAAACGTGACGTGAAACTATCACTAAATAACATTTAAATAAATAATTTTTTTCATTCTTTTCTAATTTAGAGATATTTCCATTTTGAAGTACATTGACTTTGTTTGCTTATATTATGGATGCAGTTTATAGAACGTCAATGACTGTCAAATACATATTATTTCGGGGTTGTGTGTTGGTTGAAGACAAGAGAATGTAATATGTGTGTGTGTGTGTATTTGTGCCTTTTTTAGGGGGGGGGGGCTGAGGAGGAGGACATTACAAAGTACATGTAGCGCCTTCTATCGTGAATTCATAAATAGTCTAAAATAGACATTATTGGCGCCTGTTTCTCATCCATTAGTATATCCATCCATACGCATTTTGTGTTCTTTTCTTTTACATTTGTGTCAGGGTATATATAACACTGCATGCCTAAGCATCAGGAGAATAAACCTAGGTGGTGGGATTGGAGGTGGGAATAGCACAGTGCTGGTAAACAACGACCTGGTTCGATTCGTCTAACGTTGAAATATCCTTCAAATTGAAAGAATAAAAAATATAACTGTATATAATAGATAGGAATTGTAATTTTTTTTGGTAGGAGTGAAAATGGCCATGGGGTCTTCTTACAGGAAACCAAAGAGGGAGAATGGAGACATCTGAATATTAGAGATCACTTCCGGTTGCCCACTTTTCCATTCCATTTGCGCATAAATATTTCCTACGAGAAAGGAAAAAAAATATTTTTTTCATATAGGTTTATCTAAAATCGAACCTAAAAAAAATGCACATTGCACATACAAACGAATGTACTTAAATAAATGTTCAACAACATAAAATTCTCACATGTAATGCACACGTAAACGTAACATGCTTACAAAAGCACGTTACACACTGAAAGGGAACATACAAAAACTGATCAGAGTCACATAAATCGACGAAACTAGCGGGAGTGTAACACAACACAAATTCAAAAAACAAAAAGCGCTTACGTAATAACGCAAACAAGAAAAAAACATATGCAAACATTACGTAGGTTTCTACACGCACGTAAACATAAAATAAAACTAAAACACACATAATAACAGTACATAAATACCAGCATCAGCATCAGCCTAATGGCAGAAGAACAATTTTGTCCAAAAGCCTATAGGCTACATAAGAAATGTCATGTATTCGTTATATGAGTGTAATGTAATATTCAGGTATAGGCCTATTCAATGTTTGTATTGGAGCTGATATATATATTCAGCTTCAGCTTTACAATTTTTATTTTTTTAGTATGATTGTGAATTACTCTTCATACTTTTTCTCGATTGGTGGGGGATGGGAGGGGAAGAGACAAGAGAGAGAAAGTTCGAGTTTGCAAATAAACGACCCACAATTCTTGTGGGCCCTAGCTCTTTTATTTATGTACATATTTTTTACTTTTCTCTATACATATATAACGTTATGTTTTATTCTTGACCGTTCGCTTATTACATCTAAGAAGAAGAAGAAAAAAAGCTTCTTATGGATTTTTGTGGGTGGTGGTGGTGTTTGTAGTTGTGGGGGGGGGGTACTATAGAAGATGGTAGGAGAATTGTTACTTGTATAGGTCAAAATGTGAGTTGAGTTGTGGGGTGGGGTGGAGGTTTGAATTTATATGAGATACAGAATGGTGGATGGATGAGGAGGGAGGTGGGTGGAGTAGGGTTTGAAGTGAATAGTAAGTTTTTCGGATGGACCATCTTTGCATCTACTTAATGTGCGTGTGTGTATATGTGTACGTGTGCATTTATATTGGTTTCGTAGTGGTCATCTAGGGATGTTGGCCTTCCACGTCTGGTTGCTATAGTTACGAGGTTGTCATGGTAACAGCTATCAGACAACCGTTATTGATGAGACTAGTCCGTAGTAGCCATTTGTCTGGTAATAATGTATAGGCATTTTATGCTTCTGGGTGGCTATATGTAGACATGTATAGATACATATATACAGTATACAGACTGATTCAAAAAGGATTTTTCTTGTAATATATACCTTTTAGTCGTTTTTGTTTTTAAAGTAAAATTTGAACATCTTTAAATTATAGGTAATCGAATTTTAATTAAAATAATTCAAAGACACAATAGACAACACTGATTTTAAATTGAAAGAAATATAAAATCTGATGTTATTTTATTAGAATGGTATTTTTTGAGTCAATCTGTATCAATATGAACGATTTTTTTCTTCTTCTTCTCACTGTTGGTGTAAGAAAAGGTTGGGGGGGGGGGGGTGGCTGTGGGTGATTTGACGATGACCGGTCAAGAAATCCTTCTTTTTTTTTGATGGACTGTCATTTCCATGTGTCCATTACACACACATATATATATTATATTGGTTGACTGTCACTACTGCCTTCTTAGGCCCTCCTCTCTTATGGTCATTTTATTTTGAAGATTGTATTATGTAAAATACTGACCAGTCAAATGATAATTATTTATTATCATTATCATATTTAATAAGACAATTAAATTATCTCCCCAAAAACGAATTCATAAATTGTCAGTGAAATAAATAATTGAGATAAAAATAAAAGGTCCTTCTTTTTATTTCCGTTTATTGTTATTAAAAAAAAGATTCTCTCATCTCTTATTATAGTATGTTATAACAATTAAATATCTTCTAATTCTTCATGAATAAGATAATTAATGAATTTAATTATTTAATTAGCCGTTCAAATTTTGTTTTATTATTTATTATATGGACATAATTTGAAATATTGAGAGAGGGGGGGGGGAAGAGAGAGATAAACGAAAATTATGTCTGCAAGTGACTCAAAAACATATCTCATGAGTTATACTATTTTGTAATCATTTTTTCTTAATTTTAAACGATTAATTTTAAATAAAAATAAATGTTTTTTTTATTAAAATAACAAATGACTCATTTTTAAGATGTCTGAATTTAAAGAAATATAGAAAAGGGACATCATGGCGGATATACTAGGTGGTGAAAATGGGGGATTAAAGTTTAGAGGGGAGGGGCATTAGTTGAGTCTGGACTTTAAGGCTCTTTTTCTCCAACTGACCACTCATAATTGATGAGTTGTAGTCGCCTGGACTGGACGATGGGGTCCTTCCTTGAAAATGTTGGTGGTGGCCGGCTGTTTCCTGAGTTTTTCCCTCCTCCTCCTCATCCTTCTCCTTCTTCACATGTATGTATATATATATATATATGTACATACATACATATTATACATATACATGTGAATGAGTGATCCCCTTGGCCCTTGGCTAGCCGTAGCAGCAGCTGTCCGGTCAATTTCCATGAATTATCTACAAATATAATCAGAGGGTTGTATAGATGTTGGACAATGGTTGGCCCAGCTTCAGGCCAGTGCGCCCCGAATTGGACCCATGGGCTAAACAGAAAAAAAAGAGAGGGGAGAAAAACAAGAAAAAAAAAGATGGAGAAGCAGGAGGAGGACTAGGGAGGGGATGATAAAAAAGGGCATTTTTGCTTATTTTGTTTATAGGACCATGGTCGCCAATAGAAGAAAGAAGGATATAAGGGAGGAGGAGGAGGAGGGTATATAGTTAGATAGACATTGGGGGGAAGGTAGAATTCTTTTATTTTGATTCGAATGTCGAGTTCGAATTGCCTTCGAAAAAAGTCTTTTTTGTCTGTTTTTCAACTTGTTTTTCTCGTTGGAAAATCACTTGGGCCCATCTGCACCTTTTTTTTTGTTGTTAAAAAGGGACTTTTTTGTGTGACTTTGGGATCTTTTTCTATGTCTCTCTCTCTGAATATATGTACGTGTGCTTGTGTCTGAATCCAGGTTTTTTTTCTTCTAGTTTCATTCTAAATTCTAAACTTAATCCTCTCTCCGTCTTTGGCTAATATTTGTGTTCATGGCGATTGATACTTACGAGATTTGAACCTTAGATTTCTGAAGAAAAGTTTATGATAAAATATGTCCTTTTTTGGGGGGATTTAAATATCTCGTAATTTAGTGCGTTTTATATACAAATCAAAACGAACTTTAACCTTCTCTCTTTATTGTTGGTTCTGAGTTGTTCAATGAGAAATACATAATAAAATAGCAAAAGCTATGAAAGATCGGACATTGTTTTTGTTCTATATTCAAGGGATGTCCGTTTTTAGCTTTAAAGCGGATTTCTAGCTGATAAATATCAAGCCATCATTCCAAATATCATTCCATCGTTGTGGAAGTTTGTGTATTGCTGCTGGTGTTAAGTGTCTACTATGATACTTGTGCCTCGTAGTCTAAAACGTTACTTAAAATAAAGCTAAACTTAAAAACAAGACTTTGGCAATATTTTATGGAGAATTTTTAAGCATTATTTTAAACTTTGCTTTGTCTTAACTTCTTAAGTGATGCTTTAAAATATGGTCGTTTTCGCGTTTTTGAATCAACGAAACTTAGTTTCGAGGCTAAAATTCGTACAATTCAGTGTTTGTAGAGATGAAGCTAGTGTGCAATCTTGCAATTAATGTTACAATTAAATTATAGCCTCGAAACAGTCTTTGATTTATTTCAAAACGTATAATTCTTTTGGCCTTATAGTTATAACAGTCGAGAAGTTATGTTTTGGATGCCATAAAACACCAGTTTATATGTGGTTTTTACTGCTAAAAGTGAATCATAAGACTTTAGCAGTAAATGTTCAAATCACATCTTTTAGATTTCAGTTTCAGCTTTTTGAGTGATCATAACTTCATAAGCTATAGAATCATATTTGTTGAGAATTAATGTATGAATAAGTTTCAGCTTTCAGCAAATGTTTTAAGTCTAGAGGAAATGCAGTTATATAGAAATGTTTTATGTCCAGTTTTACTTTTGATATTTTTTTATATATAATATAACTCTAATAATGCAAATCTAATTGATCAATTGGATGCATGCAAATGAAGGAATAACATTTTGGCATTTTGAATAAATTAGGCAAAACTAATGTTGTGATTGATGATGGCGAGTTGAAGTGACCGATGGATTTTTTTTCTTTCCTTTTTTTTTGTCAATGGTGTTTTATTATGAGTGACCCACACGCTCATATTTCATTTTTTTGTGTTCATATGCATGATGATGATGATGAGGAGGAGGATGAAGATGATGATGATGATGATGGAAGAAAGAGAAAGATCGATCCGGGTCTTTTTATTTTTCTCCCCATTCTTTTCTCTCTCCCTTCTACTCCTTTTTTTTCATTGGCTGCTGCTATTAACATACATGAATTTATTTGCATAGCAAATCAGCTTCAACTTTGATAAGAATTTTTATTTCTCTTTAAAATTTTTAACTTAAAAATGTAATTATTTTTGGGCTTTTTTTCTTCTTCTCCTTTTCTAACAGATTTTTCTGTATAAAAAAATAAGAGCAATTGACACGTTTTAAAAATATTTTAAAACGTTTTTTTCTTCTAGATTTTGTTTCTATTGGATTTTTAATTATTGGGTTTTTTTAAAAAAAAAAATGAGAGAAAAATATTAAATTGACAATTTAATTGCTATCGAAATTATATAGTTGTTATTTTAAAACCATATTTTTTTGTTGTTGTTGTTTAAACCACATAAACTTTTATCCAAATTATTAATATTTTTATTTATCCTTAAGGGGATTGAAAAGTTTTTTTTATGACATGTGTCAAAAGTTTTTTTCTTCTTATAAAAAAAAAGAAAGAAGAATGAAAATTTAATATTTCTTTTTCTCATATTTTTTTTTCTTCCTTCAAATATATTCGTTTTTTTAATATTCGAATAGAATAATAATAAAAAAACAAAAAGTCTTTATTGATTGAACATTATTGGAATATAATTCTCTTTTTTTTTGTTTCGAACGTTTTGTGTCTCTAAAGGGTCCTTTTTTATATAAAATATACATTTGAATGATTGAATTTCCTTATTTCAAAGTGACCACCACTACTACTAGTATGGAATATTAAAACAACTTTTCATTGTTTTTTTTTTCATTCACTCACTCAAACGATATTGAATAACAACGACAAAAAGAATCACGAAATTTATTTTTCGTTGACCGAAAAAACGAAGCAAGCAAGCAGTAGCACTTTACATTGATTTTACGGTTTTTTTTTAAAAAAAACACTTTTATTAGAAATCTAAAACAATATAAAATATATTTTTGTTTGGAAAACAACAGAATTACATTTTAAATCGTTTTGGTTATACTTTAAATAACTGAAATAATACGACGTTAAAACATATATTATTATAGTCTTGTTTTTGTATTTGAAATATCGATAAATTTCAAGTGAAAATGGGGGTGCATTTACAAACACAAATAAAGCGGAAAGCAGAAGAAACTGGACTTGAGTTTTCTTTAATTGTTCACGTTTTACTAAACACTAAATAAAGCTAAACTTAAAACTTGAGAGTAATGTTGTTTTAAGTAATGTTTAATGCAGACAATACGGCCTTTAAGGCCACGATTCCACATGCATAAAACACCGACTAAAATAGAATTTATCTGATTTTTAATAATTCTATTTATTTTACTTTTTTTTTGCGTACTTTCTGCCCTAAAAAAATCTCATTTTTTCGTCAACGTTTTCTGCGTAATGGGTCCTTGGCTTTAGTAAACTGAATGTTCCCATCCCACCTTTAGTAACACGTTCAGTTAAAAGTTCGTTACAAAATAGAAGAGTGAAAATAAACATTTAATGACATTTTTAAATGGCTTTTCATTTTTTATGTTTTAAACTACTAAAGATATGTTTTTTTATCTAGAGCTTAATTTTTGAAATTTGGTGATTCTGCCTTGAAAAGTGTTAGAAACTAGAACAGGTAACTGGATTACTACGTTGATATTTTTCAAAAAAAAAAATTTTTTATAGAAAAAAATTTAAAAAAATATCGTCCTCTTTTAATGTTGGATCATTTTCAAACTAACAATAATTGCTTATTTTAAAAGATATTGTCCATGAAAATAATTTTTGAAGTTTCTAAAACACTTTCAAGTTTTCCTTAATTTTGCTCTTGATATAGAATATAACCCGATTATAAGAAGATTTTGAGTTGAACCTTAGGGCATGAATTCACCAAAAAAAGTGAGCAAGAGTTGAGCGAGCATGTTCACTACATAATCGTCTGGTGAGTACCGGTTAGAGAGCGAGCAAACATTCGCCACCTGTGTTCGAAAAAGATTGGTTAGATGGCGGCATATCAAAAGAATAAACATGTTCGTGTGTTTAGTGTGGACGTTGATTATTGTGTTTAAAATTGATCAGCCATATTTAATTCACAATCAGCTATAGACTTGAGTGCTCGTTGTAAACGATGGATCAACTGCGAACAAGAACATATTCGCTCCGGTATGGACACAAGATGAGCAAACGTCGGCGAGCACGAGCAAATGTTCGCTCTTGCGCGCTTTTTGGTGAATTCTCACAGCCTTAGATCTGATCACTAAGACATCAAAAACATTCCTTTATTTTGAGTTAAGTCTGCCTGAAATACTATAGTTAGTTTTTTTAACTATTGTTTTTCATTTTTTTAACTATTGTTTTTCATTCTAATGGCTATTTGTATCCATCATGATAAAAAATGGATAAGTCTCCATTTTTCTTGTTTTTCAAGATGAGGTTTTTTCTTCATTTTATATGGATACGCAAACATACATTTAAAATACAAGAAGAAGGCCTATACAACGGATGGTGTCTAAAATGGCCGGAAACGGCTTAGAAAAATCGATTTGAAAAAGAAATCTATTCTTTCAAAGTGATATACGTTTTCTTTTTTCTCATCTCATTTCTCAGTTTTCTGCATTCTTTTACATCAATTGTGATATTTCTTTTTTTTTTTTTAAAAAAAGAGGAAGAAATGTTGCTATTTTTTTCGCACCGAGAAGTTGGAGATAGATCTGTCGTCGTTTTAAGTCCATCATGATGGACAACTGGACAATACAGAGTATTAAAAGAAACGAACTGGGGAGGGGTGGGGTGGGGGGAAGGGTGAATTTCCGTTTATTGTTGTCATTTCGAAGGTTCTATCAATGTTGAGGGAGGGCGTTGCTGCATTCGTTTAGTTAGACTCAACTTGGTTCTTATTGGAAAAGTTAGGTATTACATAGACGTAATGTTAAAGCAGATTTTCGCCATTTTCGTTTGAGCAAATTCCATTGAAAATCTCTAATATCCGGAGTAAATGAGATCGGACATGGTCCGGATTAGTGAAAATCCGGAAATTTTTTTTTTTTTAATTACATATAATTCTGTTTTTCACTATCGGGGAAAACTAAAAAAAAACATTATGAATCGATAACAGCCGGTTCGGAGTACCGAGAACCGGATAATCGAGATTCTACTGTTCAAGGAATCTCATTCATTGCCTCTTTATCATAAAAAAAATATTTTATTTTCAACATTTCTTTCTTATTATCGCCATTTTTTTTTTAGTATAATTAATAATTAGCAAACCTATACATTAAATTTGAACTTTGTCATTAAAAAATAAAGCTAAATATATATTTTAACTTTTATAAATTAATCATAAAAAATATTGTTTGCAACATATAATTCCCATTTTTTTTGTAATTTATTTAATTAAGTTTTAATTTTACACTAAAAAAAGATGATACATTACAACATTTGATACGAAGTTAAAAACTTGAATATTCTAACATATTTAACATACGCAATATGACTCATTGCTATGATGATGATACAAACGAAAATGGACGCTTATGCCTAAGTTTTTTTTTTCTAAAGACGAACCTTAACTAGAGACTAGAAGGCTCTTTTTTATTTTCCCAAAGTAACATCATAGAAAAAGAATATATGTATGTGTCCTATCTTCATGAATTCATGCATGTGTGTTTTCGTTTTGAAATATAGGCCTATATTTATTCGCATGACTCAGTTCAGAGTCGTGTCCACTCTCAATTCCATCAATTTTTTTCTTCTCTCCATTCTCATCTTCATATTTTTTTTTCTTCCTTCTTCTCTTCTGAGATGTGGTAAGGAGGTTTTTTTTTTGTTGTGGGCGGATGAAAAAAATGGAGGAGGAGAAAAAAAAAATAGGTGAATTTTCAATGGGTCTCAAATACCAAATAAAAAAAATCCATCCGTATTCAAACAAAATCTCGATCAATATCCGTTTTCCATGTTTTAGAGATTCTTATTTGTGTGTGTTAAAACCGAAAAAGCTTTTTACTTTTTTTTTTCACTCTCGCCAAAGTAAAATCTTTACATTGAATTTTATGCTTTTAAGGTGGTTTTTTTTAAAAGTGTAAACGCCCCCCTCGAGCAAAAAATTATTAAAACTTGAAAATGTATTAGAAACTAGCAGGGAGGTAGCTCAGTCACTTAAAATTGTTGATATATTTTAAAATAAGCTTTTTAAGCAACTTTAATTAGATGTTTTTTTTTTAATTTTTGTTTGTAAAACGTTTATTTTGAAAGATTACCAACAGGAAAATAGTATTATCTGATGCATGTAGCCATTCTAGTTTCTAAAAGATTTTCAATTTCTTCTTAACGTTGATCTTGAAACGCTGAATAATACCTTATCTACACTTGAACTAAATGCGTTCAAATTAAATGTGTTTAGTTGATTTATACGGAGTCTAGTTAAGGACACGAACAAGACAAGATTGACTTAATATAGGAACAAATCGAAATACAGTGGAGTGTCGATTATCGGAACGTCGGAACCAATTTGTTTTACTTATTCTTATGAAAATACAACTTATGGAAATAAAAAAAATTCTTTGCAATTGTTTTTCTTCTTCTTACTTTTCTCCACTTCCTTTTTTGGGAGTTCGATTATATGAACTTTTGATTATCGGAACTATGCATATCTGACATTAGTTCCGATAATCGACGTTCTACACTTACTAAATTAATATTTTTTACACTAAACTTAAATTTAATGTACATGTATTTAAATATAGAGCTATTAAGTGAATAAATTGAATTCGACATAGTGTGTTTGTCCTTAAGAGGACTCTGTATAACATGTTGAATATTTAAATGCATTTAACTTTCTAGGTGTAGGATTATACCTAGCACACACCTGATAATTTAAATGCATTTAAATAATAAATGTGTTCTACAGAGCCCTGTGAAGGACAAACAAACAATATGTCGAATTCAATTTATTCAGTTATAATAATCTGAAAATATTGAGTTAATACTTAAATATAATATATAAACTATTAGACAAAATATTGATTTAGTATTTTAGTTTAAAATATTAATAATAAAGTCAATTTTTATTTGGGTTCATGTCCTTAACTGGATTCCGTATAATTCACCTAAACACATTTAATTTGAATTCATTTAACTCATGTGTTTACAAGGTATAATAATAACCAGAATTCGAAAATCAGCTTTTCATAAAAATAAAACATTCTTAAACGAAGAAAAAAAAATAACACCCTCAAAGTTTTTTTTCTTCTTTGTAATAATTAAATTTCTGGCTAACATGAAAGATAATTATCTTTTTTTTTTCTTATAAAGTTAAACTGAAAAAAAGCAACATATCATTTCTCTATATATATTTTTTATGATTAGATTTTTTTTTTAAAAAGAAAAAAAAATTTACGATAATTTGAAACCAAGTAAGCGAGAAATTTTCATGAGTGATTTATGCGTTTCTCTCGCCTTTATTTATTTCGTTCTTTCTGGAGTAAAAACTCTCTTAATGAATTTCCTGGGTGATATTTAAAGGCTCACGCTTATAAATCAAGATGACTACAAAATTAAAATCTTGACCATATATATATATATATAAAGGACCCTATTTTTTTCTCTTTTTCTGTTCCCGGGTTTTTTTTTTCTTTTTATCTATCTTTTCACTCTCTCTCCCCCTTAGCTAAAAATGCACGCTGATTTGCCTGATGAATTTTTTGCCTTTCATCTGGATTTTTTTCCCTTCATCTTGTCCCTTCCTATGTATGTATGTATGTATGTGGATAGGGCTTATCTCTTCGTCGTCTTCTCTCTTGTATTTTCCATCAGGCCATTTGCATTTTTTTTTGCTTTTTAGGCCATGGATCCATCTCTAGAGAGATTCTAGAGAAAGAGAGAGAGAAAAACGGGGGTCTCTAAATTGTTAAAAGTGGTGGTCCTCATTTACGAGGGCCATGTACCACAAATTGTGTCTTTTAAAAAGGTGAATCAGACACTTTGGTGCCATATTTTCAGACTAAATACAGAGGGAACATGACGAACTGTTTTGGTCTTAACTATTATGACCCCTTATTCAGAGACATGCCTAAGGGAAGGGACCTATAAAGCGCCCTCTATAGGATGGTAGGATCTCCATTCACTAACATGAGGAAAAATCGGATTCAGAAAGATTTTAAAATTTCATTAGAAATTTGAAAATCATATAATTCGGAGACATTTTTGAAATTATTGTGAATAATTTTTCATTATGTTCAGTGACTAGAGAGTTTTTAATTTGATGGCTCAATCAATATTTATAAAACGGAAAGGGAACCAAAAAAAAAAAAAGGAAATTATAAAAATGGATATTTTCCGGTTTCTGTAATCGTTTGCTTCAAAGGAATCAACGTGGGCTTCAATTTGAATCAACCCAATCCTTGAATTTCAGCCTGGATTTTCACCTTAGAAACAAAAACACACCAAATGTTGCTCTGAAAAGAAAAAAAAACTCTTGAGAAAATGAAATTTTGTTGCCATTACTGTTGGTATTGTTGTTGGTGGTCATCCATAATTCATGTTGTTGTGCCCACTGTCACGTTGAAATTGGTTAAAAAAAAGATTGAAGTGGAAAGTCCGCTTTAGCTTTGCGGAAAAAAACTGTTTCCGCTTTCGTTTGTCTTGTGAACTTACCTTTGAAAAGTTTCTTCAACTGAAAATTTACTTTCAAGATGAAAAAAAAAAATAGGAAAATAATTTCTGGAATTCGACATTTAATGAAAATGTTTTCTTTCATTGTTCTTGAAATAACTTTTATGGATGCAAAATTACAGATCCTATGATGTTGTCATTAGAGTATATTAAATTATTTTCTGTATATTTCATATTAGAAAAGTTATTCAATGAATATTTTTTTTCCTGATTAGAACACGAAATAAGTCCTTTTTTTTTATTAAGCAAGAAGTCGATTTTTTTTTCTGCTTTCTTTGAAATGAAGATAAATTACATAGAAAAATAAGTCGAAAAAAAAAATTAGACCTCAATGTAATATTGAGACATTTTTTTTTATTCTAATGGAGGTATAATTTCTCTGATATGATGAAGTGGGCTTTAATCAAATGGGCAGTTGGAAATATAAACATATATTCATTCAGTTTGTGAAGCAATTGAAAAAAAAATGGAGAGAGAGAGAGAGAGAAAAAAAGGGAATGACCAAAAACTCAGATAAAAAACCAATCATGAAAATTGTATTCCATTTTTTTTTGGTTGCGTTTTTCTTACATTTCATTGATGGAGGTTTTTGTGTGTGTGTGTTTTTTCTTCTTCTTTTCTAAGTGACTTGACTTGTCCAATATCTCTAAATTTGATATAAATTGGATATGTATGTGTCCAGCCTACTTTTTTTTTTTCTTGACTTGCTTTTAAACCTCACTCTTAGCTCTTTTCTTTATTCAATCTAAACTAATTTCCCTTTTTTTTACTTGATCAAGCTTTTCGAAACTGAATAAATACACTGAGGTCCATTTTTTTTTCTTTTAAGGAAAAACTTTGTGGAGGGAAAAAAAATAGCAAAACATTTCATTTTTCTGAGTAGATAGATGTCGCTGCTGCTGTTAGGGCTGATTTTATTAGTGTGCTGAAAAAGATAATTGTATGAACTGAAGCAGAAATGTTGTACCATCTTATATTTCTCCTATTTTTATGTAAGATTTCAGATTTGAGATTGATGAAAGATTTCAGCTGAAGCAGCAAATTATAGCTTAAAATGCATTTCAACTTATATCTAATGTAGTTAGATATTTCAGCTAATTGTAGAGCTGGTCAGCTAGTGATGTCATTATCACATGATACCCATCAGGACCACATGACATCAACATTGTGTAATAAAATATATTCATTGAGGTGTTTGGAACTAATTTTATGTGAACTGAAAAGCTGAGCGGTTTTGTTGCAGAGCTGAAGATGGCTAAACACAATAACTGAAACACATGTTCATTTTCAGCTACTGCTTTAATACAATAATTTTATCTTCTGCGCACTAGTAAATGCGCCTTTAGGACTGGTTTTTAGTATAGTGTCTTGAAATTGAATGATTTTTGAATTGATTTTACTTGAATTTAGTTCTGAGCACTTAAAAGAATTTTTTAACACACATTGGTGATATCATATGACCCTCATAAGAGAATCATTTGCATGCAATGGCGCTTTTAAATTTTTTATTGGTTGATGATGGCAAGCTACAACTAGCAGAGTTATCTGAAAGAATCAGATATTTCAGCTTAAATTTTCAGATAGCACCTTCATTTTTACCCTCAACATTTCATCTTCTTCTAACAAGTAAATCCATAGGCCGAAAGTTGACAAGATTAGATGACAATAAATCTCATGTTCAGCTTCAAAATATTCATCTTCAGCTACAAAAAAAAATATTCGTCTTCAGCGCACTACTAAACCAGCCCATTTGTATTATTTGGGGCTGTAGAATAGTATCAAAATACGAGATTGTACACTGAAGTGTCTGGATTGACGGTATAAAAAGATGAATCTACGAAGTAAAGTAGTATTTTTGGTGTCCAAATTGTAATTCAACAATATGCAGAAAGTCCTTCTTTTGAAAAGTGTCCTTATGAATTAGCATATGTATGGAATAGATGCAAAACTGGTCTCACTTTCCGCATACAAAAATGAGGCAAATTATTGGCTGTGTCTGTAAACTAAAAGAAAATGTTGTATTATTTGTAAAGAAAACAGAAAAGTAAAAGTCCGGAAAGAACAAAATGTAGTAGGCATATGGAGTCCTTAAAGAAAACATGTTTCGGAATTATGCTAGCTCCACCTACAATTCTCAAGAAAAGCAATCATACCAATTCACACAAGCGCTTACTCGAGAAGAATAAATACAAAAAGTATAAAGTTGTATAATGATTTTACACCGAAATCAAAAAGTTATCTTACAAAACCCCAAGTTTTGCTTGAACATTCCGGTAAAAGTCTGACCAAACATATTATAAATGTGTTGGCATTTACACTGATAAATAAAATATAACATTTCTTGAAAAGCTCTTGCGATTCTTACCAAAGCTGGACTTGTTCCTTCTGTTTCTGCCATTTTGTGTAAATTGTGTAGCTTGTAAATAATCGTAGCTCATAGTGTATTTTTATTTTGCGCGGTTTTAGCGTTTATTTGAATTGAAATATAGCTGGCTTTCTATTGGACATGTAGTGACTTGAGGGACCAATAAAGATGAACTTGAGCAAATGTGCTAGCAGCTTTACTATAGTTAATAGCTTTAGTAACAGCTGATAGCTAGTTAGTAGTAACGTCTTTACTAGTGATCTACTGTTGGGTTAGGCCAAAATAAGAGATGAAAATGAATTTAAATCTGTTTAATCAGTAAAGAATTTCATAGGTATAAATTATACGATATTCTTTAAAAATGATCAGATAAAAAAAATCACTCCTTATTTTGACCTAATGGACAGCTTTAACAGCTAAAGTGCCAAAAAAGTTAAATGTTATAATTTATTAAAGCTTTCATATTACAGTTATTACTTATAGGTTGAGAAGAAAAGTAACTGAAAACAAGAGTTGTACCTTTTCATTTGGCTCATACTATACTTAGTTTTATTATGAATTTATGACAAATGTATAAAAACTTTTTTTTTGCTCAAATACACATTGGGTGGGCGTTATTGTTATTATTTTTCAATATATTTTTTCTGCCTGTTTTCGTTTTTGATGGCAATTCATGCAATTGAAAATATGATTTCGTCTTCTTTGAAAATGGGGTCTTCTCTTATATTATTTTGAATAGGTTAGATATTTTGACTTTTGAGGAAAAAAAAAAAAAAGATTACTTTGCAATGCATTTTATAAATATATATATTTTTGTTGTTGTATGAAATTCTGTTCTATTCTTGTTCCGGTCCATTCGTGACTCGTAAATGCACTCAACTATAGATCTATCAGTAAAAAAAGAAGTATAAATGCATTGGTGCAAATACAGATATTCAGATTCAATAATATTCAATCCATAAGAAGTAAAATACATTTCTTATAAATATATATATATATATGTTTATATTCTAAAAAGGAAAAAGAGGGAGGACTAAAAAAAATGTATACACATGAAATAAGATTGGATATAAGAAGAAATGTTTGCCCTCTAGCGGATATAACTTTCTTTTCACAACTTCTCTCTTATTTTTTCCAATATTTTTTCTACATATGTAATACTAACATATTATAGATGTGTTTTTCTTCTTGTTGCTTTACTTTTACAATTCATCCAATCTCTGAGTTTTCACTATCGGTCAGTTTCACTCTCTCTTTCTTTCTCTCCATCTTAATACAAAATTTCAATTTCAACTTATATTTTTTTTTTTCTTCTTCTTCTTTTTCCTAATCCAAGTCTTATAAAAAAAAAGAGATATTGGACATGCCAGTTGAATAAATATTCGTTCAGAATTGTATATTATGTTTGTATCTGTAGGTGGAATATATAGAACGAGAGAAGAGAGAGAGAGAGGGGTGGTTTTGGGTGAAGAATATATATATATAAAGAGAGGGAATGTATTTTATATATTATTATAATACAGGGAAAAAAAAGTACGATCGAAATAAGAAGCAAAAACAACTTAGATATTGAACGTGAATAAAAATGTCAAGATTTGTAAAAAAAAAATGAAAAAAATGTATGGAATTGGAAATAACGTTTTCAAAATGCTGCGTAGGTGAATATATTTTTAGAAAAAATGTTGGGTGGGTGGCCAAGGGGGGAAGGTCTACCTGTATGTATTTAGAAGCTTAAGGGAGGAGGAGGAGGAGGTTATCATCATCTCAAAATGTGACATATGAGATTTAAGGCAATATAATAATAAATGAGCTTATTTCATATGCGTTGCCATGAATGTCTTTATACAGGGTGTGTGTACACACATGTGATGATGATATTTGATGGTTCCTCTTTGTATTCGAATTTAAAAGATCTCAGACTATAGGTATAGCAACTTATACAATGCAAATCTTATGTAAAAACAGCTTACAGAAAAGGCTGATTGAGAAAACATTACGGAAAAATAAATAAAATTGGGCATAGGTTAAGCCTTTTATTGGTATAATAACGTCAAAATGTCTCTAGATTTTAGTACAAAAGATATCCGATAATGAGAAATGGCGCTGTAATCGGATTTTTTTTATTCACAAGAGGATGTGTCCATTTTTACTTTCCAAGTTGCTTATAGTCTCGAATAATAATGGCCTTAAAAATGAAGGTCCTGGTGGCTGCAAAACAAAAGATTTCATGTGTACATGCAAAATGCATTGTCGAAATAATAAATTAGAAGTCGAGTATAACATAATTTCCACAATGTATTCTAATGCCGATTATAAGAATACATTCGGAATCCTGAAAACAATACATTTTTATGTATAAAGTCTCTCGGAAGTGAATACTCCCATTTTGCATAATAACCCGCCTCTAGAAACAAATAATCATTAAAAATATGAATTTGTACGTGCTGAAATATCTAATTTTATTGTTACCCCGCCGAAATATCAATTTTCAGTGAAATAGGCTTATATTACATGAGCTGAAATATACTTTTGAAATGACCCTTGTGATAGCCTATTTTCCATTTCAGAATGAGCATTTATTTGTTCATTCATCTCCATAGATGGATATAGAAGAAGAAAAATACAGAGATAAGGAGAGAAAGAGATTGTCAATGTGTGTGAGGTCTTAAAATTTTGAGGTGGGGACCCATTTGAAATTTGTTTTACTTTTTTACTGAAAAATGTCGTAAAAATTTTCAGTACTGACCTTGATAGTTGGTCATTAAAACTCACCTGGCCCTCTCTCTATAGGCTATCTCTTTGGTCGTTTCTAACTCACCCTAAAAATACAAGCAAAGCTGTTTTTTTTTCTTATATGCGTCCCACACACACACATTCATAGACTGTTGTGAATAATAACAACAGATGGACTCACCCACCCACCCCATACTTATGACTGACTGAAGTGAAGTTACCCAACCTCAACACACCCTCCTCTTCCCTCCGTCTTATGTATGTATGTAAGGTGACCCATGTGACCTTGCATGTTTAACACAGTTTCTATATTTGGAACTGTTATTATATGCATGGGACATATCTTTTTCATAATATATTTTAAGCAAAAAAAATAGTATAGTAACAAGAAGAGTAGAAGAGACTCTCCCTCTGAGGTTCTCTCTTTCTATACCCTCCCTCTTTTTCTACTCCCTCTTCTTGACCATCCAAGGTTAGAATTCTAGTTTTTCAGTGAGAAAGAGAGGCAAAAAAAAGGGAGGGGAGGGGGGGATATTCTGCAAAAGAAAAAAAAATTCATTAGTTATTCCTGGTTGTAGTGTAAAGGGCCTTTGTATAAATTACACATAGTAATAATGGATTGCTGAACTTCTGGTCAGTTTAAGACATCACATAGAGCGCCCTCTAGTTGGACAACACTATATGTTATGCATTTTAACAGCAAGAGGCAAGAGTTTTCAATAAATTGTGATTGCTATAAAGTGGCGATCACACAGGCTATTTTTCTCGCAAGTTTCCGTGTAAGAAAGAAGTGAAATATTGCTGTGAATCTGGCACAGTTTATTGCAAAAATACGAAGATCAGTGTTTTCTGTAAGACGGTGGTGAAAGAAACCACTTTTAAAGTGTTGCCCAAGGGTATTATCACATTGGCACTTGAAATTAATCCAAAGACACATTGTAGTGAATCTTGCTTTAAATATTGCCAATGTGACCGCGACTTGATTGTACAAGTTGCAAGAGTTTAATTTTGTAGACTCAATTTCAGAAAAAAGTCTCTCTAAAAGCTCATCTTTTGAGAATTTCTTTCTATTAGCAGCTGCTTAGCCTCTATGTCGGCGATTGTACAGCGTTATCGCCTATTTTCGCACCTTACAACTCCACAGCCCTACCTTGGAGGCTAGCTACAGTATAGCAGCTTCCAATCGAAAGAATACCCTTATGTTTCATTTGACAAAATTTCGTACTAGATTTATATAGTCTAAACATTTGTACCGTTTCTAACAGACATTATCAGTAGGCCTACTTCTTGGCCATTTTTAAATTAAATTTCAACCTGTAATTAATGTTCTCAGTTGTATAAGGCTGGTTCCACACGATTGGTGAAGTTATCACATATTTCACCGAGTTGAAACATAGAAAATTCCTATTGAAATGTAATCCTTCATCAGGGGGTTTTCTTCTTCTATATGTTTTGGAACACTGTGCAGAAGGTTCAAGGTGAAAATGGCTGTGCCGGGTGTGCCCATCTCAAACGAAGTGGAGGCTAGCTAATTGATTATAGAGTATCGAGTGTGCCGGCGAACAAATTAACATCCTCCACATCAGGTTTACTGTAAAAAATGGCTACTATAGCGGAAAGAAATTTCTTTCATATATTGTGGATGGAACTGAGGAGAGCCTAGCGTGCCAGAGTCCAAGCACATTAGTAAATTACTTTGAAGTATTTCTAGTCTCCACCTACGACCCCCGTATTTAGTTTGAGATGGGAACACACACTGGTGAAAAATACGACAATTGCACCAATTGTGTGGAATTGTCTTAACAGCCATATAGCAATAAATGATGGAAAATGCCCAAGAACTGGTTGACACGCCTCCTTTTTTGCGGTAAAAACATTTCTGTATGTGTAATGATACTCTTCATAGTATATGGTACACATTGTAATTTATTATTCAAATGCTTATTATGAAAAATGCATTAAATGTAATGATGAAAAATGCAAATGATGCTGTTTTTGTGTTTTATCACAATATAAAGCCCCAAGAGATCGTTTTATTTGTTCAGTTTTGGTGATAAAGTATAAATGTAAGCTGAAATTGACATCAGATGCCAGTTTTAGCTCACTTTTGTTTTGACTTTTTTTTTCAAAAGTTCAGCTTGTAATCTCTCTTTTGAGTATTTTGAGAGAAAAGTCTCAGGAAGAAGAAAAAATAAAACACGTCATGCAATTTGGACCACACCAAAGACATATACACAAACGGCACTCTTATGAGACAGACGATTGTTGTGCCTTAAATAACAGGAACAGTGTGTGTGTATGTCAAAACAAAAGTGTCAAAACAACTTTTGAGCAACACTGATGCAAGCAAACGCACATATTATCCGGACACCAAATTGTAATAATGGCCATTGACAACGTTCAAGTTTGAAAAATACTGAAATTGAATTAGAAAAACCAAAATAGAAAATTGGTGAAATTTATTTATATTTAAAACATGCCCTTTTTTTTGTTAAAGAAATTGTGGAAATACACAAATTCGCCGTCTGGTGTTGCAAAAATGAACTAAGAAGGTATTTTTATGAGATCGACGCTACCAAGAAAGAAAAAAACGCAGAAAAAAACAAACACAACAGCTGCAAGCTTTAGATATTATATTAATGTTGACACTTGCGAAGAAGAAAAAAAAAAAACAGGCAGAAAAGCAGAAAAAAAAATAAACATATTTTTTTAAGATAAATCTTTACAAAAATTTAGGACAAATTCAGATTTTATTTGATAAGAAAAATCAAATAATTGCTGTACTTTTTAAGATAATGAAAAAAAAAAAGCTAACCTCAGTTTCACATCCGAATGGTTCCTGTTGTGTGTTCTCTTGATGTCGATTTCTAATTTTGCCAAAAAAAATATTTCGGTGGTTCCCAGGTCCTTTTTCCTAGATGCTGTAATTGTAAAGAAAGGAAGAAAAAAAAAATGGGAATTATGTTTAGATTCTCACCAAAGCGTGGCGCTTTTGTTCGTGTGTCCTGCTTCTTTCTACTCTCTACATCTTCCTTCAGTGTTTTTTTTTTCTCTCTCTCCTTCTTGTGAAGTGTGGCGGGGTTTATTGTGTTTGTATGACGTAACAGTACTGCCATCATGAAAGGGCACCCTTAGTAGAATAATAATAAGTCCAGTTTATAGACGTCCATCATGGATGTGTGTCCAGTTGGGAGAGGGAGAGGGGGAGGGGGGTTGGTAGAGATAATCGATTCTTTTCAACATATACCACTGGTATATATAAAAAAGTAGCCTTTTGAGAGGGAGAGATTGGTGGGCGGAGTTTTAATGGATGGAATGCGTGCAAACAAATGTGACAGATGTGAACACATTTTGGTTTTTCATTGGTGGATCTTGAAAATAGTTGCTATGGCAATCAGCTTCTAAAGCCGTTTGGCCGTTCAATTCTATTGGAATTAAAGGCGGTACCGACCTTCCTCCTTTTTTCCTCATTGGAATATAGAAAAATTACATTTTAGTGGTTGGTGTTTTTTTAAAATGATTTCAACCAACTACCAGGCATGAAAGGGTTACAACGTCAACGAATGGGTTGTCGGGTTTTTTTCGGACTTTTTTTTAATATGATGTGAATGTTTTGTGTTTTTTTGACTTTTCAGCGTTTCATGTTTTCAGCTTTTCTTGTTAGGCTTAGTAACAATAATAGCCTTAAGGGTTGGGGGGGGGGGGGGGTGAGTTCAATCTAAGACCTCATCCATCATCCACACCTGAATTATGAATATAGACAATTATTATGAAAAGAGGCAGCTCTCTAAGAATGAAAAGGGCCAAACATGAAATCTTTTTTGCGACTTTTTGTTAATACTTGATTTTAGCCTGTTGTTTGTGGCCTCTGGTCTAATTGAAATGAAAAAGGTTAATGACGTCATTGTTGTATATTACATTTTTAATTTGAAGCAATTATTTCAGACTTTTTTTGTGTGTGTTTGTCATTATATGGACAATGTTATAATAAAAGGTTTCAAATTAGAAGAAAAAAAAAGTTTGGATTGACTTTTTATATTTTCAGGAGGAGGAGGTTAGATTTTTCTCTGCAGGGGTCCGTTTTTCCAATTGTCAAAATTTTTTTTAATCAAAAAACTGGTTTCTTGATTGGATTCAAGTATTTTTTTTAACTTCAACTTCATCTTATGAAAGTTTTTCTTTCTTTCTTTCTTTCTGTTTCCCTTGGGTTTTTATATTACAAGATGAAAAATGCTTTTGGTGTAAATTTTGAGCAGATTTTTTTGTGGTTGTTTGTATGTTGTTCAGTTGAAAGAGGTGTGGGGGGGGGGGGGGGGGGTTGTAAGGTTTTAATTTTGTCTTATGTTGGCACAATTTTTTAAAAGTGTTTAAAGAAATTATCGTGTAATCTTAAATTACTAGTTTTGATTTGATTTTCTATAAGAAAGATAAAAAAAAGTTCTAAGAAAAAAGTTTTACTTGTCATTAGAAAGTTTTTTCTGCTTTTTAAATTGATGGAAAGAAAAGAGAAAGTCTTGAAGGGAGATTATAATTTTTTGGTGGTTATGGTGGGAGGAGGAGGCTAATCAAATGGTCACCCTCCTGCTGTGTTGGACTCTGGTCCTTCAGTTGTCCGTTTGTGACGTCATTATTTGACAGTTGATATGGCGACCATTTTGTTTTAGTTATCTTTTTTTTCTTTCCTTTCAACGTTATTATCAACATTAGGCCTACTTGAAGACTTTGAATTAAATTTATGGGCCAATTTTTTTTAAGAAAAAAAGGGGGGTTGTTTTTTTTTTAAAAAAACTCTGCGTGTGATTTTATTTTTTCTATGAAATATCTAATAATAAAAATAAAAAAACCACTTAGACAATGTGTTTTTGTATGTTTTTTATTTTGAAAAACAAAAAAAAAACTTTAGTATAAATAAAATTGTAAAGATACATATTATGACGATGATGGTGGTCAAGAAGCTTGACCATCATGATATATAAAGAGGGTTGAGGTGGATCCATGAGGTTTTTGCTTTTTTTCTCGAACTATAACATTTCTTATAATAAACGCGTTTATGACCGAATTATTCATCCAGAAAACAGCAGGAGAGGATTTTTAATAGATTTCCAGTTATAAGAGTGACCCTCCCCCTTCTTTGCCTCCCCCCCCCTTTTATATATATATATCCACCCCCACCTCTTTTCAGAATAGATTAACAATGAAGAATTGTCTTCTTGGCAATCTTCTCTCTATCTCTTATTATGGTCTTTCATTGGACATACATGACGATGATGATGACCAACGCGCTTATGTCCAGTATTCTCTCCTATAATATGTTAGGGATACTATATACAGAAAGTCTGAGAGAGAGAGAGAGAAAAAAAAAGCGACAAACGCTTGTAAACGTCTGGACACTAAACCCTATATTTATTGTTGTTTGAACATATTATGTACATAAAATAAAATCAGAAATACTGAAAATGGTCATTGAAATTTCTGATTATAAATTTGGCGATCATGAAATTCTTTCATTTATTAAAAGTTGTTACGACTGTTTTTTTGTTTTGTTTTTTGATGGAATTTTCTTCTTTATTGTGGTGTGACTCATGTTTCTGTTATGCTTTTGGTACTGATATCATTGTTAGGAATGATAAACGGTAAAGATCTCTACCTTGCATCTATTATAGTGTCTATATAAAAGAGGTGTTTCAATTGTGCATCAGTGTATAGAGTCTATATTATATAAACTAGAAGAGGCTATAAATTGTTATTTATTTTTTTGTTTTATGACAGCTTTTTTTTTTTTTTTTTACAAACGATCGTTAAACATTTTCAAATTACAATTCCTTAATTTCGCCATAGTGTTTAAGATGCTTTATGGATAGCTGGTTTCCGAAACGTTATATATAAATAGCAACATGAAGGAGAAATTGTAGGTATATGTTAGAAACTAGAATTGTAGCTGCAGAATCACTTAATAGTAGGCCTATTTTAAAAATAAACCTTTCGACATGAAAATAAACTTTACAAGTGATTGATATAGATCTACTTTTCTAGTTTCTAAAAATACTTTCAAGTTTTCTTTTTATTTTGAGTCTGAAAGTCCTAAAAGAGGCTAAAGTATAACCAAAGTTCGAGGGTCGTTTTATTAACCCACTGCATGAAAGTTAATTTTGTAAAAATCTGAGACAATAAAAGTAACATATCTTTTTATTATTAAATTATATTAAATACTGATCCATAAATAGGCCTACAAGTAAAATACTCTTTATTTTGAAGGTGTATCAACTGCAAACTTTTAAAATGGTTGTGTAGATTTATACGTCGTTACAGAAGAATAAAAAAAGTGTTGTGAAAAGATTATAAGAAAAAGGATGAAATATACTGAAATAATTTGGAATTTTCAGATCCTTTATACTAAAACCACCCTCTTTTTTTTCTGCACACCATGGGCCCATTTATGTGCATTAAAAGGAGCCCCTGTGTTCTATATTTTATGTCGCGCCTTTTTTTCTTAATAATATCTCTTTTGTGATCATTTCGATATATATAAGAAAGAAGTCATAACTTCTAAAGATATCTTTCTTTTAGTTTTCTTCATGTTTCGTTTTTGCTTTATAGTATCCAAAAGTCATCCTATATTTATCAATAGTCACATTTCAGCGTTTTCTGCGTTTTTTTTTTTTTCTTTCTTCCATCATCATCATCATCAACATCTTTAAACTGCCGGACGTTTGGTCGGACGTCCACCCACCCACATAACTTTGACCCGGTTGTTATATTATTATAATATGTTGTATACGTCATTGCATATATATCTGTATACCCTCTTTTACCACCCATGTCTTATTTTCCACCCTACAAAACTTGGTTTATATATATAAGCACTTCAGCATATATACAGTATATATATGGTCATATTTTTACGGATTTCATTTCCATCGTATAACTTCTGAAAAGCAAGCAAGAAGATGTTTAGAGGGACCTATAATAATATAATATATAAAGCCCCCCTTTCCATCTTTTTTTTTTGTGATCATCACAACACATATATAAAGATTCTCACATCTTTCTGATCTCTTTCTCTGAGGTAGAAATGATGTTGTGGGGGGGGGGGGGTGGTGAAGAGGTGAGAATGGATTATTTTGACATATCGTTTTTAGTGACCAAACAGCATGTACAGGTCACAGCACTTTTAAGATGACCATTCTTATATAGTATATACTGTGTCCATGCTGTGTTAAATGTTAGAAAGAAGGATAAAGAAAGAAATAGTTGTATTTCGTTTTTATTTCTTTTTAAAACTTTTTCTTACCAATTTCCACGCATATTTTGTGAGTTTTTTTCAGAAAAGTAGGTAATAATTTGTTCAAGTTGTTCGGTTGGTGGTGGTGGTAGTGGTGAATGAGTTCAAGCAAAAAATAAAAAGGACTTTTCTTTACATCTGTCTTTTCTCATGGTCATTTCTAATGAATGACCTGTCCGTTTTTATGCAATGTGTATAGTGATGGTGGTGACATTTAAGTCGATTTTTCTTTTGTTATAGAATCATCTTTTATATTCTTTCATTTTGATGATGATGGAGGAAGAAAATAGAATATAAACAAGTTTTCGGTTAATATTATACATAACTAATAACTATAGGCTCGAATTTGTATGCAATATCAAGCAAATGTTTCTCAATCTGTGGCCCAAGAACCAACTGTGGAGTAACAATTTCATTTAGATTCTAGATCAACCAATAATTGTTTTTTTTTCAATCAAGAACACTGGTTATAACCAGTGTATAAAGGCTAGAACTCAAGTTGACAACTGAGCCTCTAAACAGGCATATACTGCATGCATGGTTACAAAATCCTAGGTCGGTAATATCATGTTTTAGCGGCTGCCCCCCCCCCCTTCCCACAAATATATTTCATTCACCTTTTTATTTCATTTACATGCTGGACAGTATTGACTATTTTTAATACGAATATTTGCGACTGAACGAGTACATAGAAATGGTGATTGGACTTAAACTTAGGTGATTAACAGTCACCAATTGAACTTAAAAATATGTTTGGGATGATGAGCAAGGTGTTAATGCAACAAATTTGGTAGCCTATGACCAAAGGTTCTGTCGTACCTCTTCCAATTTCGAACACTTTAGACCAACTCTAATGAGCAGCGTAGCGCACATTCTTGAAGGTTTGTTACAGAGAGATTGGAACCACAACCTGCACAAGGACCATGTACCACAGCATATATATCCCACAGAGGAGAATTGAGTTGCGGAAAGGTATGGAGCACCAGTGTGATTCCACAAAATCCAGAACCCATTAGGCTAGCCTGCAAACTGCATTTGTGGTAATTTTAACAATCATGTTTATGTTTATTTTAACAGTTTAATATATTAAAGTGTGATTTGAACCAATAGCCTCTAGTTTGGACGGTGGAGACGTTGCCACTATAAGCTATACTGGCAACTGTCATTCCAAACTGTTATAATTTCAAGTTATTCTGTTAATTTCAAAAGTATAAAAGTGATAAGTGAATAAAAGTGAATGTTTTGCACATCGGCGCCTAGAAGGACTGGCACAGGCGGCTTTTGCCGCCTTGTTTTAGCTGAGCCAGTATGTGCCTGCTTCACAATTGGCACGTGGGCCACAAATTAAGAAGCATTTGCTTGATATTGCATATAAATCCGAGCCCTAGTAGTAACATCAAACAGAACTACGCGAGAGTTAAAATAGTTAGGTGTTCATATTTGATATTATATTTTACATTTAATTCATCAATGTCATAGGTCTTAACAAATTTGTTTGCGGACATCTAAGAATAGCCTTATGACCCCCTTAACCTCTACTATTTATGTATGCATTCATGTGTTGACCTTCCCCCTCTTTTCCCCCTTTTGTGCTTGGTGTTCATCTCGTTTTACTATTCAATTTTTGCATGTTGCCATGACAACCACAAGCCCCTTGCTGCCCTTATCGTTGTCATGGTAACTAAGCTTCTAGACAGACTGACCAGTGTGGCGACTATCACACCTGGCCACCTTTGGAATAAGAAAATACCCCTTGAAGAGGGGAGGGATAGTCTTTCAAAATATATGTACAAATAGGTGCAAAAGAAAAGAGGATAAAGAATTGTTATAGCTGACCGATCGGCCGGAAGTTATAAACTGGGTGTTGAGGGTACATTTTTGAGGGAAAAAAAGGGAACTTTAGAAAGAAAAAAAAAAGCATGTGTAGCGACCTCTATAGGTCATTTTGTGTGAGATAATGAGAGCTTCACCTGTGGTCATATCTGTATTCATTTTACAGGGTGTCAGACTGCTGATTCATTAAATTAGGCACCAAGTCAGAATCTCAATATCACTAATAACTTGTAATAAATGGTTATTTTGAGGAAATGCAGAGATTATCATAATAGATAACATTAAAAACATTTAATTTACATTTTAAAAAAACGTAAACGTATTTCATGTGTATATTTTAAGAAATAAATTCTAAATTTATTTGAAACTAAAATTAGTATTTTAATATCTGCTAAAAGTAATAATTTCATTTTAAATTCATATTTTACTTGACATTGATTCAAAAATTATGAAATTTGATCATTTTTTCACACTTCATACAGTTTATTTTGGAAGATACCCATTTAGTAACTTCGACAATTCCAGTTTTCTTAATGTTAAGTTTACCTATTCAATTTAAACACCTAAAATTTAAATAAAGTGAACACACTTTATCTGTGTTCACATCGCCTTTACATATTATACAATTTTACATTTTTCTGATTTTTTAGTCTGACTTTTTTTTTCTTTCTAAAACATCTGCTTTATGTGAGATAACATGTTGTTTGAGATATATCTTTGTGTGTAGGGATAATCTGAGATGCATGGAATGAGAGAGAGAGAGCGGTAGGTGAGGAGGAGGTTAAAAAAAAAAGATTAGACTTTTTTTCTAGTCTCTAAAAGCTCCTAGGGTGGGTCTGATGATGATGATGATGATGATGATAGAAGTAGGAGGAGGAGAATGGAATGAAAGAAATTGTTAGTTAAGAGGGGAGGAGGAAAGGTGTGTTGTTTGTACGAATGTTGTACGCGTGCAAGACACGCGTTTCATACTGAGGAGAGAGACAGAGGACCCATAGTTGCCCACACTTAACCCTCCTAGTCTCATCCTCCTCCTTTTTTTGTCAATATCTTTCTCTCTCTCTCTTCACCTATTTAGCCCTCCTCCCTTTTCTCTTTTGAATTTTTCTAGACTTGAGGTATGGGTGTTATACCTTTTGTCGAAATTTGGATTTAACATTGTGTATGTGAAGACATTTTTATCGTTCTATGGATTTGAACAATAAGAAAAAAGTTTTTTTTGATATTTATATAAAAAATATATACATGTATATGTAGGGGGTGGGTGGTTGATACGGTTCTGTTGTTATTGGAACATGAGAAGAGGGGGTCGAGGGGAGGTTGAGGGTTTGAAAACTTTTCAAAGAGAATTAAAAACGTTTTGGGTGTCATGAACTCACATGATGTTGATGATGATGGTATGGTGGTTGTGGGCGCTCATGGGTGTCCCGTGGTCTTCAAACCCACAACCACCTTTGCACCTTCGTTTGAACTGTATTTCTTATTACATGGTCAAACACTGATTTTATTATTGAGGCAACTTTAAAAATAAACTAAATAAAATATTTCTTGAATTTCGAGACTGTGTTTTTATGATTAAAATGTACAAATAAATGAAATATGAAAAAAAAAAATATAATGAAATTTAAATTCGAGAAGTATTAACTGTAATATTGAATTAATTAAAAAAAATTGGGGTATTTTTTTAATTCAAAAATGTGGATTATATTTTAAAGTTTCAACAAAAAAGTTACGCTTTTAAAATTAAAAAAATCCTTAAATTGAGCTAAATGGATTTAATGTGAAATGTGAAATTTGAAATGAAATTCCTTAAAATGAATTTTAAATTCTTGATAATATTTTTAATAATAATTAATTTTTTGAGACTATAAAGAAATAATTTTTTTTAAAAAAATTGTTCATCTCGAAGATCTGAAAGTTTGCATTTAAATTTCGTGCATAACATGAGGGCTATTTCTAATTCAAAATTATTTTGAGTGGTTTTACCGTCTTCGTAATTCACAGTTCCATTTTTAGAACTGATTTTCAATTAATATTAACTATTAATTTCAATATGTAACTTTTAACTGGACATCTGATACATTTTGCTATTACCAAATATAAATTATATTTCTTTGCAAAAAATATGTATAAACATTTTTTGGCTCTGAGGATGATTGTGAATGCAATCGAAACGTTAGCCACTTCTTTATATAATTTCAAAATTAATAAATTGTTTTAAATAAGAGATGGCTTTTAGTATTCTTCAAAATTTTTTTAAGAAACTTCAAAAGTGACTATTAAAGTAAAATTAGTCAAGAACTTTTTTAAGTCAGTACATGTAGTCAGTGAAAATGAAGAAAGTTTTCATTTTTTCCAAACAAAAAACATTCAGGAAAAGTTAGCTTAGCTTTTTTTTTTTGTTTATATAACAGGTTAAGAAAATATAATGTAAGGCAATGTTTCCATTGGGTGAAAATTTGAACTTTTTGAAAATGTCAACTGGTGAAAAATTGAACAAACGTGACTTTTGCCTATGATAGTGAATTGGGGGGACACATTTCTTCTATTTTGTTACCAGTTGAAATTTTCAAAACGTTCAAATTTTCACTCCAGTGGAAACAAGGCCAAAGTTTTGAACATTAATAATTTGCATAAAATATAAAATGTATGAGCTAGCTTCACTCGCCATGCATGCTGAAGTTTAACATCTCAAAAGTTATTTGTCTCACTGATACACTTTTCATATTTAGAATTAAAGTGATATTACATCACTTAATTTGAAAGTTTTTTTTTAAAAAAAAATGCAAATATTAAAGCAAAAAAAATATATAATTGTAATTATTCAGACAGAAATGAATACGAATTTCTTCATGAAATGAATTGTTTAATTTTTGGATACGAAAACCTCGTAGTTCTTGTTGGCATCGCAATTTCACTTGCCTCTTTCGTTACCATGACAACCAACGAATGTGTACAGAATCAATAGACAAGCATTGGGAAGCACTTTCTAACCTTAAAAAAAGAAGTTATCCAAAGCTTTTTTTTTCTCCATCCATTCTTTTCGTCTAATATTCACTGAATAAGAAGAAAGAAACTGAAACTCATTTGTCAGGCGATGACCAGTTGGTTTCTCTCTCTCTCTATCATTCTATTCTGTGTTTTTTTCTCATTTAAAAAAAACTAGAAAAGCTCCAAACTTTGATGGTCAGTCAGTACAAAAAGTATTGTTCCACCCCCATACACACACACTCCCTCCCTACAGCTATTTTTTCATTTGCCTCTCTCTTAATATCTTCTTCTCTTTCTTGTGGTATTACTTATACATGTATAGTGTAGAAGTATATAGTGGTCAATATTGGAAGTTGAAAGAAGAAGAGGAGGAGGGGGAGGGATTTGTAGATTGTATAGTTTTTGGTGGCCTTATAGATGATTTAGTCTTTGCTTCAACTATCTATTGTCAGCTGGTTTCTGTCGTAATGAGAAATCCTATCCCTTGTTGTTCAGGACCGACTTTGTAACACTGGACTGGACGTCATCATCATCATCATCATCTCATTTCTTTACCTACATATGTCCAGTTTGTCCAGTTTTTTTTATACACACTTCTTTGAAGTATTTTTTAGAATGGTGGCTGGTTTGGGTGGGTGGTTTATATATATAGACTCCTCTAATACATGGTCCAAACTCTTCTTATCCTTATTAAGGTCTTTCCTATTCTCTATTCCTCCCTCCATACAAGTAGTAGTAGTAGTAGTGGACAGTGCATTTTATTTATTAACACCCACCCACTTACAAAAAAAGCATCCCTCCTCATCCCTCTTTTCCTTTTTACGTAAACTCGCCATCTTTTTTTGTGTATGTGGCTGATCTTTCAGAATTAGTCGGCACGTAATAATACACCCATGACATAGTAGATTTGGTTTTTAGAGGGTGGATAGAGAGAGAGTGAGTGAGGGAGGGCGGGAGGAAGTAAATTCTGTTGTTTGATGTTTTGTTGCTGGACAATTCCGCTGGACAATCATCACTTTTCCTCCTCCTCCTTTTTCCATCCGCTGTTGTTGCCTTATAAAAGCAACCTTATATAGTCCACGGTTTTTTTCCCTTCAAATCTTCTTGTTGGTCACTTGGAATAGGATTCGAATTTCAGTGTATTTTACTGCTTTAAAAATTAATCTTGCTTGAAAGGATGTTTTTTTTTTGAAACTTTTGCTGTAGAAAAAATGTTAACTGACCATTTTTCTTTTTCATCACGAATTTGAATTTCCTTTTTGATAAGTTTAGATTTTTATAGTAGATTTCGGTTAATTGGGTTACTATTTAATTGAGACAAATCTTAAAGAACAATCAATATATGAGATATTATGTTTGCCTTTTTAATCTTTTTAATTACTTCACCTAAAATTATCCACTGTATTTTGGTGGGCCAGTTTGGCTCAGTTATAAATTCCTACACCGATAAAGGTGTAGGAAGTGTATAGCAGGTACAATATTCTGTGGTATAGGTTTAAGATAGAGGAATAGGGAGGGGGTTGCTTACAAAGTTGCATGACTTGTAACATTATGCTGTTATATTGGGGGGATAAGCAATTTTTTTTTTCTTCTTCTTCATTCCTGTCTATTCTTTTGCTATATTAGAACATTTTCTTTTCTACTGATGAGCTATACAAGACACACATAGATACACAAAGAAAAGCAATTTGATCTCATATAATAGTGATGACCAATAGACGGCACTCGAGTCACACTCATGAAGGTTGATCTTGTATGATAGATGTGGCCCACTATGCAAGAAAGATTGGTCATCATTGACTCATGTATACTACTGTGTGTGTGGCTCATTTTTCTTTTGTCTCCTTCTCTCTCTCTCTCTCTCTCTCTCTCTCGTCCTATTGTTTTCTAAGTAATATGGTCGATGTCTATGGATGGATTATATGTGGATCTGGTTACAATCATCATCTACTTTTTCATTTCCAAATATATGTGTGTGTGTTTTTCATGTTAAGTTTGTTGTATACTTGTGACTATGTTAGGACTTGTGTGTGTTTGTTTCAGCCATATTTTACACCAATTTGTTTTTTTTTACATATTGTGTTCTTTTATAATAAAACGTATTTTTGACTTCCATCTTTTGCATTGTCACCTGTAATTTCCTGTTTTTATGTGCTTGCATTAGACTCTTATTTCCTTAAATTAGGTTTAGAAATACATATAAAAAGCCTTGTCTATCAACTTAAGCCATGGATTCTCATATTATTATTATTAGTCTTATTTTATGATTATGAGTTATTGAAATTCTATATATACAAGTATTGTACATTACATTATATTCGATACAGTTTTTTTTTTCTACAATTGTTACGCTCTTCATCAATTGAAAAAAAAAGATGAAGAAAAACGTATTCTTGACGAAAAATGATAAGACTCTCAAGAAGTAATAAGAGAACACGCCATAGATTGAAATGAAGCCATTTCATCATCATCATCATTATTATTATTATGATTATTCATTCAATCCTTCGTTCAATCATCATTGTCATATATTTTCATTTCCATTTCTGAATGTTGAACTTTTTTTTAATAAAAAACTACAATTATAGAAATGGATGAACAATTTTCTATTATCTTTTTTTTTTTGCTTATTCAACAAAATAAGAATTTAGAAAATGAACATTGAAACAAGGGAGGATTTTTTTCTGGATGATCTATTGTTTGCAATCCCTCTTTTCTTTTCTATGAGAGACACTGAATAATCATCATATCATCTAAAAGGAATCCCATCTTGGTAATAAGAACCGGGGTCAAAATGTTTTGTGTCATTGTGAAGTTTGCTTTTTAATTTAGGCCTACTATGTGTCCCCTGTACATAGACGAACTAGCATTACATTTATGGTGGTTGGGTTCAATTGTTAACCTAAAATTCGGTACAGATTTGTGAATGGAATACACACACGCAATGCAAATTATAGATTAACGTTAGCCATGAGGTTACAAGTTTCCAGTGTTTTCAACTCCAGCTTCTTATAAACTAGAAGAGTTAAAACTGATTGTTATAGCTGTATTGTTTAAAATGGTTGTCGAGAGTGTAATTCGCATCTCGAATTCTGATTGAGTCTTGTCTTTCAAGTGCAATATGAAGAGAAATTTGAATGTATTTTAAAAACTAGAAAGGATAGCTCAATTAGTGAAGGGTATGTTTTTCATGTTGATATCTTTCAAAATAAAATTTTTATTTCAGTTTGAAAAAGACCCATCTTTAATCAGATGATGATTTTTAGTTTGTCTAGAAAAAAAAGTTTACTTTGAAAGATGTCAACATGAAAAATAACCATAATTGAACTACCCTTCTAGTTTCTAAAACAAATTCAGTTTCTCTTCATCTTGCTTCTGAAAGACACAAATCATCAGCTGTTCAGAAACCATCTTAAAAAATAGACCAACATTTTTAAAACCAACAATAATTTAGATGTTTATGAATTAATACAAATTTGATATGAAAAATGATACCACTTAAATTTTAAGCTCCTCGAGCCGCTTCACAAGAGCTTAAAAACTGAACGGGAACTATAGACAATTCAGACATCGCTGTTTAGATCGACGATTTGGTTATGAGCCATTTTTTTTAGAAATAAATACACAATTGAATGATAAAAAATGGTTGAAAACTTTCAACTGAAACCAACTTTTCAAATCAAACCTAAAAGTTAGCTTTTAAGGTGAGAATTTTCCCTCAAGAGTTCCTTTTTCTCAATGTTTTAATGAATTATTCTAGAAAAAAGAAGTTTTCTGCAATATTCATTGTGCTATATATATGTTACTATCAATCTGCAGAATCAGTCAATCTGCAGATTACCTAGGCAAAAAATCTGGAAAAACAACCAACCTGCTAGTGAATCTGCAAAAAATTCAATACCTAAAATGTATTGAATTTTGCAGATTCACTAGCAGGTTGGTTGTTTTGCGGATTGCCTAGGGAGTATGCAGATTGACTGATTCCACAGATTGACAGATACATATATACACACACAGAATAAAGTTCTAAACACCCCAATAGATCTTATATAGATCTAAAAGTGAAAGAGAACAAAAAAAACGTAAATTTCATTGTCCATTCAACGTTAACTTGGTCTATATGTTTAAAGATAGGAGGAGGAAAAAAAAATACTTGAAAAATGGTCTATAAATATGGAGGTCTTTTTTGAAATTCTCCTCCTCTTTTCCCTCCTCCCTCTTTTATTTTATCGTTGTCATGAATATACAACGGGATGGTTCCTGAGGGACTAGTCTAAACCAATTTAGAAAGCCTTTTTGATACTTTAAAATTTCTCCCAAATGTCTAATATAAAAAAATGTGAAATTTATCTTTTTTAACTCTTTTTTTTGTTTCTCTTCTTTTATTCTTGTTTCTTTATAACGTTATGCAATTTTTGCGTGGGAGTGCAATTTTAATAGCAAGAGAGAGAGAGAGAGAGAGAGAGAGAGAGAGAGAGAGAGAGAGAGAGAGACGGGCCTTATCATACAAATATATCTTATTATATATATTGGACATTAAAACCCTTTAAGCACTAATTATCATTTAATGACATCTGATTATGATGAGAAAATTACTTTTTTACGGCGCGTGTACTATAGTTAAACGTTTGTTGTTTTTAAGCGTCATATAATTACAAGTACATCTTTTATTATGTATTTAAAAAAAATAACCGTTTACATGGTTTATTTGAGGGTGGAGGGGGAGGTAGGTGGAGAAATGGGCCCCAAAGTTTTAAAACGGATGTGCGCTTTGTATAGAAAAGGCATTTCGAATGAAGTGTGCGCTTCCACATATTTGTTGTTTGCTTGCTAAAAGCAACGTCTTTTTTATACTTGGAGCTGACCATCACCATCACCAGGTAAGGGTGGTGGTCAAGAAGAAAGAAAGAAAAAAAAACGCGAATATACGAAGTGGTCAAGCCGATCTTCGGTCATCTGTTGACTGTGTATAGTTGACGGACATTGGGTCAAGAATGGCTTTCAACGACAGGCGGTGGTTAGTGACAACTGCTGCAGGTAAGAAGACACTTGATAAAGCAAAAAAAATATATATAAGGTGTTTTATGAAAAATTATTACGTCACTTAAAATATTTCTGGATTTATTATATAAAAAAATATTAGATATTGTGTCCGAAAAAAGTGGGTGGAGACTGGGAGATTTTTTTCTTTTCTCACTTTCTTAATATCACATTAGTTTCACTTAATGACGTCATTCTTTGTTGTAACATTGGGTTTTGATCTTTTCTCTAGTTGGCTCAATGATTAATTAGTTGTTGTCATTAGATTTTTTTTTCTTCTTCTATTTCGTTCTTTCATTCTGTTTTTGGGTTTGAGTGTGAGAAAGTGGGGTTTGTATGTGAGGGTAAATGGGCGGAGTGATAAAAGGTGTGAAGTGTGTTTTTGTGGGATCGGGAGTGATGGTAGGTAAGGTGGAGAGGGTGGATTGATGTAGTAAGGAAAAGCTAAACAGCAGGAGTAAGAGTAAGAGGAGGAGGAGGAGGAGGAGAAAAAACTCGACTTCTATATAATAATAATAATAATATCTCTTACAACTTCATTGTGTCTTGTTAAATTAAGCACTTGTTCATCTCTTAGGTCATCTCACTTTCTTTATAACAGAGATGATAAAGTAGAGAAATGACCATTGGTCAAGAAATGAAAATGATAAAAAGAGCATTTCCTGTTCACTTTTTTTTTTTACTATTATTATTATTATTATTGTGTCTTTGTTGTGTTCAAACTCAGGAGAAAAAAGTCTTTTAGTTTTGAGTTTGGCTTAGTTCTCTAATGTTGTACTATAATGGGGGGGGGCTTAGATTTGAGGGTCAGTATTTTTTTTGACCATAGTCCTCATCATCTGAATATATAAAAGCTCTGGACTCTTGTTGTCAGAACCATGCGGGTCACATTCTATTATTTTTTTGTTGTTGTTCTTCTGATTCCATCTGGTCTCTCTTTTGGTTTTTAGCATATTTGATGCTTATGGTGTGACTGGCCATTGTCCATCTAGTTGGCAGCTGGACCCTACTATTATTATATTGTCCAGTCTGAGTAAAAATCTAAGTGTATAGGGGAGGTAAAAAAAAACCTCTTGAAAACACCTTCTCTCAAAACCTCCTTCTTCTGTTCCACCACCCCTTAAAAATGCTTATTCCTCATTCATTTTCATCTCTATATTTGTCTCTATGTGTGTCTGGCAGCAGATTGAAGGATAAAATGAATGAGAGACACTGTCCATCTTTCGGTTTAGGGAGGGTGGGGGTGGGGGTTCAAACTGGACAATAGCTAAAACCCCTCTCTTATGTATAACCCCCCTCTTCTTGTTGTGTCTATAAATATCGGCCAATGAAAATGACCGGGCATCTTCCAAAAATTGTACTTTGGGTCTGTCCTGTCCAGATTTGGAGGACCCCAATTTTGTCCAGTTTTTTTCTTTCTTCTTCTCTTTCTGTGTTGTGTGCTTCATTACGTTGATGAAGTTGCCTGTGGTCAGTTTCTCAGCCTCCGTAAATTACAATATTTTTTATTGTTTTTAAGTTGTTTAAGTTTTATTAATTATTTTTTTCGGAGGAATAATCAGTACCAAAAAAAGCAATGTTTAATACAGTAGCTATGTAAATGTTGCTTTCTATATCTCTATATATGGATTTCGTTGTGGTCAGTTTTCAGGGTCCAAGTTTAATGGTTCCATTGTATATAGGCTTAGTGTTATTGTTCTTCTACATAAAGATGTTTACTCAAAGAGTGATTCTATATAATCTTGAAGAAGTTTTTACTGTTTCCTTCCTCTCCGCCTCCAATGTCCGGCTTTTGGAAGAGTCTGGTTGGACATTAGCTTTTGTGAGGAACTCGACTGGTCAGAAGCTATAGAACTGATTGCATGCCAAATTAATGGGCACTAATCAGGCCGTTAAGTGGTCAGTGCAATGTGACTAGTGCCGTTCGTTAGACACTGGTCAAGCAGCGAACATGGAGGGACAGTTAGCAACTCGACGATGTCGTCTTTTTCTTCATCTTTTTAACGGTCTCCTATGGATTCTACAAATACTACGGCAACTGACCACGACAATCGCCGCTCGGACATTGACGCCTATCTTGTTCCTGTCCGTGCGGCGTTCGTCGACATCTGTTGTTGTTGTTCTTCTTCTTCTTCTTGACCATCATCATCTTTATCAACAACAACAATTCTACGATGGTCACCTTACGGATTTCTTTCGTATTCTCAGCGAGGTCTATCTTATGCCAACTTGACCACTGGTCAATACTTATGTGACATATTTTTTTTAGGTTTATGATTTTCATTTGAAAATGTGAAGCTATTGGAAATTGTGAATGTATATATATAAAGTGAGAGGGAATTTGGGTGTGTGGGTGGTTGGGTGGTTCAAAATGGGATTCAGATGAAAAGGAGAGTTTGGTGGTGGACCACCATAAGAAAGAAAGAAGGAAAAAAAAGAGAGTCCTGAGCGACTGAGATTTGAACACCAGAAGAGATGCGTTTCCTTTTAAACCACGCCCCGAAATTGAAATCTTTGGTCAGTTCGCCCTGCCGCGCCTTATTATCCATTCCTCTCTGGTCATCTACATGTCCACCTTTTACTACCGCTTAACTTCGTCGGCCACCACCTCTTTGCATGGTAAGAACAAACATCACTTTATTTCCATTAGCAAAGAGAGAGAATGAAAGAAAAACCAATTTTCTTCTTATTTCTCTTTGTTTCATTTTTTAAGACAACTCATTTTCTTGAAGTACTACTTTAATTATATTGGCCTAATTACTTTATATTCAAATTTGTTATTTTTCTTCTATTTGGTTTTAATCATATATTAATTATAATTAACAACGATATCGTCTCTTGTTTATTTAAATTAGCATAGTGTTGCCCCTGGATGTTAGAAAGATAATTCACGGCATAGCACCGAAAGCGGCCCCTGAAATTGTGTTTTCCTTTAGGTTTTTTTTTTATTTCGTTCTATTTTATGGTTTTTATATTATTTTAAACACGTTTATTAGTCATTTTTAAGCAAAATACGTAAGATAATGATTTAGTTAACGCTATTATTAACATATTTTTTGTTTTTTTTTATATATTGTTAAGGAATTTCATTATTTTAGACCTTTTTTGCCCTTTGGAGTCCATATTTTTTGGGGGGAGTACTGTCTATTGGACCTTAAGTAGGCCTACACTTGTACGAAAATCTTCATAATGTAACGTAAAGACGAATATATTGTATAGAACGTATTCTTTACCTTTTAATTAAGAGATAAACTTTTGCATAACAATATGTGAATATTTTTTTTATTAAAATAATTTACATTTATGAATATATGAATGAAAAATGAACAGGAAATAAGCAAGAGATGAATTGAAGGTGGGGTGTGATGAGATATTATTTGAAGGAGAGGGTGAAGAAGAATGATTTCTGTTATGTAACATAACGTTGTTTGTGTGTTTGTAAACGTAATTAATTGACAAACACATTCTTGACCATCCATCTATATATGTGGCCCTGTTGGATTCTTTTATTATATAGGATATATAGAAGGGAGGGGGGGGGGGCAGCGGCGGGCGGCGGCTGCCAGTCTAAAAAAAAAGAGGCGAACATTCTTTTGAAATGATCCTAATTAGAAACCCCCCCCCCCCCCTACATCTACACTTATCCACTCTTGTTATCGTTAACTTTTAATATCATTGCATAGTTGGTTTTTTTTTTTGTTTTTCATTTTGAAGAATTTATGGAACGCAAGTTTTTTTTTTTTTTTGGGGCCAAAAAAAACACAATATGTGACACATTAGTAATTAGTTCCATTTTTCATGTCACGTGACTTCTTCTGATGATATATTATTAGTTGAGATGAGGAAATTCGGAAATAGGGTTTTACAAGGATTCAAAATTATAAAAAAAAAATCGGAAAGAAAAACAAAACCACATTAGTAATAAATAAAATTCGGAATTTTTTAAACTTACTGTTTGTTGCCGGAAATTTTTTTTATTTTGTATTATTATAAATTATAAATTTGAAGCATATACAGTATATCTAATTTCAGCAATTACCTTATAATTAGTAATGAAAAAAATCCGAATTTTTTTAATTTACTGTTTTCGGCAATTTTCCATTTTATACCATTATCAAGTATTAATTTTACGTATCTACAGTATATTGAATTGCAGCAATATTTTTATAATTAGCAATAAATAAAACCGGAATTTTTTTAACTTACTGTTTGTTTCCGGGTATTTTTTTATTTGAATGCTATTATAAATTGTGTGCATATAATTATATCGAATTTCAGCAATCATTTTATAATAGCAATGTTAGTAACTTATTAGCACTGTTTTATTTTTGGCAATTTTCCATTTTATATCATTTATTAATTTAAGTGTATCGAATTGAATCAATATTTTTTTTAAAATTACTATTAAATGAAATCGGAAATTTTTATACTTACTGTTGGTTTCCGTAAATTTTACAATCTTATGTTATTTATTAATTATAACTTTATAATTATTTATATTGAATTCCAAATGTGTCCGAAAATACTTAAAACAACTGAAATTTACACTAAACTTTTTTTTTTTTTGTAAATTTAAAAGTCTTAAGAATTTTTTTAGAATGAAATAAAAAAAAAAGGATTTTCTAGTTTTTTTGTCATTTAAGAAGAAGAATGTCTTATTGAGACTAGATGTTGATGAATGCCTAGTATTTTTCTAAAGGATTTTTTAGTTGAATAGATAGATGTGTTTGTATATATATAGTAGGTAGTAGTGGTCAGTTAGTATAGAAAGAAAGATGGGCAGACCCTCGGGTTTTTTTTTTCGTTTGCCCTAAAGATTTACCCTATTGTCGGCACAACGGATTAAATAGAACTCGGAGAGTTTTTCTCTCGGACTTTTCCATTTTTTTACTTTATATATATATATATATATATATATATATATATATATATATATATATATATATTTCCCATCCATTTTTTTACTTTATATATATATATATATATATATATATATATATATATATATATATATATATATATATATATATATATATATATATATATATATATATATGACCCTTTGTTTGACCCCTCCTAGATTTTAACACATACAACACAGTTGCCTTTTCTTTTTTCCATGTGGATAACAAATAAAAATTTCTTTCCTCTTCATTTCGTTTTTCCTTTTGTGTATTTTCTCTTTTTCTTTCTCATCTTCGAAATATTTCTTTGATTGTGTTGTGTATTTTTTTAGGCTCCGGAGAAAGAAAAGAGAAAAAAATGTATCGAAAAATTTGGTGTTAAGAGAAACTGAGAGATTAACATTCCATTGACTGTCTATGGTGTATGTGGAACACACACACACACAAAACCCCGTTCATTTATTATAAGTCTTGAGTAATAAGAGTGACCATTGTCCATGAGAAAGGCGAACGGTCACTCGTCTATATGAACCCTGATTAGAAAAATGGTTTCGACTGACCAGGGATGACCGGCTGACGGCTACAAAATGACCATTCCGAACTCTTAAACTCTCTTGCTTCTTTAAATATAGACCTAGAATTTATTCTGCTTCCTTTTTCGATGGTCACTTCTTCTAAGATGAAATTTTCAAAGCTTGTTAAAAACTAGAAGATTTACACATGATGGTAACTTTCAAAATAAACTATTTTATGGCACCTTGAACATGGTGTACCTCATTTAAATTTTTAAAATATTAAAAAATTAAAATTTCGTTTTTTTTTTTAAAAATGCTAGTAAAACGTTTATTTTGTAAGATCTTTGGAGGTGTTTGGTCAATTTGGCGTTTAATTAGTCCCCTCTTATATTTTAAACTTTGAATTTCTTGTGGAAAAAGTCACTTGATTTATGCAATTATTTGAATTTTACTGATTATTACTACCAAAAGCTGTTGTTGTGCTTTTGAAACAGGGGCGGGCGGAACTGGCCTGTCGGACATTTTCCAGATGGGCTGCAAAACAACAAAATATGTTTATATATTTCTATTGTAGTTAAAAAAAATAAATAAAAATAGATACAAATGAAATTTTGATAAAAAAAATAAAATGTATGCTCAAATATTAGGGATAATTAGGTTTTTTTTTACTTTCTGACCGGGTAAATTGTTTTTCTCGGGGGCCATTTTTTTTTCTAGTCTACTAGCCCTGATTTGAAATGTAATTTAAATAAATATATTATTTTGACTTTGTAAACTTTAGTTGTTTTTATCATCTTTTTGTTTATTTACTTATTCAGTATTCATAATATAGCCAAATCCGTTTTATTTTTATATAGAGAAACACCTTTTGAGAGAGAGAAACCCCCCCTTTTGTACGCAAACACGCACACTTCTTATTTATTGTGTTCCCTTATGGGTAAAAAAATATAACAGTTGATGAAAAAGAAGAAAAAAACCTGCTTAGAAAATTGCTTTGCACTTTGAATGCAAAGTCATTGTCGCCCAATATTTATTATCCTTTTCGATTACACACAAATACATTCCGATATAGGCTTGTGTCTATTTGCCTATGGTAATAGGTTTGCGTGTAACCCTAGTTGTGTAACCTTTCTCTCTCCCCCTCCTCCCTTCTATTTTATTATATTGAAGGGTTATATAATATGCAAAATCAGGTCCTCTCTCAAGTGGAAAATGTGCATTTTATATTATATAATGTATATACTGTATATATATATATATATATATATATATATATATATATATATACTATATAAAAAAAGGTTGCACTCCAACCCCTATTTAGAGAGCAAAATTTGACTTTTTAGAAAAGAGAGGGTTCTTCTTTTCTCTCTTAAGTTGTGAACTTTAGCGGTCATGTCAAACAGAGGGGGCAACTCAATACCTAGTTTTTTTTTTTAAATAAAGAAAAAACTTGCTAATTTACATGTAAGGGTTTTTCTATTCCAATGTAGGCGTGTTGTGTTTTCTCACAATTTGTGGTGGTTCCCCCCTTTTTTTTCCCTTCCTTATGCATATATCAAAAAAAGTGTTCTCCCCTTTTGGTATTTTATGCAAAAATCCTTGTATAAAAACGGAGGTGGTGGCCTCAGGTTTTTTTTTTTTGGGTTGTTTTAGAAAGAAAAAAACGATTTTGTGGCATGAAAGGGAAGAAAGAATAGGAGATTGTAAAAAAAAAAATGGGGTTGAATATAAAAAAAGGGGGAAGACTGAAATTGTTTGAGGGGGGGGGGGGGGGTTATAACAAGAGAATGGAAAATCAAGTAGGTAGTTAGCAGCCCGGTTGAACTTTCTGTGACCTCTTAAAACACTTTTTTATATTATTATATAAAATATAAAAAATATGATGATATTTTTCACCCTCATGTTTATATAATTTGATTCAGGTTTTCAAAACTAGGGTTATGTAAAAAAAATTTCATGAACTTCTTTTCTTCAAAGTTTTTCTATTGTTTGTTTTCATTTTTTTTTTGTTGTGTTTACTGGAAATGGCTTACTTAATTTCAAGTGATAAATTACGATGGGTCAAGCTAAAAGAGAAAGGTATGGTCAAATCTCTGAGTCAGTTGGTAAAATTTACAGGGTTATAGAGAGTTCAGGTGAACGAATTGAGTGATCAATTAGAAGAAGAAGAAAAAAAAACAGTTTAATCAAAACAGTTAACCGGTTTGTAAATTGTTGCGAATGAGAACGTTGAAAAAAAAAAGGATGAAGGACATTGAAGGTGGAGGTTAAAGGTGACATTTGATGTTAAATAATGGTTACTTGTGTAATGGTAACAATTAATTAAAATAGAATATGAATAAAACTGGGTAAAAATGATGTCTTGGGGGGGGGGGGCTAAATATAAGCCTATGTGTTGGACATGGACTTTTTTTTTCTTCATGAAAGACCAATTTTCTGAAATGACTTTACTTGTATTCCACTTGAAAGACGAAAATGGAAACTGTTTTCATTTTATTGGATGTTTTTCTGAACAATTTCTGGTGATGAGGGTTTCTTTCTTTCCTTTTTCTTGGTTGTGAGGGAAGGGGGTAGAGGGGGGGGGGGGGGGGGGGGGGAGTGGGAAGATGTTGGGAATTACGAACTAGAAAAATGTTCAATGGAATTCCAGTACAGTTAGTTTTTTCTTTTTTTCTTCATTTCTTATCGAAAACTGTAAAGTGGAACCAAATATCAAATATCTAGAAAATTAATTGCTCAGTTTTATATTATATCAAGTTATATCTGAATCGATATCGAATAACTATTAAAAATTATTAGTATTTATTACATTCTAAATTGTATATGACATAGAAATGCATGATTTTGATTCATTTTTATTGATGGATCAAACATCCTAACTCCAGTTTTTACAATAGTATTTTAACCATCGGACTTTAATAATAAAAGACATTGTTATGATGAATTATCACAAGTGATTTTTAATAAAAATATCTTTTAAGTTAGAAATTAGAAAAGTAAAGGAATTAACAAGCAAAAAAATTAAACAAAAAACATGGTCTACAAAACAAAATGTAATCGTGTCTTGTGTTGTTGGTGTAGTGGTTAATGTCTCGGACTCTCAGCCCAGGTAATGTTGGTCATGGGTTCGTTCCCCATGTGCATTATTTTCAAATAAAAGCGAGTAAAAAAAATAACTATTTTGCGATAACATTCATCGCTTACAATGATGATGTTTGGAGGTGGAGGCTAGCAGTAATTCTAGTTAATGGTGTTGGGGGGAAAGTATAATAATTGGTTTTCCGGCATAGAACGATGGTACGCTCGTTCTTCGTCAGTTCCAGCCACTGGGAGTGTGTTGGGTGTTAATTTCGTTGTTAATTGTAATTTAATAGCTAGCCTCCACCGCCAACCCTTCTGTAAAATCTAACATAAGGTAAGCTCCCACGGTTTCATCTCAGTTTGAAAACGTATCAATCTTTAGCATAACTTTTGTTATATAAAGCGAGAATGTTATGATAAAACGTTTATTTTGAAATGTATCGTCATATATAATTGTGCCACGAGATTCTTTTACTATTCTAGTTTATAATATAATTTTAATATATTTTTTAAAAAATATTTCTAATGAAAAGAAGCGTAAGTTTTAGGCGTTTGTTCGCGGTTTCTGTTATTTTCCTCCGTTTGTTGTTCGTTTATTTTTAAACAATTTGAAAAGGTTGTTTGTTTTTATTATTTGTGTATAATTTAGTCAACTACAATTTGACTACAACAAGGAAAATAATTTTAATAAATTTGAAATATAAAGTATCTTTTTTTAGAGAGAAAAAAATGTCTTACTTTAAAATGGTTATAAAGCGTAGCTGCGTAAGCGTTTCTGAAATTCTGATTATTATGTCTTTCAGGTACAAAATCAAGTAAAAGATAGAACGGTAGTTCAATCACTTAAGGGTTTGTTTTCATGTTGATATTTTTTTGAAAAAAAAAAGAAGCTTTTATGTTGAGTTTGAAAATAACTCAACTTTCAGCAGACGATATTGTTTTTAATTTTTGTCTATTAATGAAATACCCTTAAGTTATTAAGCTACCCTTCTAGTTTCTCTTAATTTTTCTCTTCTGAAACTTCAAAATAATCAGAGATCGAAAATCAGCTATTCACAAACCCATCTTAACTCTTTTGATGTAAATCTGCGTGATTTTAAAGAGTAAAGGAGAAAATAAAAGAGGGGGTGGGGTGTGGGTAGAGGCTACTTCTGTTGATGTATATTAACCGTTGAAATTATCCGATATTAAAAAAATTAAATACACTCGACTAAGTTTCAATTATCCACTTTAAAAAAAACTCGAATGTTAAGTGTATAAAGGGGGTATATAGTTTAACCCCCTTTTATTCTCATTCTTCTCCCCTTTTCCTCCCATTTTGATTTAAATCTGATAAACTACAATTATGGGTACATGGGTACTAAGGGAGTTACGTCCGTATGCGTGTGTGTGTGTGTATACGGGTCATGATAATCTGACTGTGAAATTTGCCATCGGGGTTGAAGAGTTTATTACCCCATCCACCCACTCTATGGGGAGAGGGGGTTGAGGGGGTTAAAAAACCAAGATACCGTTACTCAAGAGAGGGGTTATAGCCGTTTATTAGTTTAAAAAAGGGGGAAGCGATTTAGAAATATATATATATAAAAAAAATTGCAAATAAAAAAAAATTGAGGGGGTTTAACAAATGTTTTGTTTGGGTTTTTTTTTAAGAGGAAAAAGGGGGTTAAAGAGTGGGTTATCCATGAAAAAAAAGAAGTGTGTTGATAGAACTTATTGGGTTCCAAAGGGATATATATATATATATATATATATATATATATATATATATATATATATATATATATATATATATATATATATATATATATATATATATATATATATATATATATATATATCTTTTATATAAAGAGAATGGTAATTTGAATCGGCATTTGATAAATTTATATATAAATGTGTGTTAAGGGTTTTTTTTTAAAGTGGGAGGAGGAAAATCGAGGGTTTTTTTTATTTGACTAAATGTCATTTTGCATGTGTGATATGAGATCCCTTAGACCCGTGTTTTAACCCCCTCTTTTTTTTCTATATATATATTTTTTGGATCCCTCCTCCTCCTCCTCCTCTTTTGTGGTTGAGCATCACTCACAATTTGCACTCAACTAAGCAATTATTATTATTATTATTATATATTTACACTTTATATACACTTCAGGGCAAGTGTGTCATAGTATATACTCCTATCAGTGTTATGGATATATATGGTCTCTTTTTTTTTGCATCCGATCATATGAAAAGAGAGGGGTAAATGAATATATGAGGGGGTTGGGTGTAGAGTAAAAAAAAGAGCTTCATTTTAAACTATAGTAAATTGTAATATAATATGTTGTGCTTTTTTTTTACTTGAAAAAAAAAATTGAAATAGATTTAAATCAGAGTTAGTAATCCGTAAAAACTACAGGTCGAAAGTCATTGAGATCACTTAAGATGCAATCAAGAGTAGATTTTTTTTTATTTGAGCTGACTGAATAAAGCTGAAGCTGAGAAAAAATTAAAATGAAAGTGAAAGTTTAAAAATGCAAAATGGCATTAAGTTAATTTTGAAGTGTAAACGCTCCGAGCTCATTTTGATCATTTGGCTTTCAAGAGCAAAACGACGAAGGAATACTTCGGGGTCTTTTCATGTTGAAATATTTTAAAATGAGCTTTTTTTTTCTTCGTCTGTTTAAAAATGGTCCAACTTTAAACGGACGAATGTTTGTCAGACACTATATCAATAATATTAGAAATTACTATTAATTGATTCAGCTATTGTTCTAGTTTCTAAACACTTTCAATGCAGAGGAATATCAAAACAGTCAGAAAATCAGCTGTTCCTAAAATAGGTATTCAATGCCATTCAATATAATTGATGATCTTTGAAAAACAGGCTGTTTATTGATATTTTAAAAATGATAATTTACATTTTTGAAAGCGGACAATTCAAATTTTTTTTTATTTTCAAAGATGTTACATATTTAACACACAAAAAACATTCATTTAGTCCTTTTGTTTCAAATAAATGTTAATTTTTTTAATGGTAGCTTTTAAAAAGCTATAAATGTCTTAAATTTCAATTTGCAGAATTGTGTTTAAACAATGCCCCTTATTAGACTACATATTAATTAAAAATGTAATGAATGATAATAAAAACAGCAAGAAAAAAACAACTGAAAATGAACAAACAATAAAACTAAGGTTGAAATACGACTTTGGAGTTAATTTCAAGTTTTTTTTTAAAGTTTAGCTTTGTCTTAAGCAACTTTTCTAGATACCCTTACAGCCGTATTCTAAAACGTTACTTAAAGCAAAGCAAAGCTTTAAAATTCTCCTTTTGACTCGCTTTTTAAGTCTTGTTTTAAGTTTAACCTTATTTTAAGCAACATTTTAGAATACTGAGGTTACTTACCTTATTATATATAGAATCTCATGGATTATATAGAAATCGTTTTGTTGGTCATCTCGCAGTAGAGAGTAGCCCTGGCCCTCAGTTTGTTTGGGTCAAAAAGCTTTTTAGGTCATCTTTTTTCTGGTTGTATTTTGAGACTGGACCCAATAACTGATATAATGTTTGTTCCGTTTAGTTTAAATGCAAGAAGAAAAAAAACGATTAAATAAAATTCATCTCTTGTTTTTTTTTCTTCCAATTTATCGAGTGAGGTTTTGTTTAACCGTTTTTCATGGATATGTGAACATCGTTTTATTTGAAATTCAATCGGAATGTATGCAGAACAAGTCTTATTTGTATATAATGTATATACATAGAAATAATATAGGTGAACCGTTTCGATTTAGAATTTTGTTTTTTGTTTTTACAAAAAAAAACCTTTCTTATTTCTCTTGTGTTTAAAGAAAAACTTATTTTCGAGTGCAAATTTGCGTGTAAATTTTTTCCCCGTTTGCATTCGATTTCATTTCCAACCTTCTGTTAGCGTAGAGTAAACATACCGGCACCGTAGACACCTATATACTGTATATATAAATAAATATAAAAGGTGTCATGGGAGGAAAAGTAAAACAAAAAGAAATGACTCTTACCTTTAGTTTTTTCTATACCTTTTTTTAATATGTAAATAAAAAGGTGTCGGCTTTTTTCTCTTTGAGCTTTTTTTTTTTTTTTTGGAGGTTCTTCATAATTGTCAAATGCACTCAACGTTTGGAACATTACAAATATATAACAAATAATATTCATTATCGAGCTTTTTAGAACAATTATGACGAAAAAAAAGAGAAAACCCTCACGAATTAATATATTAACAAATAAGAAGAAGAAAAAATACGCCAAAAATGGTGAGTTTTTTCTTTTATTTTCTGCTAATATTTCATTTTACTTATATTATTATTTGTCTTTATTATTATAACGTAATCAAATAATAAGTCGTCGGGTTTTGATAATAAAAAAACATTGTTTAATCGCAGTCAATATTTGGAGGTATTATTATTTATTATTAATATCATCAAAATTGTACATTTATAAATGGGTTGTGACGTCATTTATGTTTATTACCATGACAACAACAAAAAAAACTCTCCTCTTATTAATTTGCTTTTATTGATAAAATGCGACAATTAAATACAGAAAATGGTTACAAATTGAAACATAATAACAAAAGTTTCATTTTCTGAAAGTCATTTTCAATTATTTTATATATATATAATATATATATTACATACAGTATATATATATATATATATATATATATATATATATATATATATATATATATATATATATATATATATATATATATATATATATATAATAAACTAAAGACAATAAAAATGACAGGGGAAGTTTTATTTTTTCTTGGTCGTTTACATTGTCAACATACAGTATATACATTTAATTCAATCAGGTTTTTATTGCAAATATCTTATTAAGTTTATTAGATATTTATAGATAATGGATCCATAATAAAGAAGACAAAAAAAAGGTTTAGATTTTTTTGTTAGCCTACTGTAAAATGAGTCACTGACCGATGGTCATTTAGTTTATTATTCAGTTCTGTAATTATTAGAAATATAAGGTTTAATTAACAGAAGAAGAAAAGAAAAAAGCGTTGTGAAATTAGTTTATGAATTGAGGTGCTGTTAGACTACGGAAATAAAGAGTGAGATAGAAGGGAAGAGAGAAAAGAACAAAAAAGGACCCAACTAGGTTGTAAACTAACCAGTGACCATCTTAGGTCATCTCAGTTTGTGTATGGATGATATGCTGTTTCTTCTTCCACTGAGGTTTTTATATTCTAAGCCAGAACGATGGCTAAAGAGAGGGGAGAGGGAGAGAGTGAGGAAAGAGATGGGAAAGAAGGGATAATATGAGTGTCCATCCATCCGTTGTTGTTGTTGTTGTTGTTGGTTCTAGTGGCGGTGGTTATTTTGGGGGTTTTTTTGGTGGTCACTCACTCTTGTGTATTTTTTTTTACTTCAAAGAGAGAAAAAGAGAGAAAGTTCCGTTTCAGAACTCCATAAATCTTTTATCTGACTTTGCTTTTGTGACATGTTTTTTCGCCACTCTTTTAAACTGAAATTCGTCTGTGGTTTTCTTTTTTTTTTTTTTTTCTTCTTCTTTCATCTTTTATATTTTTTTTAAATAAGAAATGAAAAATCTTTTAGTGAGAGAAAGATTTTTCAGGTTATGATTTTTTAGCCAATTGAACCGTAATATTAAAGAAGGCGAAGGGAGAACGGATGAAACATGTTGTTTTTACAATTTGAAACATAGGCCTATAGAAGAGGACCCACATTTTGTCATTGTTTTTTTGTTAGGTCCTATCCATTATTTAATAAGGTAATTCCATAGTTGAATTGAGGAGTTTTTTTTTCTTTCAAAAAGGTATATGTCCATATTTTGGCCTTATCTATTTTATTGCAGAGCTGAATCGATATATATCTGTACAAAATTCATCTTTTAATGATGTTTTTAAAATCTTCGATACTGAAAATATTACTATTTTAAACAACATTTATTAGCTCTCTTAAAGAAAAGCTTCGCAATTTTCTTTCTTCTCATCACGATTCAAAGAAAATGTATTATTTTCAAGCAAAATCCTTTTTTTAGAAGAAAATATTGCGGCAGAATTCAAAGTGTTTTAAAAACTAGAAAATAATTTTTAATGAAATGTTGATGCAAAAAAACACAACCTAAAAACGGGATCATTTTCCCAAACTACTTTATGCCTTGTTTCCACTGGGTCGAAAATTTCAACCTTTTCACCAGTTGAATTGTCAAAACAAGTCGTTATTTTTTTATGGACGACGTCATAGGGGTTTATGAACATTGTTTTTGATTTAAATGGTGGCTCGCGAGCCATTACCTATAGATTATAGATTTTGAAATATGTGACAGTATTTTTCGGCCTTAGTTCTTTACTTTTTATATTATATTTATTTTTTTGTTATACTTTAAATTGAAGAATATATAGAGGCTAATACTGTATGTATGTCTAGCTAGCTACATTGTGTTTTTTATTTTCTTCCTATTTTCTTCTTGACTCGTTTTTTGACCTGCAATTCTTATACTTTTTTTTGCTGCTGTGTTCTCAGAGCTTATTTGACGAATTTAAACTCTAAATTCGTTCTAAGTGATGGTGTGAGAAGCTTAGAGTGGATTAAACCCAGAGCTTCTTGAACGTTTTGGCCCCTTCGTGCCACTGATATTTGACACATACAGACATAGATTCGGATTGGGAGGAGGTTTTTTTTTTTTCTATATCTATATATTTGGGTGGGTTACATTCTTGGTGCACATAGTCTACACAGTCTTGGCCCCTTTAGTCTCTTTAATAGAAAGACAGAGAAAATTTGTGGTGAATAGAAAAAAAGGTGTCTTGATAATTTTTTTTTTCTTCCTTTTTTCTTCCTTTTTTCTGGTGGTTATTGTACTGATGATGTTTTTTTTTTCTTCTTCTTCTGTAAGGATGGTCGAACATGTGGAACTCAGATAAATGACTGACCAATGTATTTCACTTGATTTGGTCACTTCTATTTTTTTTAGAAGACTTGGAGAAAAGTTGAGTTTGAGAAATTGTGAAGAGAACAGAAATAATTTTTTCTGTCTCTTTTTTTCTTTTTCACAAAAATGTGTTATTTGCCACTTTGAAAAAGTAATAGCTGAAATTCCTTCCTTATTTTACTTTAGACCAGGGATTTCTAAACCTTTTAGCTGGTCTACCTTCTTAGAATTCGCTTTGTGTTTTCCTCTTAAAATGTAATATATGCATAAGCATGCTAAGGAAGTGACCTGGGATGGTCCACCTAATTTTTGTAGAATTTTAATAAAATAAAAAGCTTTCCCGATGTAATACAAAATGCATTTTATTTAAAATTTTACTTCACCGTAAAAATATGGTTAAAAATGAAAATGTCACAGCAAAATTACCCATTTTTGTCATTGTTTACGTATTTTCTTCTTTTTCGTTCCATTTAGAATTAAAATAACTACATCGAAGAAAAAATAATTATAAAATTTAGTAATAATCCATGTGTGGTAAGCGTTCCGCTGTACCCTTTAAGACCTTCTCGTGTACCTCTAGGGGTACATGTACTCCAGTTTGGGAAACCCTGCTTTAGACTGCTGTATTTCCCAATTTTATTTGACTACGAAACCCTTTTTTAATCTTGAAAATATTACGGAACCTCAATAGTACTTTTACAGAATACCGTATACGGAATGTGAGAAAAATATCAGAAAAAAAGTAGATGTGGATGAAAATTATAATCACATAATCTTAATAAAATAATAATTTACGGTATCAGATACACATTTAATTAATAATATTAAAAAAAACTCGCTTAAAAATGACAACTACATTTTATGTTTGATTTAATTTTTGTGTTATGTTGGAATGTCTGAAGATGGGACATGCTAGGACTACTTAAATTTGAATTATTTAAAGAAACTATTCTAATTATAACTTTTTTTTACAGTGCGAAATTTAATACTTGTTTTTAATTTTCTGGTAGAAGTCTTACTTTTTCTTCACGCGGAATCCCAGGGTTCTCCCAGAAACACTGCTCTATAGGAACGATTTTCATGAATTTTTTGGAAGGTTTTTCCATCATCATCAATAAATGGATCCAGAATTTAATTCAATTTTGTCTTAAGTTTGTATAAGTGTCAGATTTTTAGAACCTTTTTTTTTTTTTGGAGTGGTTTCTTTTTTGACATTCAAGATGCATATATGTATAGATGCAGTTTTATTGAACCATTTTTTTTTTCATCCCACATATATATTTATATAAAGTGTTCTTCAATCTCGGATCCATTCTTAATGGATTTAAGTTGTGATTTGAAAACCAAAAGAATCTTGTAAGGCAATAGAAAAAAGATGGAGAGAATAAGAAATGGTGGGCTTTACTTCTTTTTTTGTATATATATGGGATTCAAAGTAAAAACGAATGAGCTTTTTTTTTTTTCGATGATGGATGGTGGTGTGAACTTTTGTATGTGTATATCATGGTTCCACATGTTCAAATTTTTGGGCGAACAACAAGAAACCCCCTCCCCTCATAATATTAATGAAATTGTGTAGATCCCACCATTGCCGCCAATACATATGATATAAACTGCACTTCCATCTTGCAATGTCGCCTTCTTCTCTATTGCGCGCTCCTTTTATTTCTTATTCGAAGCGTAAAAGCAGATTTTCGGAAAGAAGGAATTTTCTTCTTCTTCTTACTTTTTATTCAAAAATAAATCTCTTTTTTTGCTTGTAGGCTACTTACTACTACTACTTATTATACTAAGTAGATCATGCAACAAATGAAGAATCCATACACAGTTAGGGTTTTTTTTTTATCTGAAATTCACAGAAACTTCGGTGTTTTTCTTTCTGTTTTCCATTTGGTGAGATTTTGGTGATGTTGTATTACAGAAAAAAAAATAACATCATTCCATCTTCTTACATTTTGTTTATCCATCCGTTTGTCCATCTCTCTCTTGTGTGTCCAGTGCCCAGAATTCATTCACTATGGTTTAAAGTAGAATAAAATATCCAATTTGAATGTTTTTAGAAGATAAAAACGGAAAATTTGTCATTTTTTAAAGTGGGGATTTTGCAGATATTCTACGACTCAGAATTAACTTCTAACCTTTTATAAAATTCTTTTAAGAACAGCCGAATTTGAAACTCGGGTTATTCTGCATTTCAAAACAACAACACTATAAGAAGAAATTGAAAAGTTTGTTAGAAACTAGAAGAGTAGCTGGATGACTCAATAGCTATTTTCATGTTTATATCTTTTATAATAAACTTTTTATAGATAAAAATTAAAAAAATGTCGCCTGGGTCATTTTCAAACTGACATAAAACGCTTATTTTAAAATACATTTATATGAAAATACTTTTATGTGATTGAACTACCCTTCTAGTTTATAACAACACTTTCAAAATTGAACCAGTGTTAAGTTATAATAAATAGTCAATGAAAAGTTGTTTTAAAACTAATTTTGGGTTAAATTACGAATCAGTTTCAGGGTTTTTTTTTAACCTAATGCTCAAAATAATTTTTGGTTAGAAGATAACTAACTAGACCTAACTACCGGGTACCCCTTTAATAATTAATTTTCTCTGAGAACTTATTGACTGCTTGAGTATTTAGTATTTGCCTGTAATGTCCTTTTTCCATTAGGTCAAAATAGATAGTTTCATTGGGTCAGTTTTTAAATAATGTCTTACAAAAGCGAATGTCGCATTTTTATGCTGCTTTTAGCTAAATAGTTCCTCTGCTACAGACCTTCTGAACTGCTTAGAAGAGTAATAATTAACTAAGGTAAATAAATAAACCTATGACTTTTTAAATTTAGCTAATCAAAATTTACTTGGACATCTAATTTTGACCTAATGGAAACAGGTCATTTTACAAACAACAAATAATTATTTATTAAAAAATAACGCAAACTCTTCATAAAATTTTGACACTTAACCTGTTTTTGCTTAAAATACGTTTTAAAGAAATGGTATAATATTAATTTCATTAAATTTGTAGGTTTGTTCATTATTACAATTACAAAAGTTGACAGTTTTTACTTCTCTTTTTTATCCAATTCAAAACTAGATAAAAGAAACTAAAAAAAACTTGACAACTTGTGTTAAAATATAAATGAAAAATTGAAAAAAAAAAACTGGTTAGTTATAATTGTGTTCATAATCATAATAATTAGTTTTTTTTTTCTAGATTTTATTTTGTGTCCGATTTTTACAAATAAAATAAATCAAGGATTTTTAATTTCAATATAGTTTAATTTTGTTTTTCCATTTCTTAAATGTTCTCATTGCAAGTTAATTGTGTAATAAATAATAGGTTTCATGACACATTTAAAAAGACAAATTTCTGTTCTTGATTCTTAGTTTCTCTTTTTGAATGAAAATATTATTTAACTATAGAGAAGGGCGTAGAATCTTATGTAAAGGACACAATTCGATCAATATATATATATAGAGAGAGAAAGACATAAGGAGAAAGAGACCAATGGTCCTCTCTTCTCAATTCTTCATATATAACGTTTGTTGGTCATCTATATAAAGGCATGTTATAATTTCCATGGACCTTATTCTTACCAAGGATTGATTTAAATCAGTTGGATTTTTTTTTCAATTAAAATCAACGTGATTTAAAACAGAAAAATCGACAATACCATAAAAATCAAGTGATGATTTAAATCATTTAAATCGTTATTTTTTATAAAAAGTTAAATTTTTTCTCTTTTATGAATTAAATTTATAAGAATGTGTTTGACAGGTGAATAAACACCCTGAATACTAACTATGTTATGCATGGATTTTCACTTATTAAAAGAGGAATTTTATGAAATTTTAAATTAATCAAAAAAATCTAGATTTAAATTAAAGAAAATCTGATTTTTTTTTATAATTTTTCTTTTGAAACAAAACTAAATGTTCGCATTAATGAGAAACGCCCACCAATTTGTATCTTGATGTCCACTTTTTATACTGTTTTCACACACAACAACAAAAAAATATTCCAAATTTTTATACAAGTTTTGTTTGCACCTACCCCCTTATTATTTAAGGGGGAAGTTTAAAGATGCCTTGTTTCACATCATCATCATCATCATCATTGCCCCCTCTTTATATTATAGTAATATAAGATGATGTTTTTCTTCTTCTTCTGTGTTGTTTCAAAAGACGCCTTTTGGCCATTTCCAGTGTTAGGTGTCAATGTGATGTAACTTTTGAGACCAAAGTAAAAAAAAAATGATCGAACTTTTTTTTCTTCTTCTCATTTGAAATATAAAAAAAAAGTTGAAAAACTCCGAAAACTCGTGTTACATTTGATGTAATTTGTTTGATCGTAACCGAAGAACATTCGAACTGAACGGACACTGAACTGAACTTATAAAAAGAGAGAGAAGAACCTTATCCAGTCACACAATCATCAACCATCAAACAGAGAGACGGACAACGGTCATGTTTGACATTTAATTCGGTTGTTCTTCTGTCTCTCATTCTGAAAAAAAAATTTCTGGTAATCCACCACCACCCCCATTATACAGTGACCAACAAGAGTCGCATGCCTCTTTATCTATCATCCCACCCTCCATCTCTAAAACTGACCATCCCCAATACAACTAACCCCCACCCATCCTCTAGACATACATGGCCCCCCACCCTCTTTGAAATACATGATGTCGGGCCAAAATATTCAACTTTTTTCTAGTCTTTCTTGCCTTTTCATTTGTTCTGCCCTGACGATTTCTTTTGTCATATTTCTACGTTTGTGTCCAGAATTGTCGAAAATATTGTATTGTGTAGAGTGAAGGGGCGATATAGTTGGATGGAGTGTGCGTTCGTTGGGGGGGGGGGGGGAATTGTCCAAGAGTTAGCTAGCTAGCTGGCTTTTTAGGTTGGTCCTATAGAGTGAGTGTATTATTCTTGAGGGACAGTCAGTCCAGTGCCTGAAATGTGCATTTTGTATACACACCCACCCTCATCGGATTTCATCTTTTTCTTTCAAATTTCTATTATATAACTTTTGGGTTAACATGTTGGTCAATTCTTTTCACTCTCTTTCTTTCTCTGTGTGTGGGTCTTCATTTTTAGAGGCCTTTGGTCGTGTGTGACCCAACTTTTATACTAGCATTTGACCGGATTTTTGTTTCTTTTATTGTTGTATTTCTTTCATATGGGCCTCACTAAAAAAAAAGTCCTCCTCCCGTCTGTATTTTGTTTTATATAAAAATAGGTGAGCGAAAAACTGAAAATTAAACCTAATTTCAATCGCTACAGTTGCGTTCTTCTGAAGTGTGATTAGTTTCGCTGTCGTCGTCGTCCCAACTTTTTTACAAAAAAATATGAGGGTGGGGATTTTGAAAATGGTGTGGGGGAAGGGGGAGCGTCAGTTTTCAATCGTTGTGTCCCGCAATTGAATACTACTGGTGGAGGTTGGGGTGGTGGACACAGTGGTACCGTTATGTATGCCACCACCACCACCACTCCTTTTCAGGTTCCTTTTTTGATTCTGACTGAAAATGTGGTGGTGGTCATTCGATCTGTACACAGTTCAGTTCAGAGGAACTTGTTTTTTATTCTTCATTTTGATTCAATTTTGGGCTGTTTTATCATTCTGTAAGCCCATATTTCTAAATAACAAAAATTGTGTCCCCTCCGACTTTTATGGGGCTAAAAATTAATGCCCAATTGTCATCATTAATGATGCTATTTGAAGTTGTGGTTTGTTTTGAACTTATTTTTTTGTTCATTATGGATGACCCACAACAACACATACTAAAAAAAACTGAGGGCCTTATGTATTTTTTTTAGTATAAAAAAGAGCCACTTTGACCCTGTAACCCTCTGTTTTGTATATACATGTATATATATACAAGTTCACACTGAAGCTGTACACATGTTGAGAGTGTGCATGTGTGAGGAGGGTTGAGGGTGGGCCAATTTGGTATAAAAAGCTATTATTTGTATTCTAAATTGGATGGATTTTTAGGTTTTTTTTTTTGCGTTTTTTTATTCTCTCGGTTTCTTTCTTGGTTTCCAATTATATTTATGGGTCTTCTTCGTTTGACCATTTTCTATATAGAAAATAAGCAGCAGCCTTAAGGTCTATGGCCCTATGGATTGCTATTATTTATATTGAGAATGACCACTTTTATAAGGAGTTTAAGGACTATTTATATAAGAAGGAAAAACAGACACACAAATTTGTTTGGTCCTAATTCATTTCATTTTTATTAATCCACAATTTTGAGTTGAATTTTGCATTTTCTTTCAATAGAATTGAATTGAATTGGATCAATTTTTTGTTCTATATATCTGTTAATGAAGATCTTTTTTTCTTTCTTCTTCTCTTCTACATTTGATGGTCAACATTTCGTGTCCATCTGTCCGTTTGTCACTCAATCAACTCTTGATATGTGTACACTTGAAAAAGAATGTATGAGAGAGAGTTTTGGTTGTGAAAGGGAGGAGAGAGTTGTCAAAAGATTGAAAAATGGATTTTAAAGTGTGCAAAAAAGTCCACCCCATCCCACCCCAAACATACATTTTTGTGCTTGGTTTTACTTCCGACCAAACAAACCGGAATCATCTTCTTGTCTTAAGATAAATGATTTTTTTTTCAGTGGTTAAAATAATGAAAAAAAAAAAAGTTTCTTAAAAAAACCTCCTCTTTCCTACTCTTCAAAATGGTCATTTCTCTCTTGTTTCATCTATGTGTTACGTGTGTAAAACACAAACGGTGTGTGTATGTGTCTTAACATCAATTTGGGGCTTATTATGGTTTAAAGACCTTCTTCTAACCTCAAAAACCTAAAAGAGCCCTTTTATATATAAATAGAATTTAAAAAGGTGCCCAATTTTTTATGATCTATCATCTCTTAAACTATAATTGGAATTATTACTCTTTTAACAAAAAAAAAAGAATGTTGTGAGACATTTTTTTAAAGTTTGTAACCTTTAACCTTTATGACATTTCGTGTTCTTATTTCATATAAAAGTGTGAGAAGTGTGTCATTTTTTTTTCTTCTTGTCTCATCTGAGTTTTTGAGTGGACACTGGACAAGACACACTTGACCATCATCATCATCATCATCATGATCATGATCAGAAAATAGAGAGATAGATAGATTGAAAGTATAAAGACAAGACTGATGATGAGTTTTAACACTCTACTTTTGATGTGATGGCTTTGAAACAAATCAATGAAATTGATACTTTGAAAAATACTTTTAGAAAAAGAAGAAGAAGAAAAAAAAATAGGACTCTTTGGTGTTAACTTCTCTCATATAGTTACTTTTTTTCCATTTCTTGTCTTGTTTTGAGCTGTAAAAATAAAATGACATCTCTCTTAAGTTGAGTGTAATAGGTCCTAAAAAGTATGGTCGAACTTTTCGAGGTCCTCTTAAAACTGAACCCAAACCTGTTTATGAAAGAATATAAAAAATACTATAATATATATATATAAAGATTTCAATTTTATTTTTCATATTTTTAAATATTGACAAAAATGTCAGCATTCTTTTATTTTTTAAAACAAAAGACAAAAAAATCTTGCTTATTTACATAATACCAGATTATACAGTTTTTTTTATTGAAAAGGCTGCAAGGGTCCTATTTATTACAATTGATGGACCGGACCATCTGAAAAAAGCAATGGAATAGCCAACGGTCAGAAAAAAGAAGATATCTATATATATACTGTATATGCTTTCAATGTTATTAAGCTAAAAGTACGTCTTGAGGCCATGGTCGGCCATTGCAAAATCTCAAATGGACCCTGACTTTGACTCCGCCTCATTGCGGGTTTTAAAGCTAAACCATTGGTCGGTTCTTGACCCTTACTGACCCTTTTTTCGGGGGGGGGGGGTTGTGTTTTGACTCTCTTTCTCTACTTATGCAGTGGACACTTGGGGTCTTTTTATATAGAAAATGTACAATTGTATATATTGTATATATAAAGAATATATGTTGCTTGACCACTACGAAAAGCGTGAGTCATCACCTCTCTCTTCCACCTCATATACCACCCATCTCCTTTCTTTTTTTTCGACTGGACAACAGACTGGACATTGTGTGTGTTTGAGGGAGAAAAAAAGATGAGAATTTTGGAGGGAAAATAGATGGAGAGTTTAGAAAGATGAAAAGGGCGGTTTTTGATCAGTATATTGGATCGAACGTCATGAAGAGTAAGAAAGAAGAAAAAAAGATTGAAAGTTATTGAAGGGGGAGGAGGGTCATTGAATGACCAAATTTTAAGTAAAAGGAGATGGAGGTTTTTATTTTCTTCTTCTTCTTCTTTTTGGATTCTGAAGAAGAAAAAAACACCAGCAAAGTAAAAAGGAGAGAAAGAGAAATAAAAGATTTGGAAGAAAAAAAAGTGCAAAAGAAAAAAAATATAAGAGAAACATATGTGAGTGCAAAATCAGCTTTTTTTTTCATAAAATGAAAAAAAAAAAATCCTTTTTGCACATTCCTGAAAGAGGCAGGATCACATTAAATTTATTCTTTTTTTATATGAAATTGCAAAATATCGGCATTTACAAATTTCATTTCGTTAACACATGATGATGAATTGGTGTCAACATGAACATAAATATGATGTTTTAACTTTTTATAAAGCCATGGAATGTTTCAATGTTAAGGATCGACCGATATGTTAACAAACCGAAACGTATCGGTGCCGATATTTAAGATTTTTTAATATATCGTTATCAGCATTTTGAATGCCGATTATGCCGATACTTTTATTAGTACAACACAAGAGAAATTAAACGATATACAACCTAAAATCTTACAAAAATCCATTAAAATCTATAAGGCGAAAAATGTACGCCTTTCTTCAATCAAAGATACTTGTTAGAGGCTAAAAACTAGGAGACGTCTGGGATTATTTGAAGGTCAATTAACCTAGCCTTTTCTTAAGGAGCTTGAACCTACGAACAAGCATCTTTTTTGGTTGAAAATTTTTTTTTCAAGATACAGTGAGAATGGGAACTGTAAATATTATCCTCCAAACATATGTGCCTCTTATTATTGCCTTTTTCAATATAAATACAACATTTAATTTTCATATTTCTCATTCAGATTAATATTAATGGCAAATTTTAAGAACAACATGCGTTGCGATGTACTTTACATTCTTTAATTCTTAAATGAAGTTAAATAAGTTTAAAAAAATCGGCGTTATATCGGCCGGCATAAGGAGATCCTTTTTCTTGAACAAAAAGACAAAATAGTCGGCATTGGCAAAAGTATGGTATCGGTCGAGCCCTGTTCAATATGACAATGGAATTTTTATCGCAATGGAGTCTCATTATTATGTGTAGCTGTTTAGACTTGTGTTTTTTGAACAACATTTCTTTTTTGGTTCTATTGTTATAACAAGACACTTAAGTATGTAAAGATGTACACGCTACACGCAAGGTTCACGTCAAGCTATAAACTTGAACTTAAACCCTCTAAACAAGGTTCCAATATAGAAAAAAAAAACGCTTGTTGTATTGGGTATTCTTGTAAAGGACGTGGGAACCGTTCTTCGAGGGTTCAAGTGTGAAGTTTTCTTCTTGATTTTGACCCACAGAATTATTGCCATTGAACTTAAAATTGTATGAAGTAAAAATTCATCAGTAAGCCTACAAATTATCCCTCTCGTCAGAAGTGATTTTTTTTTAATAATTACTGCAAATTGTGTTAGGAACTAGAAGAGTAATTAATGGAATAACTTTAAAAAATAATTTTTGAAACTTTTGTTTTTAATGAACTGTTTTGAAAAAGGCTAAATTTCATAAAGTAAAATTGTAGAATTAATTCAGTATACGTCACTTCGTTTATCAAATGTTTATTTTGAAAAAAAGTATATTTGTTAGGAAATTTGCTTTATGATTCGTTTACTCTTCTAGTTTCTAACAAACTTTGAATTTTTTTTTAAAAAAAGTGACTTCTGATGAGCTCAAAATTGCAAGTATAGGGATGGTCTGTCAAATTGGTTCCAATATATGATGTTGCTTGAAACCTTTAAAAAACTTCCTTGTCTTCTAAAGTTAAAGTAAAGTAAAAGTAAAAGAAGAAGAAGAATAAAAAAAACCCTTGCAAGTGTGTCTTTTGAGTTCGATCTAATTTCTAGTTTCTGTTCGGTTTTTTTTTTCTTGCTTGTTTTTTGATTGGAACTCGTTTTTTCTTCTTGCAATTCTTCTGCTCTACTATTCTCCTTTTTTTATAATATATATCAACAAAATAGTATCATAAGTGGGGACTCGTTTTCTATATAGATTGCTTTTTATAAGCTTAAATCATTCGTTTTGATTAAATGTTAACATTTGAAAATGAAGTTGGCTGTTTTGTGACATTTTCAAAGAAATTGGTTTTGCAAAGTTAAGAAATACAACAACTTTAACTTTCAATCTCTTTTCTTGATTAGATGTTTCTAATAAATATATAATAATAATAATGGTTATAACTTTAGATAAGGACCACAAAAAAAGAGGATTAAGCCCCTTAAATTTAAGGGGTTACTAACATAAATAATAACAAAGTCTGTTGATGACAACTTTTGAAACCTTAGATACACACTTAACTTAGTACATGCACAATTGAAATAAGATTCGAACTGAATTATATTTTTTACCTTCTTCTTTTTTTGGGAAAAAATTTTACAGGATCTTCTCTCTCAATATCTTTTGATGATAATGATGATGATGTTTTATAATTGTGGATATTTTTCCTCATTACAACATGTTTTGATGTCGTCAAAATAAAAGTGTGACGAGAACACCAAAAAGAATTACAGAAAAAGGAATCATCATCATCATCATCTTTATCCTTAATTCTTCGAGGTTTTTTTTTTCTTCTTCTCTTCCAACGTTTTCTCTCTCCAATTGGAGAGATGGACTTACCCTTATCTGCAATTGCAACAGAAAAAAAAACCTAAGGTCTATCTACTAATAATATAAGTCTGGTCTATTTTTCTCTTGTGTTTAGAACCCGGTTGGTCATCAGCTGACCATCGGCGTAATTGGGTGTTAATTTAGTAGCTTTACTGCTTAGTACGCGCATGTTGGTCATCATCATCATCACTTAAATTCCAGTCTTGATTTCTACTTTTTTTTTTTGGTGGGTGGAAGGCGGTTTTTTTTTTTGGAAGGTGTTATTGCAGTGAAGTTTGAGATGATTTTAAGGGGGTGCTTTTGTACTCTTTAGCTCGTTTATATATATAAAAAAACCTAAGATCACTTTTTTTTAAAACTCTTTAAAAGAGGTTTAAGACTATAATCTTAACTAAACAACTTAGAAAACCAATCAAACTGGTTTCAATAGTGAACATTAAATCGAATAAAAAAGAAAGTTATCTTTGTTAAAGATAAGAGAAAAAAGGTCAAGAAAACAACACAATAGTGATTTTTCACCGCATTTAATTTTCTATCAAAACCCGGGTTTATAGTTTCCTTTTGTTGTTATTATCAGCATTATCATCATCATGATCATCATCAGCATTTTATAAAATAGAATTAAGAAACAAATTGTGTGAAACTCAGTAAAAACAATTAAAAACATTTTCTTTTCTGTTTCCGACCTTTTTTTATTTTGATAAAAATTTACATTTATTTCCAATAAATGTTTTTTTTCAGAAGCAACAAAAAGAATGGTGTTTTCATGATGTAATCTTTTAAAATAAACTTTTCATGAAAGCGAAATCTTAAGATTATAATCCACTTACTATTCTAGTTTCTAAAACAATTTTTTTTTTGCTTAACCTGGTTTGTAATGTGTAAACGTACCGCAAACTCAGGTTATGTCTTTCAGGAGCAAAATTAGGAGAAACTTTAGAAACTAGAAGAGTAAGCTCAATCACTTGAGTTGTTTTCATGTTAATAACTTTTAAAATAATATTTTTAGTAAGTTTGAAAATGACTCACATTTAAAAAGTTTATATTGAAAGATGTCAACATGAAAATACTATTAAGTAGATTCAGTTACCTTTCTAGTTTATAACAAATTTTGAATTTCTGTTTAATGTTGATCCTTAAAAAGAATTTTCAAAACAACAAAACAACTATTTAGTTGTCTTAATGCTATAGTTATACACTATGAGACGCGGTTTGCAGACACGTTCTCTGACAGACAGTATTACAGTATTTCACAGACAAGGACAATGTTCTGTCTCAACCTGTCTGCACACCTCGTACATTATGAGACATTTGTGAGAGATCTTGTCTGCAGACCACGTCTCATAGTGTACGGGATAGCTTTAAGGCTCGCATTCTTTATGATTTTTAAGTCAAAGCTTAAACTCATCAACTTTTTTACACGAAACTTCCTATCAAAAGTTCATGAGTTTAGCCACAACCTTTGACCCTAAAAATAAAACCCATATTTGAAGAAAACAATATTTTAATTCGGTTTTGACAGTTGGATGTGTTTTTTTTTTGTTTACAACGTGTCAGTGTATTTTCATTTAAACAATAAGAAGAAAAAAAAAAGGTTGCATCTTAAAGAAATTTCAGTCAAACACGCAAACACAAACAAAATACAAGATGGCCCCTTGTCATCATCATCATCATGTGTATAAATACACTTGAAAGTTAAGATGAGAGAGAGAGACAGAAAATGGTGTCCGTTCATTGGCACCTGCTGTTGACGGCCAAAATTCACACAGAAAACGGTCAGAAAAAGAAAGAAATACGTGTTTCCCTTTTTCTTTCTTGACATTCGTCAAACAAGAAGAAAAACGGTTACATTTTTTATTGTATTTTAGTATCAGTCCTTATATGTATATATACTGTATTTACTTTAAATTTATTAGACAATCAACTGGTTCCTCTAATTACATAAAATTATCGGTATATAGAAATAAAAAAGCCCAAAAAGAAGAGAGGATCCTGTTTGTTTATTGATCAATAATAAAACTACAGAATAAAGAAAAGTAGTTGCTGACCATTTTCTTAAGACTTTTTTTTTCTCGTCTTTTTTTGGAACATTCATACAATATAGATACAATTGCAATTGGGTCCTTTTGTTGTTGTTTTCTATTAAACTATTTATTTATTCTCGAATGTTATTTCTTTTTCCATGTTGCTGATCACAATTAAAGGTTCTTATTTTAAAGGGGGGGGGTTTGTTTTCAGTCAAAACGACCGCAACCTTTGTTATTATTGTAGACCTAAATGTAATTGAAGGTTTTCTTTTTGTCTTCTTTTCTTCATTCTTTTCGTGTGTGTGTGTGTCCTTATTTTAAGGTTCCTTTATTATCTTAAAAAGAGAGACCGATTTCCATTTTTTTTCTCTCTCTCTCTATTCTCTTTTGAGTATTTTGATTGTTTAGTCTTCCATTTTTTAATGTTGTTTAATTTGAGCTCCAATTTCTTTTTTATTGTTATTAAAAAGGTCACTTGAAATATCAATTTTTGTTAAAAGTCCCTAGTATAAAGTGTTCTTATAAAAGGGCTATATTTAATTTAAAAATTTGGGTGTTAAAGACCCTTGGTCCCTCTTTCTCTCTCTCACTCTCTTCATTAGACTCTTATTTCTCCCCTTTTTTCATATTTCAACCTCCTCCCCCATCATTTTGAACTGCGATTTATTTCTTCCAAACCCCCCTCTTTTTTATATTTTATCCCCCAATCTTTTGTGATCCACACGCGTTTTGTGTCTATAAAATGTTTCATAATTTACTACGAATATTTCAACAAGAATAAAAAAGTGTATCTAATATGTGAATAGCATTTTTTTTTTACCTTCTACAGTATAATATGGTCGTATATCATTCATTTTTTTCTGAAAATTTCTAGTTTTTTTGACATCTTTGCAGAATATGAAAGAAAATCTCAATAAAACATTCTTGATGGATTAAGAAAGTTTTAAGAAATTCTAAGTTATTTTTATACAGAACACACATTTCACTGAAAACAAACAAATACACAACTTAGTTTACAAGGATCACATTATATTTGAATTTTTAACAATTTTTTTTCAGGATTTTATTTCAAGTTTTTAACACCTTTAGAATCTAAATGATGTAGGGCCTCCTTCTTATGAAGGTCGTAAACAGAGTTTCAAAATTATCAAAATAAGGTTCATATTCCAAATCAAAACAATCCATTTCCCTGATTTTCCATGGTCATTTTGGGTTCTTTCTTTTTTCACCGACTAATTAATTGCAATTATATTTTGTTTTTTGTTTTGCATAACTTAAATAATAATCTCTTTTTTAACGTTTCAATTTAATTATGTTTAAACATCCTAAATGTGAAATGTTCTTTCTTGCAACCGGTTCAGTAATTAGCTTACAAATATTTTTTTAAATAGTATGCCATAGTAAGCCAAATATTTTGTCTTAATAAATAATATGAAAAATTACTAATAATAAAAAAAATCGTAAACAATTTATAAAACCTAATGCATTTGATGTCGCTTTGCCAGTTGCATTAGAAAATTTATAGTTTTTTATCCCATTTTTTTAAGAAATAATTTGACTTTCTCTTAATTGACAAGTTTTTATGACTTTTCATAAGTAAATTTCATTTCCCTGACTTTTCCTGCATTTTTTTATAAACAGCAATCCTGAAATTATATTAAAAATGAAATATTAACAAATTAAACATAACTCTAACTCAAATCCATTTTCATAATAATATTTTTTACTAATTTTTATAATCTGAAATAATATAAAAAAGAGAAATATTTCTCCAATGTATTTTTTTTATGAATGAGTTATTTTAATGATAGCATTTTTCTATGAATAGGACCTCAAAATGGGGGTGGACTTGCATTTATTGCCCGTCCTCCATAAAAACTATACCTCGACACTCCTGAGAGAGCACCCTTTTAATTAGGTATTCTTAAAAAAAAAATGATTTTATAAGAAAGGAAAGCCTCACAATTGATAATTTTCTGAATAATTTTCTCTTTTGTTCATTTAATCACTTTAGAAATTCAAATGATTTTTAATTAAATGAAGGTAATCGGACTTAAAAATCAAGAAGTTAGTTTAAAAAACACATAAAAACAATGGGTGAAAAAATGTTTTATAACTAAAGTTATTCAAACTCGTTTATAGGGAATTATCATATAAATCATTTATTAAATATTAATCTAATAATGATTATAATTATTATAGAACAAAAACAGGTGTTTGAGGAAATGACTATTGTTGTTTAGAAAACAACTTCTTTTTTTCAGTTTTAAGTTTCTCTTTTCCACAGTTAGAATTAAAGGTGGAGGGGGGGGGAGCCTTCAAAAATCTCCCTTTTTCTCCTTTTCTTGTTCCCAATCACCTGTATTATGGAGCCGCTATTAGAAATGATTGCTTGGTTAATCACCTGCTTCTCAATTAATTGTTCTAAATTTGTAGGAGGGCACATTGATGAGGAATGGAGAGAGTATTAAGGGTGAGGGTTGGGTCCCCCATCTCTCTTCTTTAGATTTTTTTAACCTACCTTGTCAAACTCACCGGAAGGAACTAATAAGCAATTAATGAATTTTTTTTCTCTCTCTCTCTCTTTCTCTCTCTACCCCCCCCCCCCCCCCCCTCCCCTTACCTTTTACTCCCACACCTTTCATTCCACCTGAATGTCTCTCTGTCCACCTCCATCCCCCTTCCCCTTAAATCAACTCCAACTTCTGTTTGTGTTTTTTGGGCTTATAATATGCAACCGAATCGGCGCCTACAATAATAATTAAGGTTTCATAAGTTGTTGTCGTGAAAACACTTGTGTGCTCGAATTACAGGTGGCATATGTACTGAATAAAAACATATATATACATATGTATATATATATATATATATATATATATATATATATATATATATATATATATATATATATATAGGTGGAGATTTTTATTAAGTACCTACCTAACACAGCTCCATCTAGTGGCCAAATAAAATTCAACTTTTAGCTAGAAGATTGGAGGGCACCCTCTCCCCCTCCAAACTTGCATACAATTTTTTTGGGGGGGGAGGGGACTTTTGTTTTCATTCAAATAAATATAATTTTTTTTATAAATATATAAACTAATAAAAATGTTTTCTTGATGCATGGATTCATAATAAAAATTGGATAATTATTTTTATGACCGATGATGCCTAATTATATGTATACAGATAGAGAGAAAAAGTGAGAGAGAGAAGAAAAAAAAGGTCATTCGCACCTGTTTGCCACCTGAATTTTCATTTTGTAACCTTCAGAAGTTTAGAAAGGTTAAATAACTATTATTAATGATCACTTTTATTTTCCTGGTAATTTTGGTCCTTCGTTTTTATTTTAATTTGAGTCGCTTTTAAGATAATTATTAATATTATTAATTATTGATATTGAGGCTTTTTAAAAAAAATTAATTCAAAACTTTTAAATTTAATTTAAGGTGGTTTTAAGCGAAATTTGAAATTATTTATGAAACTAGAAGGGCAGCTTGACTTTTAAAATACCGATAGACAATATTTTTTAAAATTTTCTTTGATCTATAAAAAGTTAATTTTGAAATATATATATATCAACGTGAAAATACAATTAAGGAATTGGGCTACCATTCTAGTTTCTAATACACTTTCAGTTTTCTTTTTAGTGTTGCTTTTTCTTTCTTTCTGAAATTTCAGAATAAGCAAAATTCAAAAATCATCAGCTGTTCATAAAACATATACATTTTTTAGTTAATTTTAATTATAAAAAAAACTTATTAAAATTAATTCAAAACTTTTTATTTTCAATTTTTTTTTTATAAAGAAACTTTTTGATTTTGTTTTCAAAACTTTTTTATTTTCCTTTACAACAGTTTTTTTTTTGTTCAAGATGTATTTTCTTTTTCTTTTCGGAAAAAAACTCTTTTTGATTAATTATTTATGAAACTATAGACGTTTTTTTTTATTCTGGTGAGTTGACCAAAATCTTCCTTCTTCTTCAACCTGGTCTAATGTATATAAGGCCAATGTGTTTTACTTTTTGCATCCCCATGGGTGCTGATAGGATGGGTAAGGTGGGGGTGGAAAGAGAAAGAGCGAAAGGAAGGTTTAGATTAAGATGGAGATGAATGCAATGGGATGGATGTGTGTGTTGGTCATTGGGGGTGAGGAGGTTGGGGGTGGACGTTGAATACAGAACAAGTTGATTTTGAATTGAGTATACAAGTCTATCTCTCTTTCTAACAGAGAGAGAGAGAGAGAGAGTATAGTCCACTCTTGGCAATTTTTTTTTTCTTCTTCTGGTCTGTGTGTGTGTGTTCGTGTTTAAAACTCACAATGAAGTTGAGATACCAGCGACCTCTATCGTTAGCTTGACCAACCGAAATTGACGGACGATGAGTGCATGCAAGACCGTCGGTCAGTATGCTAAAGAGGAGAGACGTGAGTGAGAGTGTTCAGAGTTAAATTCGCGGCTACTTACAATATATAGTCTCACATTTTTTATCCCCCACTTTTAGAAATACGGTAATAAGTGTTGTGTGTGTCTCCACATGCAAACGCGTTTACTAAATGGTCACACATTTAAAATGTCAAGACGGACATGTAATAGCAGCCATAGGGTATGTATATATTTTGGACTTTTATATAAGTGACCACTGTCCACTATATAAACGAAAAGTGTGAGTGACCCACTGGCATGCTTTATTGTGTTGATGCTGCTATTATTTTTATTGGCGTGTTTTTTTTGCCCGCGATTTTTAATCTGTGTGTGTGTTGTGTTCAATTACTGTGGTACTTCTAATTGTTTATTGTTTTGTGGATTGGTCAGCTAAAAGGGGGAGGGTGGGTAATATGTATAGATTTGAGCTGAGAGAGAGAGAGCGAGAGAGAGAGAAGTGGATTATAAGTAGAAATGATAAAAGAGACTTCAAAACTCTCAGAGCTTTTTGGTGGTGCTAGTAGTGGTTGTAGGTTATCTTCGCAGAGTTTTAGTTGGTGTTGTCGCCGGCACTTCAACCTCTTTTTTAGGGGGACTGTTGGATCCAATGTGCTTTCGTGGTGTGAAGATGATCATACCATCGAATAAATATATCTAACGCAAGTAGTGGCCAGTTTTCTGTTTGTTTTTTTTCCGACCGAAGACGCCACCATCGTCCACCGTGGCCGCTGCCCTCGCCGCAGTTTCCGACACATTCTTCCTTGAAATGAAATGAGATAGGAAAAGAAAAAAAAAGAGTGAGGGAAGATTGGGTGGTTGGGCGATATTTAGTAGTAGTAGTAGTAGTACTGGTGGTCATTATTCTTGGACATAAACCAGGATGTCGTTATCAAGAAAACACTTGCACTTAAATCCTCTCTCTCTCTCTCTCGCTCGCTCGTAGATTATTTGCATGGTCATTCTTTTGTCTTTAAAAGAACTTATCTCCTTTGATTGAATTAACACATTTTGTCCACTCTTATATTTTTCTTAAAAAAACATCATCGTCATCATCATCAGCATCATGCATATTATGATAACACGGCGCCATTATTGGCAGAAAGGAGATATTGACCAATGGTCAAGACAGAAAGACACAAAAAATGGAATTGATATATGAGTCAGGTTTCTCATATTTCTCAAAACTGAACTGCTTATTCAAATTTATTTAAAATTCTTGATTTGCATTTATTAATCATTATGCAAATTTTATAAATTTGACCAATTTTTGTTTTTGTTTTTATTTCAATATTTTTGTTAAGTTTTTGTTTCAATTTATTTTATATCAAAAAACAAATTGAATTCTTGCATATTCATGAGAATTCAATTTGTGGAAGTAATTCGAGTTTTTTGTTTTATGAGGTTATTAAGCTTATTTTTGTTGTTTTGTTTGAGAGAGAGAGAGAGAGAGAGAGAGAGAGAGAGAGAGGTCATCTTCTATCAAAAGATTGCATTTTGACCTCTACTTTTTTTTGAATAAAGAAAAGAAGGGATGATGATTTAATAAGGAAAAGTGGATTATTACACATACATATAGATATATATGTATGCATGTATCTACTTGATGGTCTTATTAGGATTAGGTTTCGTATTTTTAGGAAAAGGGGGGGGGGGTTATATTATGTGTATTGCATTGATAAAAAAAAGCAAGAGAATCTTGTATTCATTATTAGAGGGGCTCAGTTGTACATATGTAGTGTATTGGATAGATAGATAGATTTTGTAGGCATTGACTTTCATTGTGAAGATATGTGATCTTCGTTTTTTCATCTTTTATTTCATTCTTTCTTTCTGACTTATATAAAGGTTGTAATACTAGCAGTAGCCATCCTTTTTTTACTAGAATCTTACCAAACACACAAAAATAGATATAAGTTCATCATATAACATACACAAACATATAACAAAAAAAAAACAGATATACCTGCCTCATTGTAAGAAGAAGCTTGTGACGTCATAGGGGTTGAATAAAAATTTAAGAGTGTGTCATTTAAGCTTGTAGCAGCACGTTACATCGGATCGGAACGAATAGGAATATTTTGATAATAAGCATTTCAATGGAGCCCTGCCGGATCGGAAAACGCCACGTCGGATCAGATGCGGCAAGCTCCATTGAAATGTTTGTTATTAAAATATTTCGATGTAGTGTGCCTACATGTCTTATATACCTAGTACACACCTGATAGTTTAAATACATTTAAATAATAAATGTGTTCTACAGAGCCCTGTGAAGGACAAACAAACAATATGTCGAATTCAATTTATTCAGTTAATAATCTCAAAATATTCAGTTAATACTTAAATATAATATATAAACTATTGACAAAATATTGATTTAGTATTTCAATTTAAAATATTAATAATAAAGTTAATTTTTATATGGTTCATGTGTCCTTAACAGGATTCCGTATAATTCACCTAAACACATTTAAGTTGAATTCATATTTTTATTTTATTATACCACGTTTTTATCAGGCAAAATGATATAATCCTAAATTTGTCGTCAATCCCTTATGACGTCACAAGCTTCTTCTTAGGACGAAGTAGGTATACGTTGTCATTGATGGATGGATATATACATCTATGACAAAATAAATAGCAACTAAAATGTAATTACAAACTTCTTTGTACTCTATAATGAGCAATTTTTTTTACCAATTTATGTTAATAGTTTCATTGCTATCTTTTATTGAAATAAAAAATACATAAATTTTATAACATTTTCGTGTAAAAATGTGTCAATTTTGTCTTAGTAAATTTTTTTAGTTATCAGTTAAAAATGATATGCAATAATCTTATTTTTTTATCAACTAGAAATGTATGCCGAGATTATTGCCATATAACAATAAAATTCTGAAAATTATCGTAGTCTTTTTTCATGGTCTTTTTTCAATTATTGAGTTGATAAAAAAAAATTGTGACTATTTTTTAAAAAAAATAATTAACATTAAATTTGTTAAAACAAAATTGACAAATTTTATTTACCTAAATATGTACTAAAAATATATGTACTTTTGAATTTCAATAAAGATTCCCATAAAATATTGACATAAATTGATGAAATTTAGCTTTAATGTGGTTGCTATTTATTTTTTCATAAATGTATTTCGTGACTGAACACACGTTTATTGATACCATTATAAAAGATATACATATTGAAACATGGATTCTTTTTTGTTTTTCTTCATCTGATATTCTTTTTTTTGTCTTCTCTCAAGAATACAATCAATATGAAATATGAAATGTGCAAAAATAAGAAAAAAATTATGAATTCATTAGAATTATTATTACAAAAAAAGAAGCAAAACAAAAGAAAATATTTGAATTATTTAGTCATTAAATTTAGGTTGCGTTTTTCTATAAAATACGACCGTATTCTATCTAAAACGCCAAAGTGAAACTTAAACAAAGCTAAACTTAAAAACCCATAGACTTTGTCTTGCGCCATGGTTTAAGTTTAACTTTATTTTTTAAAAAAAATGTTTTGAATACAGGGGGAGTTAAAGGGAAACTTTTCAAATAGCCCCCCTGCATGTCAGTTTCATTATTCTCAACATATACATGTATTCATTGTATTGTAATGTCCAGCAGCTGATACTTTTAGGTTTCCCTTATTTTCCACTCTTGTGTTCTCATTTTTTTTTTTTGTATTTTCTATTGTGTCCGAACTATGGATGTGTTTTGTGTGTGACTGACTGCCACATTCGGGTAGATTAATTAATGTCCATCTGATGCATTGTAGGTATATATACATTATATATAAAAAAATGGAAAAGTGAATGTCAACACATTTCAAGTTTCTACTTCTTCTTCTGTCGAGAACAACAACAAATATGGAAGAAGAAAAAAAAAAATGAGTGAAAAAAAATGTCACAACTTGTATGATGGGGGGGGGGGGGGGGGGGGAGAGGGAGGCTAGTATTAGGACTATACTACTGTATAGTATAGTAATAGGCATATACTTTGTATAAGAACGACGGCCAGTGGACTTTTCAATCAGTCAGTGAATACGAATCCTCTTCAATTCTTCATTCTTATTCCATTCAAATAGCGATGGTCGACATTGGAGCTGCTGAGTTTTTTTGTCCCTTTTTTCAATTCGAATTTATATTATAGTTAAAGAAGAGACATTCAAAAGTTTTCATTATGTACAAAAAAAACGTAGATATTCATTTCTTATAATGGATTGAATAGTAAATAAATGAATACTTTTTGTCGGAAGAACATTGATACTTGTAATCAACTAGTGGCTCGCGAGCTCATAACAAGTATAGTTCTAAAATCTTAGTAGGCCCTACACACTTTTGAATACAAAGTTGCGCGATTCTGGTATCTGACCTTGTTTAGCAACTGTCGAGATACATTTGGTAAACTTTCTAAAGACTCGTTATTCTCGTCGAGTCTTTTGTATCCTATCCGAAATGGAGAACATGATACAATGTTGCGCAATGTTTTGTAAATGTGGACGTGTTGCGAGATGAGGATCTCGCCACGCCAGTACTTCTAGTACTTTTTCACTTTTAAATTACGTGTAAACGCTTGTGATAATGTATGGATACGGTCTAGAATCTAGATACAAAGTCTTGCAACTGTATCTCGACAGTTCCATGTATTGTTGCGCGACTTTGTATCCAAGTGTGTACTAGGCTTAAGATGACCACTGAAAGTCTTTTTTTTTTTCTGATATCATAATAGACAGAGATGAGCTTAATTAGCTATTGTATAAAACCAACTTTTAAAATGAAGTTATCAAAGTTTATTTGATACTTTAAAAGTGTTATAAATGGAATTAATTCAATATTGGTAATTTCACGAGGATGATGATATCATTGAATTATTATTTAATTATGGTTGTTTGAAACAAGACAAAATTTTTTTTTAAGTTTTTAAGAAACTTATGAAAAAAAATTGGTATCAGTAAAATAAAATTATTGGATATTATTTTACTTTTAACTAGATGATTGATGAATTTATTTTCAATTACTTTAAGATGGTTTATGTACAGTTCATATTCGAACTCGTGATTATTCTTTTTTTCGGGAGCAAAATTAAGTGAAACGCGAAAGTGTTTTTTTATAAACTAAAAAAAGATAGCTCATTCATTTTTTTCATGTTGATTGATATCTTTCAAAATAAAACTTTTTATGAAGAAAAAATCGCGTCATTTTCAAACTGACATAAAAAGTTTTATTTTGAAAGATATCAAAACATGAAAATACAGCTTAAGTAATGGAGTTAAACCTTTCTAGTTACTAAAACACATCTTAGTTTTTTTGCACCTGATTTTGAAGAGACGTTTTACACTTTTAAGAAAAAGCTTAAGTTCTTTCAAATTTAAATTTGTGCCTGAAAAATGTCCTCTCTAGTTACAATATCTTTTTTTTTTTTTGAAAAAAAAGTTATTCATTATTATAGTGATATGATTCTAATAACTTGTGATATATAGTGAGTGATATTGGGTTTTATCATTCTTTTGCATAATACATAAAGAGAAATCCTCTCTTAGTATTGGTCACTTTTTTATCTTAAAAGCCGCCTTGGCATTAATATGTATAATACATCTTAGAATGGGACCATTCTATGAATATAGCCTGATAATATAAGGAGGGTATTTTGGTCGTATCTTCGTTCGTTCGTTCGGCTTTTTGCCAAGAAGAGAGAAAGAGAGGAGAGACCTCTTCTTCTTCTTCCTTTGACTTTTACTTATTTTCATTTCTATTCAGTGAATACCAATGATGTCTCTTCTCTCTTTTTTTTTCTTTCAATCCCCATCATCATCATCCTCTTCCATAGAATATTTTTACCATCTTTTTTCTTCTTCTTCATAGAGAGAGATCCCTCCTTATGATACCCATACATGTCTTGATGCTATATGCATGATTGAACATACTCATCTTTTTTTATAAAATATATAAAGATGATATTATTGGTCTTTTTTTTGGGGGGGGGGCAACTCTATGCACCAAGTGTAACTTTAAGACTGGCTTCACACGAGACACTCTTGTGTCTCGTGTGTCAGTGTCTCGTGTATCACCACTAAAGGCATGCAACTAAAATTTTTAGTAAATTAAAATGACTAATTAGTCGAATTAGTCAATGCAAAAAAAAACTCCTCATTCACTAATGGAACAGTTCTTTTAATACTAATAACTAGTAATAAGTTACATATAAGGCATACTTAGAACTATAATTTACTTTTTAGCTTAGTCGACTAATTTTATATTTTAGTTGACCAAAAAAATAACTGGAGCTGGAGCTCGGAGCAATGGAGCCAGATGGGTTTACCCAGTGCTGGAGTAATACATGTAGTATTTTTGACTGCTCCAATGCTCCGGTTTTTTTCTTCTTCTAATTTTCCATTCCAAACTGTAAAATGACTGAAATCTAGCAATTGCAGGTCAAAAACAAATTACAGTTTAGTTTATCAATTTATTTAATATATTTCGATGTTAGTCATTTGTGTGTGTGTGTTATCATTGTGACACTAGATGGCGCTATTTATGTTAGTGTTAAATTTTATTTAATAAATTTAATTCAAAATTAGTTTGAACCAGAGCACGGTGCAGAGTCAGAGCTGCCAATAATTGTTGTTGCCTGTTTACTGCAACTGAAAATTGGATGAAAACAAAGTTGAGATTTTTACAACTTTTGTTTTCAGTTTACAGTTCGGTTAAGAAAACAACCAATAAAAAGGATTGTCAGAAATAAGGTGACAGCAAGGGTCACTTGGATACTGTACGCCCTAATATACTCCTCTAAATATTTGGCATGTGCTAACCACGTTTATTGTCTCGTCATGCCAACAGATGGAGTTTTTTTTTACGTTTTCGATTCAGGTTTTTATTTGTGCAAGTGGTGTATCACTTGTACGTCATGGGAAGTGTAATATTGCAACGTAAAATGTATTTTACGTTATATTACCTTTATCTCGTTATATTACCTTTATATTACCTTTTCGTTTTCAACAGTATTTTTACGCATGTAAAGAGACCTTAGCTTTAGTTGACTTTCGGTGCATCCCTCTAGTCACCACGTAGCAGTAGACGCGGCGTTTTCACACGAACCAATCAGTGCATTCCACTGCAATGATTTTGATCACTATTGTTAAACAGTGTTCGCCACTCGTGGCTGAACGCGAACACTCATCGCCACTGTGCAGCAAAAACCGTCTCGTGTGAACACCCCTGTAGTAATCAATGGTTAGCTGAAAAGAAACATTACGTGAAGACACAAAGTGTCTCGTGTGAAGCGGATCTTACACGCGTTGATGCCTATGTAATATGACTGGCATATTCTGAGTTACTCACTCAAAATAAGACCCATCTAAGTAAGAAGGACGAAAAGTGTCCTGTGATGAGTATAATCACTTTGCCTGGTTGCTATGACAACAATGAAGACAGCAATTTCTCTTGTTGCTTGCTGGACATAACTATGCAATTTATGTAGTTTGTGTTTAAGACTTGTATTTCTTTGTATAAAAAGAAGTACATCAAAGATGATGATGATGATGATTTGTAGGGGAAAGGGTTAACTTATAAGGATTGGTAATAGGTATCAGGGATTCAGGGTGTTGGGTGGTTAACTTAACTGCAAAAAAATAGAGAAAAAGATGGATGGTTGTTTTTCTATATTAAGATAAAAAGAGTGTTAAGAAAACATCTATTGAAACTGTGAAACAAGAAAAAATACTGAACATGGAAATTGGCTTCATCATTGTTTGTTTCCTTTATCACTTTTTAGTTCACAGTCGAAATCATTCTGAAAGATTTTTTTAATATATGATAGATGGAGTTTGTTACTTTAATTAGAGCTGAAATTTGTTTTTAACAAACCTGTTTAGCAATTTTTTATTGTTGTTGTTGTTGTTGTTGATTTGTTTTAATTAATTGAAGTTTGCATAAGTGTGGTTATAACCAAAAGTTTAAAAATAAACTTTTTTATTTAAGTGCTAAAGACCTAGTTTTAAGACTTTTTGATGAAATTTCTAAAAATACTTTTAGTATATTAATTTATACTGTTCTAGTTCGGAGCAACTTTTGAAGAAAAGAAAAAAAAACAGGAACAAAAAATATGAAATTGAATTGATTTAAAGGTGTTTTAAATCATGTTGATTAAAGCCAAAAAGAATTGATGTTTTCTAATCAACGCAACTGTTAGAGGCTATTATTACAATACAAGGTTGGTGGATTGCAAACATGCAATCAATTAATTTTAGAGTTGTAATTGAATTTTAGCCTCTAAACAAGTGTCACTGATTGAAAAACGCATATTTATATCTTGATGTTGATGAATAATGATGATTATGATTTGATGATAATAAATTTGGAAGTGAAAAAATAGACATGACAATCTTAATAAAATGTTTATTTTGAAACATTTCAAAGTAAAACATACTTTAGCACTTTAATAAACTATTATTGAAGAATCAGACACACACACACACACACACTCTGAAAACCCACCAGAAAACAGAAATAGAAATAAAAATTCAGACTATTTCTGCTAATAATAAAATGCCTTAAAAATTGAAATTCAGTGGGATTTTATTATGTATGATTATTACCTTACAGTTTATAACAAACTGTGAATTTCTTCAAATTTCAGTTCGCTTATTTTGTTCGAGTAATTTTTTTTAATGAAAGAGAAAGTCAACATTCATAAATTTAGCTGCGTTTGATAACAGTGGCCACGTAATGATTACGAACTTGAAGTAAACTATAAACGTTCAACAGAAATTTTTGTGCCAAATATAACGTTTATTTGGTTATTTATAAAACCGATGTTTACCGGGGTTCCTCATGTGTATGTATACGTGCATATAAAACATGCATTTAACGTCTAGAGTGGTGGTGGGTTCACGTTTTAATCAAACGTGAACAAAAGTTTTTTTTTGTAGTCGATATAATAGCTTATTAATAATTCCATTTGTAGCTTTTGTCTGTATAAAAAAGTCCATTGGCATCTTTTCTAAAAAAGATAAAGACAGGGTGGAATCTAAATTGGAAGGTTGTATTTGTGGACAGGGTTGGGTTGAGTTGGGGGAAGACTGAGGGAGGTTCTGGTTCTTGGTAGCCCCCCTCCACTACATTCATTGTTTTTTAATTCTAGATGGAGACTAAACTGTTTTTTTCTTCTTCGTTTGAGTATTTATCTATTAAACGCTAATAGATGATCCTCATCATCAATTGAATGAATAGGATGTGTTTTTTGGGGGGTTGTTTGGAAGGTGGATTTTGGATATCCATGGACTATGAAGACAGACCAAGAGAGACAACTGGACTTCTTTTCTTTTCTCTTTCTCTCAAAACTGTCTCTTGTCTTTATTTTTTCTCATTTCCAATTGGCATTCATGAATTTTTCACTTGTTTTATTTTAAATATTTAAATAGCTTCCTTTTTTTCTTCGTCTTCTTAACGCGACCACCCCATCATCATCATCATCATCATCAAATGCTTTTTTTATTCTCTTGTGTTGTTGTTTTTTGTGTGTGTTTGTATGTGTTCTTGTTGTTATTGTTCATGTTTGTGAACTTAAAAGCAAAAAGATCTTTTCTCTTTTTCTTTTCTAATTAATTGCTCCTTGTTTTTGTTTTTTCTTTTCATTTTTGTCATTAAGCTGATACCATAGCTAAGATGGAGCCTGGATCCCCTTGTTCACCATCAATGCACGGTAAGAAAAACATGATGATCATCATCATCATATCATCCTTAATTCTCATCGTCACCGCTAATCATCATCCTCATCATCATAGATCTCACCCATCATCTTCTTCTTTGTTTGCTTTCGTTTCGTTTATCATTTTACCTATTTTTGCACTTTTTATTATTTAAATTTTCTTTAAAAATGTTTATTTTCGTCTTAACGACCACTCTTAAGAAAATTAGAGTGATTTTTGCACGGACCAATTCATATTTACTGGTCATTTGTTCCTATAGGCTGGTAAGACAATTTCGGAACACTCTTGCAGAGAATTTCAACGCATTTTTATTACGGAGCCTCTTAATTTTCTGACCATGCATTAATATCAGCTGCACCCAAACACATTGCAATTGTTAATGGGTTTTGACAATGCATTTCATATGCTGCAGTTGGACTTACGTCTCTTTACCATAGGCCTACTTGACTGCTTGCAAAGTATTTTTCCAAATTCAAATGTTTGTCGTCTTGAGGTCGAGTCACATCATACGTCACGTCAACATCACGGAATGTACCGACAACGTCGCGTCAGAATATTTTGCAATGCATTTTATATGGTATCGGCAACAACACAGAACGTCAACATGACGATGACGGGACGGTGGACATTATTAAGAAGACTTATTTGACGTGATGATGGTCCGTGATGGTTTACACCTTTCCCCACAAACAAAACAAATGTTGCAGAAAACTTTCGATCATGTGCAAAGCACGAAATATTGCCGGTAGTGACGTGACGTATAATGGGAATCAAATGTAAAGTTGACATGATGTTGGTTGTACGTTCCGTGACGTTGACGGCATGTATAGTGTCAAAGTTTAAAGTATTTTAGACATTAAAATTTGTATATGAATTTGTTAAAAAGTATTTTTTGTGATATCTATAAAAAATAAGCCTTTTTTAGTCCAATCTAAAAATCATTTTCGAAAAAAGCATGCACTAAAAAAGGTTTATTTTTAAAGATATCTCAGAAATACATTACTTTTTCAACACATTCACATACAAATTCTAGTCTCTAAAAAGTAAAAAAACAAAACAAATAGAAAATCTGCCATAAAAAGTTTATTTTTCAGTATATTTTATAATGAAATTAATTTTGGCATATTTACAAAAAAAAATTTCTAGTTTCTAATACACTATAGAAACATACTCTAAAAATTAAGTCGGCTTACTAGATATTAATGCACGCATTTTGTTTTTGTCTCTTGTCCCCTCTGAGTGGCGCCACTGCTGAGGTAATTTAGTTCTATAAGAGTCCTCTTCCCATCAACCTGCGGTTTTGAGAGAATTTATATTTTTCAAGCGAACGTTTTTCAGGAGTAACATTACGTAAATTAGTTAAAGTTTTTTTAGAAACTAGAATAGTTTCCGATAATGCTAATAGTTTTTTTTTTCATGATGATATTTTTAAAAGTAAATTTTTTAAGACAGTTTGAAAAAGACGAAAATTATTTTTCATGAAATGTTAATGAAAAATACCTAAAACGGGGCGATTTTTAAACGGAACTTTATATATAAAATGTTATCACCATGATAATCTTTTAACATAATCTTCTACCATTATAGTTTTGAAAAGAACTTGAATTTTTTTCGTAATTTTGTTTCTAAAAAAAACATTTGTTTGACGGTTTTTGCGTCCAAATTTTACAAAAAAAACATCTATAGAACATAGCCACTACAGTGGTGCCATCTGAGAGGACATTAGGAAAATAAATATCTGTTTAGCCACTTTAACTATTGAATACCATCTTAAACTTTATATTTTTTGAGATAATATGATCTTATCTTTAGTCAATGGTTCTTTCTACAAAGTTATGTATGTGAGAAATGTACATGTAGTTAGTTGGTTGTTGTTGTTGTAAGTTTGAATCTTTGTTGGAGGTTGAACCAAAGGAGGGCCTTTATTTTTATTCTTCGGCCATGTTGCCACCGTTTTCATTTTTATCTCACTTGAAAGCGCTGACTTTATAAGTGTCTTGGGATAGAGAACGGGCATTGAATCGTGAAATTGAGTGTATAGCCATGTTTTGTTTTGTTTTTTTCGAAGGTGGGAGTGGAAAGAAGGAAAAACCTACAAACTTGACCATCATGTTGTTGTAGTAGTAGTTTTTGTTATGTGTCCATTATTTTACTTAGCCTCTCTTTTTCTCTTTACAATATATAACGATATACTTGTGTATATAAATGTACTATCATATACACAAATTGTTACTAGAATAAAAAAGAGACCACACTCATATAGAAATTGTATATAAAAGGTAAGTCCTAAGAACCAAGTATTATACATGAAAATATATAGCCCTGGTTTCTTGATCCCAAACAATGTTCACACTTAGTCTGTCAACACCATTTCCCTTTTGTCTTTTTTTTTTGTACAACAAAAACACACCTAATATTTTTTGTTTCTTTTTATGCATCTTGAGACTTCTTTTAAAGTATATATAAAAGGAATAAATTCTTCTTTAGTCAATTGAATTTAAATCGCATTTCTTTCTCTCTCTCTCTTTTGTTTTTAGATATATATATTACATGTATAAGTGAAAGTAGAAACCAATGTCCACTTTTTTCTTTATCTTTTATGGTTATTGCAACTTTCTTTTTAAGCTGTTTCATGACGCAAAACCCGAAGAAAACTTTCTCTCTAAACTTTACTTTATGAATGTGTTTATACAAGGGATCTTCAGGGTAAAGAGTTTTTTTGTCAATTCACAAAACACATAGCATACTCATGGTTTTAACTATCAAAATAGATAGCCACTATTAATAGTGAGAAAATATAATGCACGTAGAGAAAGAGAGAGAGAGAGACTGGACAGTGGTCAAAAGATGTTTTTTTTTACATTGTGAGCATCACTGATGAACGTTCCCTGAAGTGGTTTGGAAGTTCACTTATATAATACAACGTGTAGGTTTACAGGTTCAGGTTACACTTTCAGGTAGGTGGTGGTGGTAGTATACTCAACAGAATTACTTATAATTTTGCAGTAAACTACACAGTTTCCTATTTTAGAGTTAGTTATCCAGCTACAAAAAGCATTGTTTAGTAATGAAAACTTTGAAGATATTGTTATTTATTCAAGGATATTCATAGGTTATACCTTAAAATAATAGGCTGTATATGAAGATCTGGGTAAAATATTGCAATGCTTCTGAAATATTCAATACAAAGTGCGACTAAAGTTTGTATTTCTAATACAAAATACAGTGTGTACGGCCTACTTCCACTCAGTAATGTAATCATTGATTGTATTTTGGGATACAGGTTTTAAGTTGTATGTTGTATTTTGTACTTTAGATACTTTAGGTACTGAAAAAAATTAATGTAACCAGCTCTTGTTTGCATGTTTTTATTTATAACAAAAGATACATAACAGAAAAATTGTTTTCACTTTTGAAAATGACTAAATTTCAAATTTAAATAATGCTGCATTTTTATAGTAGTTTTTTTTTTTAAAAAAGAGAAAAACTGTCTAGTGACATCATTTCCTTCCATAAACCTAGTGACAAATAGTGACTTCCGGTATTGTGTAGAAATGCACCCTTCCTCTTACAGTTTTGATTTTTTTATGATTGATACCTGATACGATCATATTCAAATTCTAAAATTGGTCATAAAACTTAGATATTTTTGTGGTTTACTGTGCAATGTGGTCAGATTACCGGAAGTGTTTTCTAGTGGTCTATTATCCGTAACCGCCATATTTTTTATATTGGATGTGTTCATACCAAACACATATATCATTGAAAACCATAATTCAAATTGAATTAAAAAAAAAAACATTTTTATGTTGACGTCACATCTGTTTTAGTTTAAGCTTCTTTGATTCAAGTCAGTTAACTAAATGCAAATTTTACTAAAAAAAGTGGGGGAGGGTTGGTGAGGGAGTAAAAATACAGGGAGATATTAAGAGGGATTTGGTGATGTTTTGTTAGTGTTGGTCAGCTGGTCTCTTTCTCTCTCTCTTTTTCTGAATGACCAATGGATATTATTGTCCAGGAACGTTCATAAAAATGATTTTTATTACATGTGTGTGTGTATGTCTGTTGGTGAAGCGAAACAACTGCCCTCTCTTTTTTTTTGTTATTACCCCCCCCCCCCCCCCCTCCCTTCTCTTCATTTCTTTACTGTGTGTCTGATGAAACATTAAAAACGAAAAATAAATTATTTTAATGGAACATCGGGAAATCGAAAGAGAGAGAGGAGAGAATATTGTATGTTATAATATAGAAGTAGCCATCTTTGTTTTAATCCCCTGGACTTTTGGTTTGTGAGCATCACCGCCATCACCAATGTTGACTCATAACTTTATGAGAAAAAGGGGAGGTGGGTAGAGGGTACTATATAGAAAATTGTTGAAAAAAAAAAGAAACTGAGGGAGAAGAACGAAAAAGAGAGGGGTCAGTGTGACCTTTATGACCCCTCACTTCGTCCATCTATAGATTCAGATGGAGGAGGAGCATTTGAAAAATGTGGGGTGTTTTCAGGGATTACCAATTTCATTTCCTCTATGCTAGGTGATGTCTTTTGAGGGGTGGGGAGGGTAAAAAAGAGGGGTTTTAAGGAGGGGGTAGTTGTAATTACATGCACAACTTTGCTTTTTGAAAGTCTCTGTTAAATTTTTTCCCTAGTGAATTTGCTTCTTATTTTTTTATCTCTCTTCGCTGACGGTGTGTTGGTCACTCATAGCATTCTCTGGACCATCGATGACCCATCTTAAGATCGATAAGAGAAATTCCTCCCCCCCTCTTTCCTTCTTCCTCTTTTTTTCCATTTTACCCACATTTTATTTATTCTCTTCTTTCTATCCATCCTGTTACTTTTTTTTCATTTCGCTTTTATATGTGGATTCACTAATGTTGCTAATAATATAGTAAATGTTTGGATGACCGTTGGTCAGTGGAATGAGTGTCTACCCTGAAGCATAACATAGCTTGAGTTGGATGTTGGCTCGTCGTCGTTTCTCCTATGTTTTTTTTTGTTTTACTTTAGGCTACTTTTACTTTTTCGGCACATTTTATTCTATTATCCCGAACCTCCCCCCTCCTCGTTGTCTTCCTATATAACCCTCAAACCCCCTCTTTTTTTGTCTTTTCCTTTCATGCAAACCCGGTGTTAAATCTTTCTTTTTTCTACATTTCTCGTCATGGTCGTCATGACAGCCACTTGAAATGAAATTCGAAGATAAAAAAAAAAGAGAAAAAGGATGGACTTTGGCCATTTTGTTAGCTTCCAGTCAAATTTTAAGATAAACAACCAGTTTATTTCGTTTCTCCCCCATTGAATTTCATTAATTTTTGCTGTCTCTTCTTGAAATTTTGTCTTATATTCAAACAACAAATTGTCCGTTTCTTTGGGGTTTAAAAACTGAAGAGAAGAAAAACAACAACGGTTTTTCTGTGTCCAGTTATTTTTAGTTGGACAAGTGGTTTTTATTTATATTTATTGTATTATTGCATATATATACATTTGGTTTTTTCTATAAAAAATCTTTTCAAACCCTCACGATTATATTTTTTATACATATTTGACCAGTGAGGATAATTTATTATATGGTCAATACTTTTTTTTGGACATTTACAAAGTCTATAGGCGTTTTTTTTTGTTATATAAAAATGTGGAGTTGGCAGCTTTGACCATTGAGTTTTTTTTATGCATGCATTTTACTCCTTTTTAAAGTACATGATTGATGACCAGTAGTTCTTTTTTTCTTCTAACATGGTCTCACTTTTCTTATAAGTGTTCAGTGAACGGATTTTTTTAAAAAAAAGATCCATTTGTCATTGTAGCGACATTTTTAAATTTACCTGAAATTTCAATTTTTTTTTTTACTTCATAAAAAAGTTTTGGATTTTATGGAAGTTTTTTTTAGTGTGTGATATTAAAAAAAAAAGTTCATCCTCCTGAAGTTGGGCAATCAATGCAAGCATGAAAACATTGGAAGGCAAAAGGGGGCGCTTGTTAGTTTGGATATACAATTTGGACACGAAATAGTGGACACTTTTTTTCTAGTGGATAGTAGTGGACACTCGACACAGTCTTTGACTGAATGACGTGTCGTGTTTTTAATCATAAGTTCATAACTTTACTTGTGCATATGCCATATGTACAATGGAATTCCACTGACCATCAAGATGAGAGAGAGAGAGTGAGAGAGAAGAAGAAAAAAAACTCCACGTTGACTGGTAACATACTGCAATTGTCAAAGTGTGTTGTCCAGGGCAACGTAAAAATGACATTAGTGACGTTCTCGTTTTATTTAATAATAATAATATAAAAAAAATATGAGATGTTCTCCCTTTTTTTTGCATTTGTTGGAAATGTTTTAATGGAAATTGGACGCGATATAATTTTATTGAACAATACTTCTCAATTGTTAAAAGTCACAGGTTTGAGTTTCTTTTTTGACATTTTATGGCACACAGTCTGAATTCAAGAAAGAAAATTGGCGCTTCGAACTTTGAATTTTTTTCAAGAGCTCAATTTTCCAAAGTAGAGAAACTTTGTTCAAAAATTAATCTTTATTACCTGAACCCCTGTTGTGAGAGTGTTGTACAGTTTCAAACGTCAAGTTTTCTTCTTGAATTTGGGCCTAAAATACTCAAGTTGCTGAGTGTGTTTTTTAACTGATTATATACCTCGTTTCCACTACAGAAATTAACTTCAGTTAAAAAGTTAATCACGGTTAATTTTCTATTGGAAATGAATGTGATGACTTTAACCATGGTTAAATTTCTGAACAATGGAGTTGAACTCAACTGTATTGACACAATGTGGTTAACCACATTATTGAATGGTTAAAGACGTCACTTCCTGTGTTGAAACAAATTTAAGCCTACAAACAACATGGCGGATAGTGAGAGCACTCAATTTTTGACTGAATGAAAAAATTTCACAAAATGCACAACTGTTTAACGGGAATTGACACAAAATCATTTAACCAAAGGCAAGTTAAATTAAATGTCTTTTAAATGGAAAAACACCAAAATTCCACTTGTAGCTTGTCTGCAGTTAACTTAACCTTGGTTATGTAACTGCAGTTGGAGCTAGAACCGTGGTTTTAGTGGCAGTAATCTTTGCACCCACTCTTGCAGTTTAGCATTTGTTAATGCTGACCTATAGAGGGCGCTTTATCTATTTTAGGTGTTGGAAAATACTCCATAATTGACTGAAGTGAATCTTATTTGCTCTTTAATGACCTCTTGTGAGTCTTTTCAATTTCCAAATTGACAAGAAATTCTGTTGAATGTTATTAAACCTCAATGTGTGTTGGCACGCGTGACCTTCACACCCTATCTCCACTCGCACTTTCTACCCCTTTTAAAAAACATGCTACATGTAGAAGCGAAAATAAGAGAACCCCTTTTTTTCTCCTCGTTTTTCACTCTATAAAAGAGGGGGGGGATGGATTGAAATCTAGATCAATTTTTAATGACCCTTTACAACAACCCTTTTTACAAGTATACTTCCCACCCATTACCCATCATTACACGCTTGGATACTTTTAAAATTGTGAACATGGCAAGTGGGTGGAGAGGGATGAGTTAAAATACACCCTTCTTAATTTCCCCTCTAACCAACCCTCTTATCATTTTCAAAATGGACTAGTAGAGTTTTTTTTTTAAATTTTCAATATTTTTTTTTTCACTTTCTCAATATACTTTTGTGTATGGGTTGAGGGGAGGGGGGTTGTATATTAGGTCTAATAGTAAAGTGTGTGTATGTTGCCTTCTGATTTCATCCCAATTTCTTTTTCTTGTTCAAAAACTCAACCATTTTTAGTCAGCTGGTTTTGTGTTTTCAATAGAATCGAAGGTATAAAGAGAGTGAGTGAGGCAGGCGCAGTGTATTCTTCATTCATTTTAACCCTCGTCATGGCCCATATATATATACCCCCTCTCTTTCCCCCTCCCCCCTACTTTTTTGCTCTTCTCCCCCTCTTTTCTCAATCCCTCAGTTTTTTTGGTTCACCAAAAAAAAATCGATGGTTTTGCAAAAAAAAAGAGGGGGTTTTGTGGGTGAATAAGAGATAGAAGGCGCGAAAAAAAAACCCCCAGTTTTCAATTCATTTTGTTGCTATAACGTATCTCTCTCTCCCTTATATAATAACCCTCCCTCCTCAACCCCTCTTTTCTTATTTCCCCCCCTCTTCCTATTTCTTGCATAAGATATTTTCTTGTGTTGTGTCGTGTGTCTCTTGTCTCCGCCTCTTTTTTTTTTTCATTTTAGTTTTCATTCTCTCTTGCATATATTTTATGCATATATTTCAAACTACACTTAACCCCCACTTTTTTATTATTTCTATTTCGTTCTCCTATTGAATGAAAAATTTGCATTTTAATGTGGTCTACTAGCCAATGAGAAGATGGAGATTTTTTTAGGTTATGGGGGGGGGATCTCCTAATATGATGACAGACACACGACAGAAGTGTGCGTTACATCACAATTGACGAAAGAAGAGGAGGGAGGGAGGGAGGGGAGGGGTGGTGAAAAACGGAGAAAGAGGATGTTATTTGCCCTCTTTTTCTGTATTCACGGATAGGTCTGAATTTGCATCTCATGTGATGACGTCATTTATATGAGGGTGTGTAAAACCATATTTGGCGGCCATCTTTTTTTAAAGGTTTTTATCATTAAAAATGTAAAATAAAGTACCATGGGCCTCATTAGTCATAAAATTGTGACAGGCGTACCTTATAATGACAATAATTGTCATAATAATGTTTTGTAATTTGCTTTTGTGACTGTTATAAGATTATGAGCTAGATGTGTGCTTACAGTGACCAGGGGCCTCATTACACAAAAAGATATATATGATCTTGTCACTCCTTGTTTGCTGTTATTTTACGACTGTCATATTATGCTGTACACTAGTCGATGGCAGCATAATGACAATAATTGTCATAATAATTTGAAATGTTCTTTTGTGACTGTTACAAGGTTATGAGTCAGATATGACAATTTACTGATATATAACAGCCTTATGACATTTCTGTTATGTGGCCTCAGGGCTAAACAATGACTGCGATCATAAATTAGAACATGAAAATCATCACCTTTAGGATTCTGATAAACGCAAGTTAATTTAAAAAGAACTTCAAAAATGTTTTTGTAGACTCACAATGTTTCCTTCCAAATTTGTACAATATTTCTCTTAATTTTAACTAATTTTAATTGTTTTAATTATTGTATGGAAGACCCATTTAGTGACATCTTATCCCCTTTGCAATTTTATGTAGGAAGTGCCCTAGAAAGGCCAGGCACGGTTACCTATATAGTTCTCAGTGTTAATTGAAAGGAATTGTAATAATTACTGTATGTTATTAACGATTTTTGCCTATATTTTTATTTCATATAAAAAAAGTAGTGACATTTTTTATTTGAAGCATATATCACTATTTCTGTGACAGTTTTTTATGTGACATATTTCATTGCAATATATGAATCTTCTGCTTTAGTTTGTTCTGAAAAGGAAGTTGTATTTTTGTTCACTTTGTAATTTGATGTTTTATGCGAATATTTTTCGTTTGTGATATAATATTTTAATATATATAATATTATATTATGTTTTGTGTGTTTGATGTGGAGTCGTCCACTTTTAATAAGGTGAGATTTTATGATGATTTTTATGATGGAATAAGAAAGTCACATTAAAAATGGTTTTTTCTCTATCTTATTAATGCAAGCCAAGCATATCAGAGTCACAATTCTTTGGAGAGTGAGTGTTTTTATCGCACTTTTCATATATAATATGTATATACATTATGCCTATATCATAATGTATATAAATTGCAAATGGGAGGGATGGGGTGTGGGTGAGATGGATGGACAACAACTGTTCCTTTATGATAATGGTGATAACACCCCTCCCTCCCTCCTCATCCTCTTTTTTTTTCTAACACCAATATCGACATTATTGATATATGTTCATTGATTGATGATGCACATCAAGATGATAGTGATGACATTGTGTAAAAAGGAAAGAAAAAAGACTTTCTACTCTGTAATTTTCAGTATACGGGAAGGAAAAAACTAGAAAGAAAAATAGAATCATTTAAGATTTTTTTTTTGCATAATTATTCACTGATATCAATTAGTTTCAAAATTAGATATGAGAATTTCATTTTTTTAATGTTATTTACTTTTGAACTCTGGATATAATTCTGCGTTTCAGCAGGAAGTAAACAAACACTATGTAAGAATTGAAAGTATGTTAGAAACTAGATATTTTTCAAAATAAACTTTTTATAGACAAAAATTTAAAAAAAAATTATCTATTTAAAGTTAGGTCATTTTCAAACTTACACAAAATGCTTATTTTAAAAGATATGAAAAAAAACATGGTTTTAAATTTTAAACTTCTCTGGAACTCTTGATTATTTTGTTTGTTATTTACAAAATGAAGAGTATCTTGAATGTGTTTTAACATAAACTAGAAGAGTAGCTCAATCACTTATCTTCATATTTTTGCTTTCAATAGACGATTTTTTTTAATTTTTGTCTATAAAAAGTTGATTTTGAAAGATAAAATTATGAAAATAAACTTAAGTGATTGGATTACCCTTCTAGTTTCTAAAACACTTACTAGTTTGTCTTAATTTTTCACCTGAAAGACAGAATAAGTCAATTTAGAAAATTAACTTTTCATAAATCCATTTTAAATGATGAAGCGCTACTCTTCTATTAGTTTCTGAATCTTTTCAGATATTTTTACTTTATCTTAATTTTAGTAATCAATGTGATAGAATTTCTTTTTTTTTTCATATAATTTTTTGCATTGATTCAAAAACTACTTATCATTATAGTAAAATAGATATGCAAATTATTCTTGTTCCGGAATAATAATTGAAATGGCGGTAGAATGACGTCATCACGGGGGCGTCTCAAATCCTCATTCTAAGTTTCAAGTTTTCTTTTTCTCTCTATCTTATTATGTGTATATCATCTATTTATTCATTTGATATCTTGATATATTAAACGTTATCATCAAATACATTCATCGTTGCGTTTCCTTTGAATTTCTAAAAGATTTTTTTTTTCGTAGGGGGAAGTAGGCGAGGTTGATGGACCCGAGAGTGTGGGTACCCAAGGGTTTTTTTAAGGGGTGGTATAGTAGGAGGAAGGTTTCATGTTCTCATCACACTTTTTTTTTCCTGAATATTATTCTCCATAGAAATGTCACACGAGTCCGTTTTCTTCTTTCCATGGTTTTTCTTCTTAGTCTTGTCACGACATTTTTTTTTTGTTATTTTCATTGTTATTGTGCTTTTTTTTTTGCTTTCCGACAAATTTTATACATAAGGAGACATTTTACAGTATGTTTCAAAATATTTCAGCCAAAGAAAAAATATAAAATAATGTTTTTACTTTAGTTCTGTCTATTTTTGAGGCACTGTGTACAAATCAATTGTCTTTTGCAACTTTTTTTTATCTTAAAATCCTCCTCCATGGCAACAAACAACTTCATTTACCTTTTTATTGTTATTTTTAACTTAAAATAAATAGGATTGAAATGCGATCATCTTTATGATTATTAAATATTTTTTTCTACAATTTTCTGTTCAAATTGAAATTAAAATATCAGAAAATTATAAATAAAATCACATTTTAAATAATTTAACTTAAGTTTTAAAGGAATATCATAGAATAGTTTTTAATTGTGAGTTTTTTTTTTACTCATATCAGTTTTTTTTATTTTATGACGAATTTTCTACCTATTTTTGTTAATTAATATTTTTTTGCATAATTTTTTTTTTAATAAACTAGAATTTGTTACAAATTTCTACATAAACATTGTTCGCTGTAAGGTTTACTTCATGCGGACCACTTTGTGGTTATGCTACATAAAGTGGTCGTTTTCAGCAGAACATTGATTATATGTGGTGTGTTCACACGAGCTACAGTTTCTTTTGCACCACAGTGACGATAAGTGGTTGAGTCCTGTCACAAGTGGCTACCATCGACTTCATATTCCATGTGATGATTAAATGAAGCATGAGTTTATGGCACTACAAAGTGGTTCGTGTGATGCTCAGCCTAATTTTCTTCTCGTGGTTCTTTCCACCCAGCTTTTTTTTATGTTGAACAATCCTTTTAAATGTATTAACATTGTAATTTAAACTGTATTACAAGAAGTGATATTAGAATTGGGTGGTTTTTTATTGTTATCCATTGACACTCATGAAGAGAGTGTCTTTTGTACAATATTTTTTCATTGATGGTTGTTATACACTACTAATATAAATGGAGCTGTTGTTATAATGTCACTTAAAAACGCCTTAAAAACGTTGAGTGAGAGATGATATTGAAAAGAAGTAGGAGGAGGATAAAATGGGGGGGGGGGGGGGGGGGGGGGGGGGGGGGGGGGGGGTGGGGGGGGGGGGGGGGTGTGGGGGTTAGGGTGAGTTTTGAGGGGGAGGGAGGGAAGGGAGGGGGTTATTTGCTTTAAAATCAAGTATCCGTAACGAGAGAGAGAGAGAGAGAAAAAAAGGGTGCTTTTTATATATTGGAGGACCTATAATATGCTAAATAGATTGACTTCTTTCTAAAACTAGGGCTTCAATTCTAGAGCTAAGAGGGATAGGGGTAGTAAGGAGAGGAGAAAGGGGGGGAGGGTTAACTTGGGTTTTGGTTCCCTTTTTCCGTACTGACTGACTGACTACATCCTATATATCGATGAAAATGATTTCCTATTCAAATTAAGATTATATAATGAAAGGTAACACAGTGGAACCTGAAGGCACACTTAAACAAACGGTAACTGATCTGCATATATACACATGCATTAATATTACAAGTAGTTGCAATAATCTGTGGCATTTTTGTGGCCTTGATGAGAGAGAGAGACACAGGGGTAAGGGGCGGGGGGGGGGGAAAGGGATACAAAAGAAAGGGTGAGGGAGGGGTGGGGGAGATAATGGATAGACATAGAAATTAGGAAGATGGAAAAAAAAGGGATGATGGGGGAGAAGGGGGTACGGAATTACATTGAGAAAAACGCACGTGTTGCTCGCGTTCCACTTTTCCTGCATTAGGGGTTACTAGAGGGTTAACTATGGCAGCCATTTTCTCCTTTCCCCCTTCCTTCCTTCCTTTGTTTAAGGATGCATTCCATAATATCAACGCTTGACCATTGGATGGTGCGCCATCTAGTAATGGAAAGTGGCAGCTTTTTTTTATTATTTCCAACATTTTTACAAAAATGGATGATGATGATGATAAGGAGAATAAGGGTGTGGGTAAAAGAGAAGAAGAAGGTGCAAGAAAATAATATAAACCTTCTGAAATGTAAAAGTGAAAATGGAAGCTGTCTGTCTACTTAGATGGATAGAGAGCGCTAGAAAATGAAGGCAGTTTATACTTTTTTTTTAAAGAGTGGTCAGTTTGAGTTGCCATGGTGATCTCCATCCTCCTCCTCATGGCGACTCTATCTCATAGCTTGACCCCCAACAACGCCATCCCCCCTTTTTTCTGCGCTTATTCTCTCCGTCCCCTCCTAACAATATACACACTCCTAGGAAAACACCCCTCGTTTTTTTTCTAAGTTCCTATAATATGTCCGCGAATTCGAATTCTTCTTCTTCTCTTTGCTCGAATAATTCCAAATAAACGGAATTCGAATTATCCGCTGTCAGGATGGAATTTTTTATCATCTATCTCCTTGTTTGCGAAATAAAAAGTTCTGTTTTTTTCTTCTCGTTTTATTCACATCATTTAAAGGCTTTTTTTTACTTTCTTTCCTTTGGAATATTATTGTTTTTTTTTTTCTCTTTTCTTTCTATTCATCGCCATCACTTATGTGTATGTGTTCTTTCTAGTCTTGTATTTTTTTGTTTGTTAAGGTCGGTACCACCACGATGCGGACACTTGTCACATTTTCAATTTTTGGATTCTGTTTTAATTTGATTACAAGTGACTCGTATCGTGTGGAACCAGATTTAGATCTCCATTATAACTCATTTTAGGTGGCAAAATGAAGAGAAGTTTTGAAAGTGTTTTAAAAACTAGAAGGATAATAAGCTCAATCACTTAGGAGAATATTTTCATGTCGATATCTTTCAAAATTAGCTTTTTATGTTTGTTTGTTTTTTATGTTTTGTTCTATAAAAAGTTTATTTTGAAAAAAATATCAACATGAAAATATCCTTAAGTGATTGCGCTATCCTTCTAGTTTCTAAAACACGTTCTAGTTTCCGTAATTTGTACTCCTGAAATACAGAATAATTAGGAGTTTGAAAAGTAGCTGTTCATAATCCAATGTTAAGAAGAAGAAGGAAGAAGCAAAATTAACAGAGACAATTGAAAGTGTTTTAAAAACTAGAAAGGGTACCTCAAAAATCACTTCAGACTAATCTCATGTTGATGTGTTTTAAAATAAGCTTTTTATGTTAGTTTGTGAAAATGAAAATGAACCAACTTTAAGCAGACGATATTTTTTAATGTTTAATAAAAAATTTTATTTTAAAAGATATTTACATGAAAATACTAGTTTTTAACAAAACTTTCAATTTCTGTTTAGTTTTCGTTTGAAACTGATGATCTGTTTCATGAAACAAACATTAATAAATCCATGTGTTCTAATATAATATCTATTTGTGTGTTTATGGGTGTTGTCTCTCGTTTAATATAAAAGGCAACCAACAACAAACATTATTGTATATCATTTTCTAACACAAGTCTTTTGTTTTTCATTTCTTATCCTAACCCCCCCCCCCCCCCCTCCCCTTTCCCCCATTATACATGTATTAAGATTGTTATTGTTTTCTCCAACTTGTAACTTGTTTAATATATACTATGTATATGTAAGTAATGTCCATCTATTATTAACTGACCCCCTCACCATTCCACATTGATAAATATGGTGCAGTGGTCATCATCATCATGAGCAGCAGCTCTTTTTTGAGAGAGAGAGAGAGAGAGAGAGAGAGAGAGAGAGAGAGAGACGAGAGAGAGAGAGAGGAGAGACTGGTCATTACTTGGTCAGTTTTCGAAGAAATGGGTATTCAAAGAATGTTGTTTTTAAACGATTGTTAGTCTATTTTTTTTTTAAAAAGAAAAATATAAGAATATATTTATAGGGGGGGAATTGAGTTGAGAGAGAGAGAGAGAGAGAAAGACCCCTTCTTAATTGAAGGGTGTTATGGTCAAAACCCATTCTTCAATGTCAAAAATTTAAACCAAGGGAGAAAAACAAGAGAAATTGTAGTTTTCCATTTTGTTGTTTGCAGTATTATAAATTTATTCCTCTCTCTCTCTCCCTTTATCTTTCCCTCTCAAATTTTAACTTTTAACAACTGATAAGATATTCATAATCATAATACATATTCAGAATATAAATTGATAGGCAAAGAGAGAGAGAGAGAACAAATTAAAAGTTGTTTCCAAGAGTTTAAAAAAGCTTTGATAACGGCCAATAGATACTTGACCTTGAATTTAATTTTTATGACCTCTGAATTAATAAATAAACATTGAAATGAATGAGTATATTGAAATTAAAAAAAAATTATTTGCATACATATTTCTATTGTTCTATTATCTTGAGGATTGCATATAATAAGATGATGAAATTGTTGTTTAGAGTCAAAGTTCATAAATTGGAAAAGATAGAGAGAGAGATAGAGAGAGAGATAGAGAGAGAGAGAGAGAGAAAGAATTAATTAGTAGTTATAAAACTGTGACGTCATTTGCATATTACATAGATAACTCTTGGTAGAATGGTATTATTCATTGGCCAATGAAAATATTTTCTCAAGTCAAAAGAAAAAAAAAAGTCCTCATTTGTGTTTGGCAACACTGAAGAAAAAAAAAGATTAATTAACATTAAATATGATGTAATAAATTCTCTTCGTTTCTCGATCGATCCTTGTGACCTTGCTTATATTATGTTACTGCCAAAGTCGAAAAGTAGTCATTTTGCAAATTAACTGGTGTTTTATGCAATTTTGTAGGTTGTCTGTAATTAACAAGTTATTCTAGTCTAATGAGTCTAATGACATTTTGTACTTTGACTTATTGGTGTAGGCATTTTGCACGATGCCTGAGAATGCTGAAGCATGTTTATTTCTGCACTTGTGATCGAACATCTGTGGAGTTTGTTCATGTCAAAATGTCTCAATAATGTATAGCAATAATTTTAATATTTAAATCAGCAATTCAAATATATACATGTAATATACGCACGAATTAAATTGTATATATTTATATTTGAGTTGTGGATATTCGTATTGTCCATATCGGTAATTGAATTAAGGATAGACAAGATTTCTCAATTTCGCCATGAACGGCCCTCCATAGTGTTTACGAATGGCTCGACCACAAGTGCAGAAGAGAAAAAAAACACGCCTCTAGTAATTTCGCAATTTTTGTTATCAAATTGTTCGAATTTTTTGGCAAATTGACTAGTGAATTTGCATAATAATTGATTTTTCTACTTGGATAGTAACATATATAATGAAAAAATAGTTCATTTATTACTTTTTGATCGTGTGATTTGTTTTATTATCTGGAATTATATTATATTCTAATCCTAATCATCATCAGTTATGTAATTTTATTTTATAATATTGATAATAAAGTCACTTTTTATAGGCCTCACATATTTATTAATAACTAACTATATGGAGGTGGAAAAAATAGCTTTTTAAAAAAAAAAACACATTTGTTAAATCTTATCTAAAAACATAGTTTCATGATAAATAATTTTTTTCCGTTGCATATTATAATTTTTTTTTGCTGAGTAGCAAAAACAGTTTATTTAAAAAAAAGAGAACTGTTTTTTGTGTGCTTATACTTAATATTCTTTCGGAGTTATAATGAGGTACTATATAAAGTGGTCAGGTAAGACAGAATTTGTGCCAAATATTTCTTTGTAAGTTAACTATATACAGAGTGTGATTGAAAAGTCACGTGATTTAAAGCGGAATTTTGATATATTTGTTCTGGTTTAAGGAAAGAACCACACTCACGCTGAAAAACCGCCAATAATAAACTTCCCATGTTACTTTGCACTCCAAACATACATAATATGGTGGTGCTTCACGTAAAATGTCTTATAAAAGTGAAATTCGATTGGATAAATTATTCAGTTAGTGTGTTTCTTTGATTTAATTCTACTTTTAAAAAGTTCATTGTTTTCATTAGTGCTAATGTGCTTTTAAAATGTTATTTCCTTTCTGTATTTTTCTTTAGAACACATCCTGTATGATTCAATGTAAGGGTAAACCAAAAAGTTCCTTTTAAGTTTTATGATCATTAAGAATTTAAGACAATCAGAAAAAAATACTTTATTTTTTTCGAAGAACCTAGTTAGAGACTAGAATTCAGATGCTAGAAATCAAGCAAGCTAGCATCTAAAACAAGTCTTGCTCAGACTAGAATTACAGCCACTTAACCAGTGAAAAACGCATTTTTCTGGTTGCCTTAATGATCATTGATCTTTCATATATATTGGTTCAGAGCTCTGAGGGTCTAGTATTCTTAATGGTTTTTAAGTCAAGGCTAGTGCTAAACTAATCAATTTTTACATGAAACTTCCTATCAAAAGTTCGTAAGTTTAGTACTACCTTTGAGTTAGCAATCGTTAAGAATACGACCCTTAATGTTGGGTCCTGAGCCCATTCTTGTACTTTAGAGCAGCTACTTATTAGTACACTGACTGGGGGGAAAAAGGAATAAACTTAGTTAACCTATGAGGTTCCTTTTAACTGTTAATCATAAGCCTAAGGCAATTCCTAGTAACGAGTTCTCATTTTACAGAGTTTACGAGGTTACAATTTTTTCTGAAGATTTTTTTTTAAACTCTAAAAAGTGTGTAAAAAAATCTCTTCTATTTCCAAATGACAAGTGTGTCCACCACATTTAAATGATAATTATTCTCCTTTATATATAGCGGGATAGGTAAACGTGTTTAGGGTTTTTCTAATCCGTTTAAATTTGTATAATACGTGTTAAGTATAATGAAATTCAACAATTGGCCTTGAATTCCTTATTTAAAAAATATATATATTTCTTAAACATGCGTATGTTTGCATTTTTCATTGCTTTCACCTTGATATTAATGAGATTACAACATTCAAGGTGTGCATTTTATGAATGACTAATAATTTCACACACATGCAAAATTGCAAATGACGCAAATCACATTTCTTTTCTAAAGAGGGGGGAAAAGAAATGGGGGAGGAGGGAAGGAGTGTTCTCCCTTTTCTAAACTTCAATCATGTGAAAAGGTGCCATTGAATAATAATAGGAATGTTAAACAATGAAATATATTGGCGACAACAAGGGAGAAACCAAATTAAAAAAATTTAAGATAACAATTTGAAAACCTCTTTGATATAAAAATTATATTTTAAATTTTTACTAATTAAATGGGTCTATTTTATTGTGTTCGAACCATTATCGAGGGTTGTTTATATCAAAATGTCCCAATTATGGATAATCTCAATTTTAATATTTATATTCGCAATTCAAATATAAATTATGTACGATTTAATTACAGAATATTTGTAATTAAATTGTATATGTCGCATTCAATTGGCGTTAATTGTCCATTATACGAAATGTATGGTCAATTTTGCGTTTTGCATCAAACGAATTTCATGTTCATTTTGCGAATTGCACATTTATTCCGTATAATTTACAATTACGTCAATTGGATGCGACATATATAGCCACACAGATATATCTAATATTATAGAATGACAACATTTGGTAATTTCGCCATGAATGCAGCCCTCCATAGTAATCACGAATACTTGTTTGACTACAAGTGCAGAAGAAGAAAAAACACTTATTATGAATATTGAGTTATTACATATAATAATAAAAGTATAGCAGTAAATTTGTTTCTGATTGTCACCACTAGATGGCACACGTTTGACCAAATATCAATTTTAACAGGATGATGATGGATATTATAGATATTGAAAAAGTGATTACAGTATTTTATATTAAAAACTTGTTTAAAAGTGAGTTAGTATTTAGAGAAATGTAAGAAATAAAAAAAAAGTATCGAAAAAGTTTAACCTATTTAATCTTTTTTTTAAATGAGTTGTAATAAGAAATCGAAATAGATATATATATATATATATATATATATATATATATATATATATATATATATATATATATATATATATATAATATATATATATATATATATATATATAATATATATATATATATATATATATATATATATATATATATATATATATATATATATATATATATATATATATATATATATATATATAATATATATATATATATATATAATATATATATATATATATATATATATATATATATATATATATATATATATATATATATATATATATATATATATATATAATATATGTATATATATAATATATATAATATACAATATATATATATAATATATAGAGATAGAAAGAGAGAGAGACAGAGAGAGAGAAAAGGAAAGAAAAATGACTTGGTTGACATTTCCTATTATTATTTTTATATTAGCAATTGTTGGCACATTATAATTTCTGGAGTCGATTGTTTAATGGGTGGAAGGGGGTAATAATATTGGAAGAATAAGGAGAAGGAGGAGGAAACTTAAAAAGTATTAAGTGTTAACATGTTTTGCAAATTGGATCTTACTTAGCAATAATCTCTCTCTTTTTGAAGGAAACAAAAAGTGAAAAAAATAACAAACACTTAAAAGCAACACACAAAAAATAAAGAGAAAGAAAACTACCCTTTTATTATTATATTTATAAATTATTATATATAAGCACATTATTATTATTGAACACAAATATATTTTCTTTTTGTTTTATATATATATATATATATTATATGAAACACATTAGTGAGCCGCGCTGTAATTTCAATAGCAATTTGAGATATTAATGTGTGAATTATATCATAAGATAGAAAAAATAATAAAGCTAAGGTTCCACATGCGTAAAAAATACTACTGAAAAAACAAAAAACAGAAAATGTTTTGTTATTATTATTATATTTTATTGTGACATACAAGTGATTCCACATTTGCCAGAGTTTATTAATAAAGAGCTGAAAGCGTAAAAAGAGCTCCATCTATTGGTTTAAAGTGAAAATTAACACGTGCAAAAAAAATCTAAGACACTAACTAGGGGTGTGGCATTCTCCTGTGACCTTCTCCCCCCACACACTTTTCTAACAACCCTTCCTATTGGTTGCTTTTTTTGTTGGCAGAAAGCGTAAACTGAAAAGTTAAAATTAATCTTTATCTTTTTCAGCTTTGTTTTTACTTGTTGTAAAACATTTTACATTAGCTTACGTTTTCATGTAAAGTTCCGACGTTTGTTAAAGCACTGCTGAAAGCAGAAATGTTTTACATATTGCGCTTTCAGTGCAGAACAAACAAATAAAAAAGAGCTCCATCTATTGGTGTAAAGTAAGAAAAAACACATACAAGAAAAAATGGAGGACGATCTAAGCATGCTCATTTTATGGCAATCCTTCCTTCTTATTGGTTGCCTTTTTTAACGGAAAGCGTAAACTGAAAAAAAAAGTTGCAACAGTTTCAATTTCTTTTTCAGCTTTAGTTTTTTTTTCAGTTTATGGAAAATCATGTTTTATATTTTACGAATGTGGGACCTTAGCTTTAAGAGGAAGAAGAAGAAAAAATGGAAGCAGTTTTGCACCTTTTTTATATTTGAGAAATATGAGCCTTTTAAAAACAGGTCTTTTATTTCGGCTATTTTAATTTTTTTTTTCCTGTTATTCTTTTGAAAAGAAGAAAGTTTTTTTTTGTGTTTGTTTGCTGAGTGGGTGGTGTCCAGTTTTTTCTTTGTTGTGTTTTTGTTTTGGGTACAGTTGTGGTCAATACATTGTCGGACACATGTTTTATCAACGTGTAGTAGTTAGATTGTTGGCGAGTGGCGACATTATTTGTTTTATTATTTATTATAAATTGGTTGCTATAATAATGCTTTTATTTATTATTATTTACGATCCCTCCTCCTCCTCCTTCTCCTCGTTTATTTCGCTTTCATAATTTCCACTCTACCTTGTCTTTTAATTGAACGGAACCAATTAAGTATATTTGCAAATGCTTTTTTTATCTAGGTATTTTTTTTTTCTTTCTCTCTCTCTCTCTTTTAGGGGTTTTCAAACATTTATTTATTTAAAAGGGAAACATTTTTTCTTTTCTAATTAGTGTCAATTCTTAAGTAACATCTATTTTTCACATGGAAATGGTTTTGCATAACCTGTATCCTTGTACAGGGTGTGTTCTTATCATATTCTTAACAATCGTTAAGATGAAATCAAGCGGAAAACTAATTCAAATAGCAGTAGGATTATTATTATTTTAAAAGAAAATATTTCAACATAGGTGGATTATTGGACCAAATTCAAGAAATAAACTTAACACTTGAAGTTCAATTTTTGAACCCTTAGAGCAGGAGATTTCAATACAGGAAACCCCAAATCAAAAAGTATTAAATAAAACAATGATTTTATTATATGTTGAAACCCTGTACAGAGGCTATAAATTGAAGTTGAACTGATCGTTACTAGTTCCAAATACAAGAGGAGAAATCTTAAATTTCGGTTTGTGTATCCAGTGGCTATTGAGCGCCCCCCAAGAAAATAATAGTACTTAATAGTAATTCACAAGAAAACAACAAAAAATACGTTTTCAGTCTAAGAACCAAGTGAAAGGCTTGAATTCACAGTTCAAAGTAACTTCTTTCATAGCCTGAAACGTCAGCTTGCCTTACTAATTAATATAAAATTATTAATTATTAATCAAGACACTTAGAAATACAAATTTTAAAAATTAATTTAAATTTTTTTGGAAACTGGCGCCGGGAGCAAACTGCTCCCATTGTTCCCCATAGTTGCGTCACTGTTTTGTTTCTATTAATAATACATAATAACAGCTTGATAAGTCCTAGTTATTTATTTGAACTAAATAATATCATACGTTCATAACAGCTTTTGTCATAAGCATAACTACACCATTTGTTTAATTAACATATTGAACTGACTTAAATGAGCGATCATTATATAATTGAAAATAGTTTTGATACACCCTGTACATTGCATTGAAATTATGATTTATTTAAAAATAAAATATTCCAAATTAAACCTACTTAAATTGTGGTTATTCATCCTACAAAAATCGTGATAACATAATTTGCATATTCATATTTATTATGGAGATGATGTCATGATCTTTTTTGATTGATTTTTTGTGTGTGTGTGTGTGGACCTATTACTGAAGGTTGATTTAAAATTTAAAACCGGATTTGATATTTTGATGGAAAAAAGGCGTTTCCCTTATATACATGAGAGAGAGAGAGGGAGAGAGAAAGATGGAAAAATGACCATTTGTGACGACTAGAGCGACCTCTATAATCTAAATATGTTTTTAAGAAAGAGAAGGGGTGAGACGAGATGGTCCTGCCCCTTTTAATGAAATATTTTAACAAGGCCATGCCCAGTGCCCGTTGCTCATTGGCCAAATGGACGGAGGTGCGGAATGAACAAACACGCAGAAAATAAAAATCGATTCTTCTATAGTATATGGAATGGAAAGAGGGAGAGAGAGATAGAGAAAGAGAAAAAAAAAAGGGTCTTGAAGCAACTTTGGCCTTACAACACATAATGTGAATGAACGGCCTGCAGTGTGGATGGACTTGTAGTGTTATGTGCGTGCGTGCATTTGTATATGGTGGTTCTGGTGGTTGGTTGGTTCGTATCCTCCCTGTGTCTGTGCTTGACTGGATTATATCTCTAGTAATGACAGTAGAAAAAGTGCGCTTGTAGTTACGGATGTAACCGTGTATAGCATCAGGCATTTCGGCATCATTCAGTTCGATTTCTTCGGTTCGCTTTGACCGTTGTTTGTTTTTTTTTCTTCTTCTCCTGTCTCTCTCTTAAGCGGGGGAAATTTTAAAAATCTATAGCCGTCATCGATCTGATGTGGCGGCGGCGAAGACGACGACGGTTGTGCCATTGAACGATCGGGTTGGGGTCGGTGCCACACACACACACCAAAAAAAAAATCGTCCTAGCAATTTTATTTGTTTTTCTATAAATTGCGTGCGTGTGTTGCTGCGGAGTGTGTTTTTCTTATTATTATTTTGTATGTGCCATTTGGTCAGTTTATAAGCCCGACGACTTCAAATGTGTAGTAGTGTGGCCCATCTTCCACGGCCTACAAGCTGGGGTCGACTACAAGGGGAACCACCAGGTTAGAAAACAAGAGAATATTGACGGCTGATTTTCGTTGTATGTTTCTTTTTTTTTTTCTGTGCGTGTTTAGTGACCACAATAGTGGACACGATTTTTTTTTATCAATCTTTTTATATGCGTGACTTTTGAAGATTGACTTTTTTTTTTGGTTTTCAGGTTTTTCATTTTCATTTTTGACAGATTATATAAATTGAATTTTTCACCCTTATTTATGTATAGTTTTTGATATATAGGAGTTCACTTGTAATAATAATTTCAAATACTCACTACTCCACCTTTTGTGTGCCTCCAAGTTGTTAGTTAATATAATACATTGAGGCTGAAGTAGCAATTGAACCAATATTTATTTACGTTTGACCCATATTTATCATCGATATAATGTATATATGTATGTATATATATAAAAGAGAAGGATAGAGAGAGAGAGAGGGAGGGGAGTTCTTGTTAACATTTTCTATCTGAATTAGGACACAATACAATTTAGATATACAGAGAGAGGGAGAGAGAGAAAACTGATTTCATTATAATTATAATTATTTTTAAAAATAAAAAGTTGTCACTGTTTTTTTTTAAAGTTTAAAACAAAAATTCCATCTTAAATTTTTAGAGAAGAGGTTGGAGTTTTTTTTTTTTTTGAAAGAAGTGAAATTTTTCAGTCTCTTAATATATTCTTGATAATCTCTTGAGAATTTGTGTGAAGGATATAAGGGTGGGGTGGAGGGATAAAGTATGTCTACTAGGGGTGTAGAGGATAGAGGAATACGTTGAAGGTATTGATAAGGCTCTAAATTTAAGTGGGGTGGGATAAGAAGAAAAAAAAAAGTGTAGGGGGGAGATTTTTTTTTCTCTTCATGTTTGTGAACTGACCAAGACTCCAAAAGAGAGTGATATGAAGGTGGGTTATGTAGAAGAGAAGGAACAGGGGGAGGAGGTCATGAAGTGCAATTGCTTGTATATGTAGTCCTACATGTATGTCAGCTTGACCATCGGCTAGCTGCAGCTCTAGTATAGAGAGGAAAAACATGAATAGTAGTAGAACCATTATGGCTAAGTCCCATAGGTGACCACTACTTAGATATTCTCTTCGTTGCAATTTATACATAGAGGGAGAGAGAGAGAGAGGCGATCTATGGCATCATGTTTTCCATAAAGCTCTATCCCTCCCCCGCCGTTTTTCACCTCCTCCTCTTTTATATATATATATATGTATGTCCATCGTCTAACTTAACGGACAAACGGATGGACGGACGATAGCCACATATATATGCATGTGTAGCTCTCGCTGTGTGTGTGATATTGATTGCATTTTGTCCATGCTAAACCCAAAGCAAAAATTGCCTCTCTCTCTCTCTCTCTCTCTCTCTCTCTACTGTCATTCACTTTGTATACATTTATGCATAAAGAGAAGAAGACGATGGCAATAGCCACCAATACTGGGGGTGGGGGTGGTTAGGTTGTGGGTGTGGATGGGGTGAAACATTGGCTTATTTCCAATGCAGATTCAAACTGGCGTCCACTCTAATAGTATAAAAGAAACCCTCCTCTACTCCTCCTCTCTATTACCACCCTCTTACTACTACCCTCACTCTGGTTATTGCTATTGCATCTTTTGTTATACACATATATATATACATATTGTATATATTTTTGTATGAGGAGAAAGAATGGGGGTGGTTGATATATAAACGTCTATTTTATGCAGGACTATGGATGTTATGTTGTGGTCATTCATATTGAAGACAACAACCAGAAGAGAAAAAAAAATATTGGCTATTTTTTCTTTCTCTCTTTCTTTTTTTCTTGCATATAAAATTGATTAAATTTTTTTTTCTTCTTCTTCTGAATATCATTTTCTTTCAGAACGATGTTTTTTTTGTTTCTGTTTATGCGAAATAACAAAAATAATAATAAAAATTGATATTATGAATATGAAATGACTTATACAGTGTGTGTGTGTTTTGTGTGGTTATTATTTTAAGATTACCACCTTTTTTTAAAAAAAAATATAAATTGACCACATGATAACTGACCACCACTAGAGGGCGTTTTTTGTTGTTGTAAATCATGAAAATCCTAGGAATTGATATCGAATGAAGGGGGTAAAAAGAGGGGGGTGGAAGAAGAAAAAAAAAAGCCGAAATTTCTTCTTCCAGAGTTTGATTTAAAGTTAAAATAGCCGTCAGCCCAGTCCGTTCCCACGACGGGTTTTAGGCTCTTTCTCTCTGTATAGGAATAATACGGAGAGAGAGAAAAAAAAAGTTCCCCCAAGAGGATTTACATCGAAGTCTAAAAAGGCAGGGGAGAGAAATGGGTGGGGGTTAAAAAGGGGGGGGGAATATTGTAGTAGCCTTAGTGAGTGACCACTCAGTGATAGGAAAGAAGAAGAAGAAGAAAAAAATCCTCATCTAAAAAACGAAATGCAAAAAATGGAAAAAGAAATTGAGGTTAGAAAGTAAAAGGGGGAAGGGGACAAAGATGAGGTGTGTTTTTTTTTTTGTTAGGGCTGGGGTGGGGGTTAAGGGGGCCAAATTCTGTTGACTTCAAACTGAATAACTGTGTGTGTATATGTAAAGAAGGTAACAGTATTTTTCCTTTTCTTGTTATGTATGTATAAAATACAAAGCTGGACTTAAGTTATTCTACTGACATCTTCCATTGGTCAGTCCTTCCTGTTTTTCAGTTACTTTCTGATTAGGGCTCAGATTTTTATGAAATGTCAAGCAAATGTTTCTCGATTTGTGGCCCCAAGTGCCAATTATGATCCACTGATCATCATCATAAGAGCAACTGCAATTATGCTTTTTTCTAATAAAAAAAAAGCTAGTTATAAGCTAGATGTCTGGTTACTATCAGTTGTCAACTAGAGTTCTAGCCTCTAACCAGTATTTTTGATGGAAAAATTAATAATTGTTGATTGATTTTAAAAGGGATTGTTACTTCACAATTTGGCACTTGAGCCACAGATTGAGAAACATTTGCATGATATATTGCATAAAAATGCTAGCACTAATGATTATTTATCTATGGCTCGCGAGCCAACACTGTAAAAGTAAAGAGGCATTCTTTTTTTTTTTTTTTTTTTTATTTAATAATGCAAAATTTCTGGTTTTCATTTTTTGCTATTTGTTATATAAAAACCCAAAGGTTTTTAGTAAAAAAAAAAAAGAGGGGGTTGTGGGGGTAAAAGATGAGTGTTTGTTTCTCTTTCCCCCTCTCCTCTTTTATATTGAAGCCTTGATTGTGTGATCAACTGGGGAGTAATTTTGGCTACAAATGGGTCTTTCTTTCCTTCTATCTCTATATTTATATCTATTCTGCATCTTTTATATATACACTATATACAGATGATGCTTTGGAAGCGTTTTTTTTTTGTTATAAACAATACAAAAAAAAATTGTTGTCTTGAAGGGAGTTGAGTGAGCGAGGGTCGGAAATGTGTATGGCGGGGGGGGGGGGGGGGGGGTTGGTAATATTTAAAACTCTGGATTTAAATCTCCCGCCCCCAACATGCTCATAGATATAGTTAAAAGTGTAAAGAGGCAATGGTAGAAGAAAGATCATTGATTGATAACTAAATGCTATGGTGCCATTGTTTTGAGCAGATTATGTGTCCTAGTGGAACAGTGAAGACAAGGAAGTTATTAAACGCAAATTTGTATCATACTTGATTTATTTGGGTCGAGAGAAGATTGAGAGTTTGAGTGGTCAACTCACTCACTCACTGGTCAAGATCATAGCAAATACGAGTATTGATTGATCACGGGATTACTTTGATTATTAGGAATGTTGTTCACATTTGAAAAATTTTAGTATTTTGTTATCAAATGTGGTATTGTTTGTACTTCAGGGTTAAGCTGTACTTTTTATTTAGTGACTCTTTTTTTACATCATTTTATACGTATTTTGATGATTTATCAAGTCCGAAAAATAAGTGGAGAAATTTTTACCGTTAGAAAAATAATGCCCTCAAGATATTTTTAATTGACTTTTTCATGTTTTGAGGGCATTATTCTTTAATAGTAAATTTACTAATATTTGATTTCAGCATGTTCTGAAAAAAAAAACACATTTTGGAGTATATTTGAGCATTTTTATCCTCTATTAATTAAAAGTGCATTGACATTTCTTCTTTTTCCACTTTTCCATCATTGTTTTTTTTTAGTTTTATTTTAGCTATTAAGATCTTATTTCTAAAAAAATACATATATAGAACGATACAAAAATGTCTACAAGTTATACTATTATAAGGATTAACATAATTAAAAATATATCAATTATTTAGTTTAAAAATAAAATTCCAGGAATTTTTATTACTCTCTTTCTCGTAATTAATAATAATAATTATTGTTGCAAATGTTATTGTTTCAAATTATACTTTTAAAATAAAATATTAAACTGGTTTATATAAAAACATCTTTCTCTCAGTCATAACGACCTGAGATCATCAGGTATGTTGCGATACCTGTTCGGTTTTGGTTTACATTAATTCGTTATGTACAAAAGTTATTTTTAAATGTAATTAACTGAAATGCATTGTCCATCCACTGTTACTTTTGCAAAACCTAGTTATGATTATATCTTTTTTTTTTACAAAAAATCTGAAAATAGCCTCTATGCTAATTACTAGTAATTAGCATCCACTTTTGTGCGTTTCTAAATCTTCTATGGAAATTAGCATGTAGGCTGTTTTCAAACTTTTTTTAAATAAAAGGAATCATAACTGGATTATGTAAATTTATAAGTGGATTCATTTGAGTGCTTTTTTCGCTTTTAAATTACGTTTTAAAAATTACTATTGTGCGAAAACAGACCATGTTAAACAGCTATGTCCAGATATTGCATCATACCTGGTCGCAGTCACGTGTATTAAGAAGAAATTGAATGTGTGTTAGAAACTAGAACGATATTTTTATGTTGATATTTTTTTTCAAAATAAACGTTTTATAGACAAAAATTGAAATATCGTCTGCGTGAAGTTGGGTCATTTTCAAACTGACGTAAAAAGCTTATTTTGAAAGACTTCGACATAAAAATATCATTAAGTGTGATTAAGCTTCTAGTTTCTAAAGCATTTTCTAGTTTCTCTTATAAAAATATCCTTCATAAATGACGTAAATTAATGTGTTATTTTTTAAATATTTTTATACCTTTTGAGTTTTAAGTAAAATAGAATCTTGTAAAATATGAATTTTGGTAATTAGTCGGACACTATGTAATTAATTAGACGAAAATCAAACTTTAAATCTTTAGTTTAAACTAGAAGACAAAAATGGTCTTTGTGAATTAATTATTTTGAAAGTTACTGTTATAAAACTGAATTCACTTTTATACAATTATCTTTTACTGTTCTAGTTTCTAACAAACTTTTAATTTTTTTTACTTTTTATATACAAATACTTCAAATACGAATTTCTCTAACATTCATTTTAATTTCATATTTATATTTTCTCAAAATATATGCAAGCTTATGAATTTTAACTATAGAATAGTGGCTAGAAACATGATTACTCCTCTTTCCAAATAATTTAAAAGTAGAAAGGAATTTCCGGATGTGCTTGATTTTGCCATTTTCTTATATATGAGTTCATAGAAAAAAGCCTTTTATGATTAGGAGGAGGAGGAGGCCATGGTTTACGTAATACACATTCTTTACATTTGGAACTTCACACTGAAGTTCGACATATTCAATTTTAATTTTCTCAAGAAAGCAAGTATGTTGAATAGATAATGCTTTCTTTCTGAAGACGGGTAGGTGGAGCTAGCACAATTCATTCACAGCCATTTTTTTTTTCTTTAAAGACTCTCTCCGGGGCCCGTATTTTCTTTCCTGACGTTTCTTTTTTAGTTTTTTTTTTTTCTATGCAGAAAATACGGTTTTCTTAAGTTTTCAAACGCAGTTAGTGATTTTACAAATTCCCAGTTATAATTAATTGTTCCTGGTTAAGATGATTTTATGAAATGGTTATTTTGTCATTCAGAAGCAAAATTAAGAGAAAATAAACCTTTAACAGACAACAATTAAAAATGATCGTCTGCTTAAAAGTTGTTTGGTTTTCAAACTCACATAATAAAAAGCTTATATTTAAAAGACATCAGCATGAAAATATCCTTGGTAATGATTGAGCTACCCTTCTAGTTTCTAAAACAGCGTTCAAGTTTTTTTTTTCAGTTTGCAGCTGAAAGACAGAATAATCAAAGAGTTCGAGAGGCTTTGTTTACATTTTGAAACTACCTTAATACTTCTAGTATGTTTTATGTTACAGTGTAAATACTGTATTTCTATAACTAAGTAAGGTTTTATTTGAGCAGTGATGAAGTCAGTCTTTCAGAACAATGTTGTTGTTGTTGTTGTTTATTTTGTTATTAATTTGTTTGTTTTTTTGTATTTTATTCTTGTTTAGACCCCGGAATGAATGGCGATCTTTCGAATGACAGTTCTCAAGACAGCCTTGTCAGTGATGGAGTGGGAGATCTCAGTCATGATGGAGATAGCATGGACTCGGACAAGGGGGCCCTAAACCTGGTGAGAAATATACAATTGATAAGAACATTAGAGGGAAAGAAGAAGACGAAGACGAAAATAAGGCGGGAAAAGAAATTTTGTTCAAATTTTGAAAAGAGGAGTTGAGTGGTCAACTCAAAAAGTATAGTCTTTATACAAAATGACCATAATCATATCTATATGAAGATGATTTTTGTTTATTATTGTTATTTCGAATAGATCTCTCTATCTGGGATTTTTTTTTGTGAGAAAGTCATTCAATTCAATTAGGCAGATTTCCTGCTTCCTCTTTTTGCTTTTTTTTTAAATGAATATTATATACAAAAAAAATGTACTGAAATATGTTTCCATGGAATCATAAAAAAGCAGACGCCGAAAGAAGTCTTAGAAATAAATATTATCATCTTGTAACACTGTGTACTTCCATAGGAAGAAAAAAAGAACAAGTGATGTTGATTATTTCATATGTTTGTGTGTGTATTTATACCTATATATAAAGGTATATTATAAAAAAAAATATAGTAGTGAGAAACCTCTCTGGTGGTGAAACTTTAAATATTGTGTGGTCGTTTCCGAGGTGTATTTATTGACCAGTGGAGAAAATAAAAAAAGTAAACTAAGTTCACTTCTTTTTACGACATTTCACTTTTTCTTCTTCTTCTTCCTAACAACAAATAACAGAAGAAATCTCTAGGATTTCATATGGTTTCATCTTGTTATGAGTTTTATTTATTCCACATGATGAAACTTATACATATTTTGAATTTGTGCATCTCATATAATACTGTTATACTGTATTATATGTTGCTGTGTATATATTATATGAAAAAGAAATCATCAGTTAGTACAAAACTTCCCTAAAGGTAAATAGTGGACTTCGCTGAGAAAGAGAGAAAAATATATATTCACAGAATAGAGGGAAATGAGAAAAGAGTGAGTGGTCAGTGGGTAATACTACTGGTCTCTTTCTCTCTGTCTTTCTATCAGTAAAACCAGAGATAGATAGTGAAGGGAGAGAGAGAGATGCTGTAAACTTCCTGTCTGCAAGAAAATTCAATTGTGGAATAGCATATTGCATATATATGAGTTGGGAGTTTTCGGCTATTTGGTTGTTTTTCTTGGTGGTCGTGGTTATGGTGGGTGAACTTTTTCAGATGGCCATAGCTACTGCTCAGGGAATGACACGTGACACATACATACATACATATATATAGCAACACAACAGGACACAATTACAGCCAACACACACACATACATATGACATAAATTGCAGCAACATATATATCACACATACAAAGTATGCTCAGCAAAAAAAAACATTTAGCAACACATAACACACGCCACACACATACACAACGGACACACACGGATAGAAGTTGGGGGGGGGGGGGGGTTGTAAGTTCCGACCAACGTTATGCACGTTATGTATGCAAAGTAGTTTATTGAAGACTTTTTGAGATGGCAATAGAATGTGGGAGGAAGGGGATTTGGGAGCGGTGTTTTCTAGTTTTTACTAAAAGGAAGAGAGGATGGGATGTGAGGGGAGGAGGAGAAGGAATGGGGGGGGCTAAGAAGTATGTATGTATATTGATAGATATTTGTACATATATGTGTTTTGAAAGAATGAGAGAAACATTTATGTATATATATGTGTGTATTGGCCTGAGTTTTGTGTCACCATGACTACAGAGAAGGATGAGGAGTATATTTGAGGGAGGGAGAATAGGGGTGGGGGTGAGGAGAGAGGTTATCAAGAGATGGAGAGAGAGTGGGAGGCTCTCTCTCTCGCTCTCTATCCATCCTCCCTCAAGATCAATGCACAATATGAAAGCATCGGTCATCTCCACTTCATATGCAGATTGTCCAAGCAGTTACTATGGCAACTGGGTTCAGATCAATGTGCTTTAGCAGGTTGGTCACTGCAGGCTACTACTACTACCATAGTAGTTATATAGTGGCAAGTGGCTGGAGAAACTGGACCGTTTCTATACAACTGTATTCCCTAACATGAAGTTGCCATGACAACACAGACACACCAAGGGGGTCATTGAAGTGACTGTGTGTGTGTTGTACCTTTTTTTTTTGTATGGGGAGGAGGAAGAGGTTGGTGTGGCTATTTTGTGTCTGTGTCTGTTTTTTTTGCTTACTCTCAAGGTGAAATTGAAGGGAGATTTAGTGGGTGAGAGAGGAGGGTGGGTGGTCATATATATAGAGAAAAAAATAGACAGACGGAAGAAAAGAATGTAAATTTTTTTTGGACATTGAGGGAGGGGCATGGTGGGTGGGTGGCTGGATGGACAGTCGGACAAATTGTAAAGAAACGATTGTCCGGCTTCGCCGCCAGCTGTGCTGCTTTTTAATCAACACCACCAGCGTCATCTAAAGAAAAGCAAAAAAAAAAGGGGATCTTGCAAATCAATTTTTTTTTCAAAAACTCTTCTTTTTTCTCCACCCATTCTCACCCTCTTTTTTGAATGTCCAAACTTATTTCTTATTTATTCTCACTCTTCTTCTTCCGACTGTCCAAAATGTTTGGTTGAATTTTATTTTAATCCTGAATAATTTTTCAGTTTGCCAACTTTTATCATCCTTTAAAATAAGCAACAAAAGTTTTTTTTGTGCGTGTGTTGCGTTTTTTTTATGATCAATGGTCAGTCAAGTTTAGTAATTTGCAAATTATTGAACCAAAACTTTTAACTTGTTAATTTGAGAAGAAAGATTGGGGAGGTCAATTTAGTTATCTGATTTCTTAATTCCATTTTTTTTTGTTGCATCTGAAAAAATATTACTAGTCAAAATATAATTTCTATGAGGTCAGTTAGAGGTCACTTTAGAGTTTAAGCATAAAAAATATGAAATAAGATTTTTTTACTATGATGTGGGTGATAGTGGGTGGTAAAAAGATAATAGAGAAAATGAAAATTTTTGACATTCTTTTAGGAAATATGATTTTTTTGTGTGTATCATAGTTGTGTTCAATCTGTATGGGCGAGGAAAAAAAAATGAATATATTATTTTTTATATTAAAAAAAGGTAACGGACAATGATTCCATCAGCACGTCACACAACGAAGGTTGGTCATCGAATCGAACTCCAAATGGTCAAGCCAATCCACCTCATACAAGCGCTTCGACCACGTCCGGTTCCACTCTTCCAACTGGAACACAGTCGCCGATGATCAGTTCATCGGCGGCTGCGAATATGACTGCTGCACTGGCCGCAGTAGCAGCTGGTCAGTTATCGTTGAACCAGGTGAGCTCGAGAGAGAGAATCATTGACTGACGTCACTTTAACTTTGTTTAAAACAAATTATGATGGACAAAGGTTTTGCACCAAAGTGAATGTAAACGTTTTTAGAAGCTACTTTTAAAATAATTCTAAAGCCGAAATTAAGAGGAGGTAAGCTGAAGAGGAGAGAGAAAAAAAAAATGAGCTGAAGATGTAAATGTAAGTCAGCTTTAGTTTCAGACTAAGCTTTGTCATTTATAGAAATGATGAAGGTGAAATAGTTGAGCTTTTGCTGAAATTTGCTTTTAGTTTCTATCGAATTTGGTCAATTTTTTTTTCAGCTTCTGATGTCATAAACATGTGATGAGTTTCAACCAATTAACATTTTTTTGTTACATTGTATTGAAGAAACAATAGAAAAGCATATTATGGCAATGAGTGCAAAAGAATTAATGTTTTAAGTTTTTAAATAATTAGTTAATGTTTCAAATAATAAATTAGTTAATTAATAAACTTAAATATTTAATAATTTATTCATAAATAATGAACCTTCTAAAATATAAAGCATTTTTACCACCAATTAGCAGCTTTTTTAGCATTAAAAATAGGCCTATATTTGTTTGACCAACCATTTTTGTGCAAGCTGAAGCTGAATGAATTTTTGTAAGCTGTTATTATAATTCATTCAACTTCAGCTTACAGTTATTCAGCTTCAGCTTACAGTTATTCAGCTTCATCTTTTCTGTAAATAGTCAAAGATGACCATTTGTCCTAAGTTTATGCTGAAGCTTGTCTTTACAAATTTACCTTTTTCGTCTTAAGCTACATAAGCTTCAGCTTCAGCTTACTTTTTGATTTCACCTTAAGTTTATTAGAAACTAGAATATGCTAAATGTATTTGTAGTTGTTAAAAAACTAGAAGGATAGCTCATTCGTGATATTTTTCAAAATAAGCGTTTTTTATAGCAGTTTGAAAATTAATCAACTTTAATTGATATTTATTATTTTGTTTCTAAAAAGTTTATTTTAAAAGATATCAGCATGAATGTAAACACTTAAAATCTTAACTGTAATAAATAGTTTATTTTGTCACTTGAACTCAACGAGGGTAATTAAGAAATGTAATATGACAGTAAATTATTATAATGAGCTCATAACTTTGCAACAGTCACAAAGGCAAATAGTAATATTGTCATATGTATGGACCTCATCACAGAAACAATTATGAAAATATGACTACTTACGATTTATCATTTCATGACTTGTCATATTATGCTGTACAACAGTCAGTGGCAGTCATAAAAGTATGATACACATATGACATAATAATGTTTTGTAATTTGTTTTGTGATTGATACAAAAGGTTATGAGGAAAGTATGACAATTAACTGTTATAGGACAGTGGTATTGCCTTTCTGTAATGATGCCCCATATCTTTATATGTACCATTGACCTATAAACGTTATTATATGATAGTCATAAAAATAATATTTCATAAGCAGTGACATCATAAGGTATTATTGTCACAACTTTATGATTTTGTCTATAATGATACATGAGGCTCCTGGGGTGGCATTACAGAATAAAGTCATTAAAATATCATAATCATATGTTGTGATGTCACATTTTTTAATCTATAGTTTTATGACTTGTCACATTATACTGCTGTACAGCATTGAATGCTAGTCACACAACGATATGATGCACCATTGCACCTATGACAGTATTTGTCATATATTCTCGTACGATTTGCTTCTGTTTGACGATTACAAGGTGTAAACAATTTTATGAACTTGGAGAAGTATTTTAGAAACTAGACGAGTAACTGAATCACGTAAAAGGATTTTCAACTTGCAAAGGAACTTCTTATGACATTTTAAAAAATGACAAAAAAAATGTAAAAATATTTTAGATGAATTTCTTTCGATCATTGGGCGCAACTTGAACTTAAACTCAAAATTGGTAATACTGAATGAAATATAGTCAATAAAAGTTTATTTTTAAAAAAAAAAAGATTTCAACATGAAAATCCCCGTAAATGATTGTTTTCTCTTTAATTTCTATAGCACTTAAGGTGGTATTGAAGTGTAAACGGGGGGGGGGGGGGGGGGGGGGCTTTTGAACTCGGATTATTCCGTCTTTCAGGTTCGAAATCAACGGAAACTTGAAAAGTGTTTTTAAAAACAAAATGGTTGCACAATCTCTTGAGCTTGAGTGTCTTTTCATGCTGATATCTTTCAAAATAAACTTTTTATTTACCAAAATTAAAACAAGAAAATCTGTTTTTCATGATGCTCACTCAAGTTTTTATAAAAAAAAGTCTAAACAGTAAAACAAGATGTAATCGGGTCTTGTCTTGTTGGTGTAGTTAGTGGTTAGTGTCTCAGCTCATTGTATTGTTGGTCATGGGTTCAATCCCTCGCAATGTGAAGTTGTTTCAAATATTTCAGGTGGTGGACACACAATGAAGTTAAATAAAAGCGAGTAATAAAAATATAAGCCTGCTTTAAATAAAGTTGGGTCATATTTTCAAACTCACTTAATTTTGGATTTGAAAGACAAAATAATACTTGTTCCAGATGCAGTTATTATTACACTTTTAAAACCGCCTTAAGGTTCTTCTTACCGTTGCTTCTGAAATGCTGAATGTAAAGAATTGCGTTCTTTATGTGCTTTTTTTTTCATTTGCATATTTTGCAAATGGCTCATTTTTTAAGCTTAGCTTTATTTAAAGCAACGTTTTTGTGTCTTTCAAATTGAAGAGAAATAATGTTGTTTCTAAATTATTGTTTACGTTCACTTTTATAATCGATATTTTTTAACTTTTAAGTTCATGAAACTAAAAATGTTTTTGGCTCATTTGTTTATAGCTAATGGTTGCGGGCGCTCAGGGACAGCAATTGCTCATGTCCAGTCAGTTGGGTCAACAATTACAGGTATAATATATACATATATAGATATATAGCAGTTGACCAATGGTCAATAAGTTATAAACCCTTTCATATTTTATATATGTAAAAAATAATTTCGAGCATGTTGTTGTTGTTGTTGTTTTTTGTACACTTGTATTTATTTTTTACAACTTAATTATGTTTTTTTGTTTTAAATTAATATTCAGATTTGAGAGTTTGACCTTTTTTTCTCTCTTTTGTTTTAATTGATCTCTCTCGATAAGATTCCGGTCACTTCCGGTCTCCCTGGTCTCCAGTTGAGTGCGCATGATTTGCAACAGTTGCGACAACACCAACAAAACCTCCAGTCATTGCAACAATTGGTGTTTCTTCAGTCAGGGCAACTTCCTGCCAATGTTCAAACCCAACTCTTCCTACAGAACCAGGTCTGTCTGATCAAATTATCTTTAAATTCTCCTCCATTTGAATTTAGAAGGAATCCATTAATTGCATAGATGATGATGATGATGATGAATAATACCGTTTAATTGTTGTTGTTGTTTTTTGACCGCTCAGGGATTACTACAGCAGGGATTATTGCCACAAAGTTTGCAGAACTTAGCACAGAATTTACAGCTACAAAGTCAGGCCGGTGTCAATCCTGGAGTTGTGGTTTCGCAGGCGGCCGCTGCAGCTGCGGCCGCAGCGCAACAACTTCAACAGGTATCTCGTCTTAAGGTGCCGCCTCTTCACTCAATTTACTAACATCATTTTGGGCTTCTTAAAATTATGCAAAATGTGGACGTAAACGTTTTTATTTTGAGAAAGTAATTAAAAAGAATGAAATTCTCGTTTCATTTAATATTAACAATAGTAAATAATTACGATAACTTACAAAACAAACTTTTTAACAGCAGTATGGGGGTTATTAATTTTCAGTTTTAACGAGGAACATTACTGCAAAAAAAACCTATCAAATTTGTTTTGAAAACATTTACAATTGTTTATTAATAAAAAACTAGAAGGGTAAAGGTGAAAGTTAACAATAATGATAATGTAGATCTGTCTGTATGAGTTTATTTCCGTGAAGATATCTTAACAAAATAAGCTTTATAACGGCTATTTAAGGGTATTAATTTTTTATCTTCGAGAAACAGTGCTGTGGGCGAAGAAACTAAGACTTGTTTTGAAAAGATTATCAATTAAAATTGTTTAGAAACTAGAAGGGCAAAGATAAAAGAAACTTTATACAGATAACTTAATGGCATTTTGAAAAACAGAAAATTTCCATTTTTAAAGGAATGTATTTTTGAAATAGAACATTTAAGTTAAAAAGATGATTGCATGATGAAAGCAGTGATTTTTAATCTCTGATTATTCTGTCTTTCAGGGATGAAATTAAGAGAAATTAGAAATAGTAAATAATTTCATAATATCTTTTTAAACAAACTTTTTATAAACAAACATTAAAAAATATCGTCTGCTTAAAATTGGGTCTTTATAAAACTCGCATAAGTTTACATTTCTCTTTAATTTTGCACGCGAAAGACAGAAGAAGCGTTTACACTTCAAAATCGTTATATGCAGTAAGTAGTCTTGTTCAGGTATCTTTTATTTTTTAACAATTTCGTGAATTATAAGTGTAATTTTAACTATTGACAAGTGAGAATTCTTTTATAAGAAAAATAGTTTGCGTCCACATTTTTAAATGTAGAAATCCACTTGGGAAAGATCGCACATGCTGAATAAAATCGAACTGAATTTCACTTTGTAATGCATTTTACCAGATGCGCCATATATCTTTGTAGTGCACCCGAAACACAATTTTTTATTTCTAATTCTGTTTTCTGGTGGGATTTCAGCGTGTGTGCTCCTTACCTTAGAATTTTCTACTGTTTATTATTGATGCCATTTTCCACTTGTGTTATTGTTTTATAGAAGCAGCAGCAGCAGCAACAACATCATCATCATCACCACCATCAACAGCAGCAGCAACAACAACACCAGCAGCAACAACAATCGTCACCAACGACCCCGCCGTCGACGACACCATCTCGCGTAAGCGAGATCCAATCGGCAGAAGAGCCGACGGACTTGGAAGAATTAGAACAATTTGCAAAGACCTTTAAGCAACGGCGAATAAAACTTGGTTCGTAATCCGAAAGTCGGAGTTTAAGTATGTGGCCGATGTTATTGTAACTCGTTGAACTTCTTGTGCTTTTAGGTTTCACTCAAGGAGATGTTGGGCTCGCAATGGGAAAACTTTACGGCAACGATTTCAGCCAGACGACCATTTCTCGGTTTGAAGCGTTAAACCTGAGCTTCAAAAACATGTGTAAGTTGAAGCCGTTATTACAGAAGTGGTTGGAAGATGCGGACAACAGCATCAACAATCCGACGGCGTTGACCAACACGCATTCGACGCCCGATGCTATCGGGCGGAGACGAAAGAAACGGACGAGCATAGAGACGAGTGTTCGAATGGCTCTCGAGAAAGCTTTTATTACGAATCCGAAACCGACCTCCGAAGAGATAACCATGTTGGCCGAATCGTTACAGATGGAAAAGGAAGTGGTTCGCGTTTGGTTCTGTAATCGGCGTCAGAAAGAGAAGAGGATCAATCCTCCATCGGCGGCACTCGGTTCACCGACAATGACGTCACCTCACGGAATCTCCATCTCGATGGCTGCTGCGGCGGCGTCTCTCGGCGTTTCGCCTTCGCCGGGATCGACACCGGCTTCTCTTGCAAGCCCGGTTTCTCTAGTGACGGCCGGTTCGATGTTACCGACGTCGCTCGTGACGAGTTGCATTACTACGTCCACGCCACCAATCAAGTCGGATTGATGAGAAGTCGGTTCCGTGCGTCGTCTTAAGACAACAGACAACAAGAAGAGTTTTAAATAACATGGATCGGGTGAAAAGGGGACCGCAGTTACATCCAATGGGAGTCCGTCGGTTCCTCTTTTTTCACCTCGAACAAACAGGAAGAAACGTTTCAATACCGCTTTCGGAAGAAGCCGCTCTCTCTCTCGGCTACGGTGGGATCGTTGCCGGAAATTCATCGGAGAGGGACGTACGAGGGTCGAGCTTAAAGTGAAGGAAGTTACGGATAGAGAGATTGAGGAGGGGTTCGGGCCCGGTTTCTTCTTTTTTTTAGTCATTCAATCGTCCTTGCAAAACCTCTTCTTCTTCCAGATTTTTAATTTTTCTTTCATAAAATTCTTTTTCTCTCTCGAAACCTCTTGTTTTAAAGGATGGCGCCCTCTGCTGACTACAGTAGTGGATTATTTAAAACATCCGGTATGACTCAGGGTATTGTCGCCAATCAAATTACAGCATTTTGGTATCCATCCTATATCTCATTAACATATTTCATTTCTCCTCCCTCTTTGCCACCATTCTGAATTTTTTCTACTTCATAAAATGAAGAAAATGTTTGATTGAAGTAAAAGAGGACGATTGGATGATCTCGTAAGAATCTACTTTTATTTTTTCGTTTCATTTGAAACAAAAATCTAACACAAGTAGATAAAAAAAGAACAAAGCCGTAAGTGTATTTGTTGGGGAAATGGAGTGTTTCGTTATGGAATTATTTTCTTAAACGGGTATCCTGACGGAACCATCTCCATCATCTCCGCTAAGACCGATCTCGAACTCCACTAACCTTCTTCCTCCTCCTCCGCATCCTACTTCGTATCTTAATCCGAACCTGAACCTCGTAAACCTCAAGAAGTCTCTCTCTCATCCCACTGAATGTCAGGGATCATATATGATAATACATTTATATATAAATATATTAAGTGGGGGAAAAAAATGCCAACAAAGAAGAAAAATGAGAGATGACGAAGAAGAAAAGACTAAAATATATATGAGAAAATATATATATATAAAAAAAAAGAAAAGTATAAAGAGAAAACAAGGGACTTGGAGGGTAATATCTGTGTTTTACCCTCCATCTTCTTTTCCTTCCCAACTTTTATCACCACGTTCCTCAGTTTTTTTTTTTTGCTTGGTCGCCATTACTACCTCTTGTGCTGCTGCTCATTGCTCGTAAATGGAACAATTTTTCGAAATGGAATGGAAAAAAAGTGTTGGAAAAGTTAAGAAAAAGAAAGAAGGATGGTGTTTTATTTAACAAGGTTCTGTTTTTGTTGTTGGTGGTTCAGAGAAAACAAAATTGTTTTTGCATATAAGGATGAAATTCTCTCCCTTCTCCTGTCGTTTTTTGTCCAATCTGTTTATTTTTTTTTTCTTTCTCTCTTTTTCTAATTATGTGATTCATCTCCTAGTTAATTTTTTTTAGCTTTTTTTTAAAAAAAAAATAATGATCAAACACGAAAGATAAAAAATGAATTTTTATTTAAATATTAGTTTTATTAGAAACAAAACTGTGAAATTAGAAGAACAAAATTGTAATAGATTGAAGTATATTTCTGTGTTACGAAAGACTTTCATTTCTTTAAAATGTCTGCCACACAAAACCTCCGAGCTGCTTACAGAGTAATTATTCAAATTCAAAACACACGGAGGGACCCCCAGTGGTCAAGATATAATGAAAGACTTAATGTATTTACAACACATGAGGTAACTAGCGGTCAAGATATAATCTTGACCACTGGTTCTTTTAATATTTCAAGATATATTTAGTCATACCTCGTTTAACGATAGTGTTGTGTTTGTGAAAATTGTATCGTTAACAGAATCATCAGTGAAGCAAAGGCACGTGTAAATGCGCTTCTGTAGAAATGTATGGTTTGGTCAGCCATGTCAGTGGTCTCCAAAGTGGGGTGTGCAAGATGGTAAACGAGGGTGCGCTAGATCCGTAATCAATTGGTATTTATTCAGTTCTATTGCTAATTGTGTGAGTAATTTACGAGAAAACAGCAAAATACCTTTTTGATGTAGTGGATTTTCTATAGACTTCTATGTTAAAATCTCGTTTGTCCGAGAGAGTTCACTGAACAGGAAAATGGCGGCCAAAAAAAATTGGAGACCACTGAGCTATGTGTCGTTCTGAGAGCTAACGTTAAGCGAGGTATAGCTTTATGTAAAATGTTCATTATGTTGCAACAAAAGCAATTTGACAATAGACAAAGAATTTGAGCAAAAAAAAACAAGTCTTATAAAATGAGAATGTGGATCTAAATGACCACTAACTTAAATGGTCATTTCTTTTCTTTGAAACACCTTTTTATAAAATGAACACACATTTTTTTTCTGTTATGCAAATTATCCTCTTAAAACATTTTGTTTTATTTTAGCTAATAGTTATTGGATAAGATTTACGGGGCTTGGGAGGTGAATTAATTAAGTTTTCTTTATGCAAATTACATAAAGGGAAGAATAAAAAATGAACAAGAGATTGCTAAAAAAAAAAGTGGAAGAGCTGGTTTGTTTTGTACATAAGGAGAATACAAAAGAAAATTTGGAGTTTCACCTTTTTTATTTTTGAATTTGTGGGGGGGGGGGGGGGGGGGGGGGGGGGGGGGGTAAATTTAAAATTTTTAAAGGTATATTATATATAATGTATGTATCTGTGTAAATGTATGTCTTGTTTTTGTTTTGTTTTTTTCTGAAAAAAAAGGTGGGGTTCTATGTTTCGAGAGACCGCGAATAAGGGGGGATGTCGAAAGAGGCCGATTCATGCTTTATTTCGGATATATTGGAGAGGGATTTTTTCATATAATTGTCAAGAAATTTTAATCATTAATTTACAAGACAACAAAAGAAGAATGTATTTTAAGAGAGAGAAAGAGTGAAAATGGATGAATTTTTTATATTATAGTTTATATGATGATTAATTAATATTTTACTTGAAGGTTTTTTTGGACGGGTGACGAGCAATTCAGTTTTCAAGAGCACAACGCAACATTTTGTTTTTCGGAGGTGGTAACTCTTTGTGTTTTCTCGATGTTACAAACCGTTCTCGTGTACTGTGCCACTAAAGAAACACTTCCATTTTTTTTTTTGTATTTTGCGCCGTAATCGAATGAGGAGGGAAGAGGTTCGTTTCGTTGAACATTTTTATTGTGTTCACATGCTAATAATGTTGCTAGTGCTGTTTGTGGCAAAAGTACAACACTTTTGACACAATAGAAAGACAACACGTTGACGTTTGAATGCAATAAGAGTTTAGAGTTGCCATTTCTGTTGTAGTGAAGCTTTTATTCACATTGTGGAGCTTTGGTGTTTTAGAAGATTTGGCTTACATTAGAGCTTCTAACACACATAATACTAGAATTGTGCTTATTGGTGACAGTCTGCTTGAATGTTTCTAACAAGCACTTTTCTTAATATATGCAAATTACGAGTTGCTGATTTGATCTATCATGTTGATTACATTTTGTATTTTCTTTGGACCTATTGTGCCATATAAATGTGCATTTTTTAATTTCTTTTTTTTGCTAAAAGAAAGTCAAATTTCATTTTAATTTTACCATTGCAGAATTTCTACACTCTTCTAATTGAAATATCATTTTAACCTAGTGAAGTAATTCCGTAATGGTATCTTCGTAACGATTTTCGTTTTTAATTTTTGAAGTTGGCGCGATTTAGCTGCCAAAATTGTAAATTTTTTGTGTTTTTCTGACAAACAAAGTCGTTTTTAAAGATAACATTAAGTAAGAACCTCTGCGTTTGTGTCCAAACAAAATTTTTGTCAAGTTACATCTTAACCAACATCAAGCACATTCCGTTGTTCGTCGATTTCTTCAACGATGTAACATATTATGTTCATGTATTTCTATGAAAGTAACGTCGCAATGATGGATAAATCGAAAAATAACAGAATATGGGTTATGATTTGTTCGTATATTATACAAGTAAGTGAAATTCGATAAAAAGCATCGAAATGTGAATAAAAGCTTATATCGAGAACCGAAACACGAAATGAATTTGCGTTGTTGTTGTTGTTTGGGTGCAATTCAATTCAGTGAAATCAAAGTTCCTCCACTTGTCACTCGCCATTATATTAGACATGAATAGATAGAAAAGATTAAAAAAAAAAGATTTTTACATAATAATAATAATAAATAAGGTCCCTCGTCCTTTTTTGATGGAAGGTTATGTACTATAGGTGCAGTGAGTGTGCTAATGTAGTCAGATTAGATCAAATTGTTGAATGTCATTCATGATGTCCTCTTTTGTTTTATTTTTCTTACTGGCTCCCTTTTTATTTCAGTTTCTCTTAAAAAGGTCGTTGGGTCGAATAATGATGATGATAGTCTTTGTTGGTGTATATGTTGGTGAAATTATCATGTGTTGATGATGATTTTTGGGGGCTTTTTTTTTGGATTGGGACACAGAGAGAGAGAAAAGGTTAATTGAGAATGTGTGGTGAGAATTTTAAGTTTTTAGAAGAAGACGGAAAAAAAAAAAAGAGGATCTCTCGAAATCTTGTTTATTTTGATGATTTCTGTTTTCCAAACTCGGATGGTCATCAAACGTGCAGATTTGCTCGAAATATATTTACGTAGTAGGGCAATCTGCACATTCAAATACGGCAGGGAGTTACAACGACCATAAGAGTTTTGAACCAGAACTTCAAATTTAGAGGAAAAGAGAGGCGCTTTTTTTGTGTTACGGGGCGGGCCCCCCCTCCCTCCTATTCTCACCATCATCTCTTATATATATATCTTTTTATTTTAAATGTAAATCTTTGAATTTTATTATTTGTTTTCTTCAACAAAAAATGGTCCTAGCTTCCTTCTTATTCTTGTTCTTCACAAAACATTACTGTAACTTCGTTAAAGCGAATTAGTAATCAAAAAATGTCGTTTTTTTGGCTGTAGTTTGAAGGAGTGTGTCTTTAGGACAACATGAGGGTTAATATAGACACAAGTCACAAAAATATCCCAGGGCAATTTTATGTATAACACATTTTTAAACATCTTTCATGATTTTCTTGGTGTTTTTTCTCATCAATAACTTCACAAAGTAATTGAAGTTAAATGTCTTGACTCAACAAATTAGTAAAAAAAAATATATATATAATTTATAATTCACAATTATGTGGTCAAATGATGAAATTCTAAAAATGTCATTAATACCCAACAACCAAGTGACAATTTTCATTTTGCCTGTGTTATCCACCGTGGCAGTGTGTTTTCCGGTATTTTAAAATTAGTAGGAAAGAAAAACAGTTAATGAATTTTAATTTCCTCGAGTTTTTTCCAGGATGTTTTTATTTTTTGCATATTTTATGAATTTCTGACTAAATTTCAAAGTTTTCCTAAGAGTTTCGAGGTTTTTCATATCTGCGCAGGTAGTTTGACATATAATAAAAATTACTAATAATAATACCCTAAGTTAAATGCATTTAAATTTAAAAGCAAGCTCTGCAGAGCCTTGTTAAAGTCTAGAAACATACTTTGAATTGAATATATTCAGTTAATATCTCAATATAATTTAGTGTAACAATATATTTACTATTTCAATATATTCAGGTATTCAGTTAAAAGTAATAATGTCAATTTTCAGTTTTTCATACTGGAGTCCGTCTAATTTGACTAAATGTGTAATTAACTTGAATGTGTTTAGTTCAAGTGTAGGGGGCCTATACTAGGTTTTAACAACCGCAATTTTAAACATTTAGAAACAATGTTAAACTTTTTATGACTCTTAATTTTATCATTTGGCCACATAAAAATAGAATTGTTATAATTTCACAAATAATGATCAAAATAATTTTTTTTTTGCGTTTCTTGACTATTCTTAAAATTTACGAAGTTGACTTTTTTTTAGGATAATTCACAAACATTTTCAAAAAAATAATAATTTCCCCTCAGAGAATTCATTCGAACTTTCAGCATAAATTTACGAGTGAAATTTTAATTTTCAGATTTAAAAAAAACGAAGCATTAATCAAAAATGTAGTTTTAAAAAAAAAATATTATTTTAGGGACTGTTGCAATATTTATTTTCCTTCAATACACGAGAAAGTCTTTTTTTTTTTTGGTTTCTTTTTAACAATTTTTTTCTGAATTCGTTATAACGAAGTTAAATTAGTGGATTTTCTCTTCTTTAAAATGATCAACAAACAGTTTTAATTAAAAACAAAAACATAGCCACATTTTTTTAACACTCAGGATTGAAACAAACATCAGAAACAAAACTTATTTCTTTTCATTTTAGTTTATTCAGCCATCACTTTTTTAAATAATAAAAAAGAAAATGGCTGCCATTTCCAATCACAAAGTCATAAAATACCTCAATCAAGATTTTTTTAAATAGAAAAAAAAAGCAAAAAGTTGTGACGTTTTTTTTCTTTTTCTGTTGTACAGTTTTATTTTTTGATTCAATTTCATATTTTTTTTGGTTGTCCTCTTTGGTCCTGAAAACCTCTAATTCATGACGTCATTGAAAATATTCGCGCCATATTGTTTTTTTTTGTTGTTTTAAAACTAAACGTGTAAAAGTTAGTTACGTTAGGAAATGTTAAGAAAAACTACAATTATTAAATATCATCAAGGAAGTTTTTTTTTACTATTTCATTAATGTTTCATTCATTCATTTCATTCATTGCTTTTGGACTGTTTGTTATTAGATATATTATAGAATGTAAAATCCAACCCTTCCCCTCCCAGTCTTTTATTCATCTCCCCCACCTTCCAACAATTATTTTTAGATTATTCTTGTTGATGTTGCTCATTAATTTTTTTTTTTTTTTTTTTTGGAATTTTTAATTAATAATTTTGCAAGTGGCAAGCTCAAAAAATGATTTTTTTAGTAAAAGATGTTTTTTAAAAAAAAGATTTAACCCCCACCTTATTTGTTAGAAATGGGGGTAAATGTCTTTATAGTTATTGTGTAATCTTTTTTTTTTTTTTTTCATCCCTCTCACCCCTTCTACATCTATCCCTCATTCCAATCTGTGAATGTGTGCATTTGAATATAAATATTTTGATATCTTTAGAATGAAATTATCTGATGGGACAGATCCCGGTGGGACACAAGTTAAAGAGGGGGGGGGTGTTCTTTTTGTTATACGTGAAACAGTTTTTTTTATTAAAATGGCCCTTGGCATACAAAGCCCCTTTTAGACTGTGAAGTGATGTCGGGATTTGGTCAAAACCACTTTGAGTCAATTTCATAGAAAATACATTGCAACCACAACTCAACCACTTTCGACTTCATTTTGCAGTCGAAAAGTGGTCAGTGTATTCGAATTCTTAGACCTTATTAAAGGTGTATTTTTTTCTTCTGCATTTGTAGTCAAAGGGTTCATGTCAAAATAGGCAAATTTCGTTTACCCCTAATTTAATTATGGGTATTCACAATTCAATTATGAATATCTACAATTGAATTGTGAATATCCATTAATAAACCATAGATATCTTCATTTTAATTGCATATATCAATAATTGAATTATGAATATTCATAATTCGGTCATTTTAACATGAACGGATCTGTCATAGTGGTCATGAATGGTTTGACCACAAGTGCAGAAGGAAAAAAAAAACACAAGTAGTATTATGGGCGCAATGCAAAGTTCCTCTCTACTTACTGCACATGTGCATTGTTCAAATTCATCGATCAGCGTTGCTGATTTTCCAGATATGCACATGCGCAGAAGAGAACGACCTTGCATTGCGTCTTCATTACTTAAGTGTGAACCAATCCTGACCCCAATACAGTTCATGACTCCACACCATGCACTATGAATGGATGTGTCTTATTAATTAAATTTTAAAAAATTCAACTTAAAAGGAAGATGAATTTTTTTCAACATAAAAATTGATTTATCAAATTTTTTTTTCATTTAAAATTTTTATGATCACGTAATTTTTGTTTCTTAATTATTGATGATAACATAACGTTTGGTTTGGAGGAGGGTTTTTTTGCGAAGGGGTGGTGTGTTGCTTTGAGGGAAAGCGAATGGAGGAAAATAAAGGGTTACGGTGAGAAAAAAAAATTAACTATTGTTCTTTTTAGAGGGAAAAAATTGTTTTTTCTTTCATTTTTTATTGGAAAGTTTGTGATTTTTGTGCGTGTGTTTTTTTTTTGTTTAGGGTTTATGTAAATTCGAGCTTATTAATTGACATTTTGAAACAAATTTTTTAAGTTTTTTGATCTTTTAGTCTCTTTCTGTTTGTTTTTTTCCTTTCTTGTACCCAGAATATGCCATTTTTTTTCTCTTATATGATTTTTCTTTTTTGGTCATCTGAAAAAGAACAAAAATGGAGGAGAAAAAAAAAACTACAAGTTCCTATATAAATATCAAACAATAACAAAAAGTCCTTTTAAGTGTTTATAATGTATTCAACTAATTGTTCTTCTGTGCTCCCCCCCCTTTCTGTCCACTTCTCCTTCTATCCTTTCCCATTCCCTAATTTTTATCATTTTAAAAAAAATTCTATTTTTGAATGTGTTTCTAATTAGATATAGTAAATTCATCATCATTTTGCGCAAGAGTTTTATTTTCAATTTGTGGATTTGAATGCAAAATTCAAAACCAGTGAATACAGTGGATACCGTTTAACACGAAATGGAATTGACCGTAATATTTTTTCGTGCTAAAAGATACAATTTTAATACTATTCTCTTAATACCTCGTTTACATTATAAAAATTAACTGCAATTGCATAACCAAGGTTATAGTTCACTACAGACAACCTAGAAGTGGTACTATTGTGTATTTCCATTTTTAAAACACCTTTGGTTAAATGATTTTGTGTCTCTTCCTGTGGAATTTTCATTGCTCTCACTATCTGCTTTGTTGATTGTAGGCTAATTTTTTTCTGAACACACAGGAAGTGGTGTATTTAACCATTCAATAATATGGTTAACTACATTTGTGTGAATGCAGTTCAGTTATAACTGAATTATTGTTCAGAAATTTAATTATGGTCAATGTAACTAATTTGTTTCCACTGTAAAATTAACTTTTTAACTGCAGGTAATTTTTTTAGTGGAAACGAGGTATAAGTGGGAATTGAGTCAAAATAAATTTCGTGTTATCCGTTCTCGTTTTAAAATGGTTTCTCACTCACTGTACATGTAATTTTGGTATTGAATTTTGTACACAGGGGCATATTAAAGATGTTTATCTCTCTTTCTGTGCAAAGATGTGATTTTCTATTTCAAAATTAGCAAAATTAATCTTTTCTTTTACTGTTATTTTAATATTGTAACAATGAGTTTTGGTTTTATGTCGGTTTCTAACTTTCTCAAGTATCAAAAACAAAAACAAAACTAAAACTTTGCAATTTAGATCAAAAAATTACATAAGAAAACAATTATCTTAATTTTTTGGACGTGTACAAACAACAAACATTCCAAACCAGTCAAGATGAACTTTTTTTTTTCAAGAACTTTTAAATATATATATATTAAAAAAAAGTTTTGTTTATGGGATGGTAATTTGTTTGTTATTAATGAGAAAGAGGAGGGGGGCGGGGTAAGGAAAAATTAATATTTGTGACTGGTAATGGAGATTGGTTGATTGATTATACGTGCAATAATAATAATTAAAAATTAAATTTGTTTTTTGTTTTCGTGTATTTTGTTTGGAAAAAAGGGGGGAGGAAGGGGTTGGGTGGGTGGGTGAGGTGAATTAATTGTCTGTTGCTAATTAATTGATTAATTAATGTATATATTCTGTTGTGTACATTGTTTTTTAAATTTGATTGCAAAAAAAAAAAATTAATCAAAATTTTATTTGAAAATAATTTGGTTTTGTTTTTTTCTTGCAGAAAATTGTTTCAAACAAAAACAAACAAAAAAAAATTAACATTTCTCTTAATCATAATCATTTATTATTTTTTTCTCTTTCTCTTTATTGGTTCGTATTTAAGATTTCAGCTTTATCCTTTTATGAAAAATCCTTTGTTTTTAAGTTTGAAACATTTAATTTTGTAAAATTGGAAGATTTGTTTTTTGTTTGTCAGAATCTTCCTTTTTTTAAAGAAAAGAAAAAAGCTACCTCATTTTTTTGTATATTTGGTTAAGATCTCGGTTTAAAAGTCATATTTCTTCTTTATAATTACAAGATTTTAATCAGGTTTTTTTTTTTACAAACACACAAAATAATATTCAACAATAATAGACCGAATTATTCGTTATTATTTGAACACAATTACCTCATCAATAAATTAATTTTTAACTAGAATTTTTATATATTTATGTACAATTATTATTTTTGTTGTTTTATGTTTTATTTTTCAATGCCAAATACCTCAGACATTTTCTTTCCTATTAAGATTGAAGAAGACGAAACAAAAAAAGATGAAATATGTATCTTTTACCAGATCAATTTGCCAAATCATCTAATTTTTTTTTAATAGGATGATATAAATATGCATTTATTTCTATATGTTTTGTTTATTGGTTTCAACGTATAAAAGGCTTAAAAGACAACTTAACACACTTTCTTAACTTTTTTTGTTTTGAATTTTCAGTTATCAGCAAGGTATTAACTTATCAATAATATCAGTGATTGAAAAAGCAAAGAGAGTTACTGATGTGTGATAAGGCTTTAATACAAAGGGGGGGTTTCCCGTTAGTTAGTTTGCTTGTGCTGACTTATAGTTTTATTTAACTGAGGTTCAAATTCAAGAAAGAAATTTCGTGGCTCTTGGAGTCGTATTCCTAATGATTGCCAAGTCAAAGATCGATAGTGTTCTCGTTAAGGTTCTTGTAAGCTACTAATGCACGGCATACAGCATTATTTCAGAAAAATGACGTCACCACCGTGACATACCACATTGCATCGTGGTACAAGGTGCACGTGGTGTCATTTTTTTTTTCTGTAATGCTGCTGTATGTGGTGCAATGAGCTGCACGAACGTAACGAGACCACTTAGTGTTAGAATCATTGAACTTTTAATAGAAAAGTTTCATGTAAAAGTTGATGAGTTTAGCACTACCTTTAACTTAGCAATCGTTAAGAAAACGACCTTTTGAACCTTCTGAACTTCTAATATAAAAATCTCTTTTTATTAAGGTGGTTTTAAAATTTTTAATCGTCTTTTGAACTCCTGATTTGTCTGTCTGTCTTTCAGGTGCAAAATAAAGAGAAACCTTAAATTGTTTTAGAAACTAGAAAGGTAGCTGAATTACTTATTTTCATGTTTATATTTTTCAAAGTAAGCTTCTATAAAACGTTTATTTTGAAAGTTATCAACTTGAAAATACCTTTTAAGTAATTGAGCAATTCTTTTAGTTTCTAAAACACATTCTAGTTGTCTCAATTGTTCACCTGAAAAAAACAGAATAATCTAGTTGAAGTTTAATTTTGAATTTGTGCCTAATTTATTTTTAAGTTGAGATTTCAAGTAGCGATGAATTTTTTATAAGAAAAATTTTGCAACTTTCAGTGTTGCATAAAATTTAAAGTATTTTAAATTTTAATTCGTAAAAAAAAAATTGCTCTCAATTAGTAAACTTGGCAGTGAAAAAGCAAATTTACTTTGGGTAAACTCCCCCCTCCCCCATTATCATCAGCTAAGAAATCTTTCAAATACGAACGGTGACATTTCTGGTCGACAAAAGCCAATTTTTCAACTTATTTGTTCTTTCTAAATATAATTGTTATTATTATGTTTCTCTTGTTTGTTTTGTTTTTTCTCTTTCTCTCTATCTCTCTTTTTGATTTCCTGTTATTGTGAATTGTATTATTATTTTTTATTATAATTATTATTATATTGCATTCATGTGTTCTCACCCCCCCCCCCCCCCCAATCCTCACTTTATCCTTTCTAACCTCTAAACCCAAATTTTCTTCTTTTGATTGATTTATAACTTTGAAGAAAAAAAAGATGAACAAAAAAGTTAAATGCGTGTCCCCCTCCCATCTTTTAATTTTGATTTTTCATGTCTTTTGAAATAATATTAATTGTGCACATTTTCTCAGATGTATATTTTCATATCATTTATTGTACAGGACCGATTATAACGATGATGATAATGATGATAATTTCGAGGGTTTTGAAACATTAAATGTTAAATATAATAGAAATATACAAGAAAAGAGACTCGTTTTTTTTTTTGTATAAAGTGAGTTAAAAAGAAATTTGTCTTTTTTTTGGTTCATTTTTGAATTTCAAGATGATGAAAAAACAAAAGAAAAAAAATAATGAGAAGAGATTAATTGTTTTGAACGAAAGAAAAGTACTAAAAATAGTAGGAGTGTTGTAATATTTTTTTTTTTTGCTTCGAAATAATATTCCTAAGAACAAGTGGAATTTCATATTAATATTCATGTTTATTATTTTAAGTCATAATTGTCATTTTTATACATATAATTATATAAAATATTATGTTAATCAGGAAGTGACCAGTTTATTGACCTCTTTATTACGCCCTCACTTCCCTTTTAAGATTTCATTAGCTTCTTTAAAAAAAGAGAAATCAACAAATTACATCTTATTGTGTTTTTTCAGTTGTGTTTTTATTAAGAAAAATGAAAAAAAAAATATTGATAACTAAATTAGGTTGTCATTTTTTTTTCTTTCTCCTAAATCCTCTTTTTAAAATAAAATCTCATGAATTAAGGATGGCTTCACACGAACCACTTTGTGGCGCAGGGCTTATTTTATTGTAAGAAATTTTACCAAGTGCATACCCAATTTTAATTTATGATTAATAATACATTATAATTCATAATTCAATTATCTCACTTTTTTTATTTATTTGAAAAAAAGAAAGAAAACTATGGATTTCTCACATCCTGTTTGAACTTAATCTATTTGACAATTGGATGTGACTAACTTAAAATCCAAGATTGATTAACTACAAGAAACATTTCAAAATAAGTATAAAATTTAATGAATAATTTACTTTTTTCTGGGTGCACACTTTTCATTGTCCAAATGAACACTAAAATAAGGCCTGTTGTGGGGTGCTTGCTTTCACGCTTACCACCGTTGACAACAATGGCTCTTAGCATCTCGTCTGGACGAGATAAAGAAAATGTCATGTCCTCAACAGGGCTCCGTATTTATCTTTTGAAGTTGTACAATGTGTTAAAAAAATAGAAACGCAATCCACTGTATTTTTCAGGGAGTTGTGTAACTTTTGTACACATTGTATTATTTAAAGACCTTTCATTTGCAAACTTAAATACACAAAATATTAGGTTGTGAAAGATAGTAATTAGTACTAATTACAATTTTTAAATAATCCAACCAGTATAATCTTAATAATCAGACAAATACAGTGATATTTAATTTCATTTGAGTATTAAGTAATTAATAGTTTTTCTCCTACGTTTGGTAGGACACTTGATAACAATTAACAAGCTATATAATTTGGAGGTAACTCAACTAGATTTTTGAAGAAGAAATAACATTTTAGGTGAGTGAGCTTTAAGGTCTTTTCAAGGTTCTCTTTATTCATCTCACTTTTCATTTTATAGTTTTATTTCTTAGAATAAAGACAATCTTGCATCTTTTTATAAATATTATGTATTTGTTTTTGCAGTCGTGTTGTAGGAATTTAGCTCTAATTAGCAGTGGTGCCATCTATTTACTACAAAAGAACTTAGTTCTTAGTTGAGCTACCTGTATGTGTATCTTGCTTTAAAATGTTTGACGCCTGTAATGCCACCTTGCGACTGAAATCAGAACTAAGAAATAAAATAAATTGATCCTGATTACAGGCGCCCTCTAGCGTCTTTTTCACGCAAATATGGAATTTTTGTTTTGCTTCTACTACGGCTCTCTAACTAAAATGCATTAGGTCAAAATGATATTTAAAATAATTTTCTTAATTGCATGTATTTTTTTTTAGCATTGGTTTTTTTTGATTTTTCTGCAAACTATTTTTTAATAAACATTGAAATGTGTCGCCCTTGAGTGTAGCCCTTTGATCTTTTAATTATTTTCTTCCTCTTAATTTATTGGTTGTTTTTGATTTTTCTTAAAGTATGCGATTTTATTTTTTTTTAAAAAAAGTTACAACATACACCATTTGGTTTATTATCTTTATTATTAAATTCTATTCTCGTCATAAACAGTCAGCATTTCAATCCTGTTATTCTTTTTCCCTATCTAAACACAGTATTTGCTGACGTCATTTGTATCTTGGTTAATTATGGAAACTCAAAAAGTTATAACCAACAACACTTATTGTGGTAAAAAAAGAACCCCTGGGAGACGAGTATGTGTGTGCGTGGGGGGTTTACTGCTCGTTATGTTATTTGGATTCCATTATGCCAATGATGACGTCATATGCTTATTTTGTCTGTCTGTCTGTGTTCGTGTTTACGTGTGTATATGAGGAGGAGGAGGAGGAGGTGAGGTAGAGGGTTGGAAGAAAAAAGTTCTGTTGCAAATACACAGGTGCAAAAATGCATCTTTTGTTTGTTTTAAATCAGTATGCAGCCAAATTGCGTCATTTTGAACACCCTTTTTTCATGTATATATATATATATACAGTAACATAGCTGCTTTCCGCTCTTTGAGAGCGAATAGCGAACGTGTGATGAGTGATGAGTGAATGGAGCAATGACGTTACACGATTGCAGCTTTTTTTCGCTCAATGTTTGCTCAGCTACCGATAGACTCACAATTGAAAGCAATTCTTGGAATTTTCGACTGATTATTTTCATTTCTTTTTTTCGCTCAGTTAGCGCTCCTTTTTTTTTTTTTTTTTTTTTTTGCAAAATTGTAGCATTGACTTGTCAGTTTCTCAGTAAATTCGTACTTCTGCTCTGCTGTGCGTGCGCGCGCAATATACATAGAAACAATAATGAGTATGCGTGAGCTCAAATTGTGCAGCAAGTAACAACAACAGCATGCAATTTTTGCAGAGGAGCTGTCAAAATTATCAGGATTTCCCAGGTACTTTTTTGATATTTAGTTGTACGTACAATTTTAATACGTCTAGGATAAAAAAAATCTGTTTTTTTTTTCCTTGTCTGTATGTCTGCACGTATATATGTGTGTGTATTTGTCTAATATGTGTGTATGTATGTATGTGTGCGTGGGTCTCAATTAGCATAACAGGTGAAATAATAGTAGCGTACACACTTGACAACGAATGAGAACGCGAGTGGCTGCCGTGTGATGTGACGTCATTGTCTTGTCGACCAATCGAATGCATGCTCATAGCTGGGCCATGCACTCATTCACCATTTTTAGCTCATTGCAGTGATGACATACAACACGAGAGAATGGTAGTGAACGAGGATGTTATTATTCACTCTATGGAAGAAACAAGATAGAGAAGGACAGATATGAGCATTATATGCAATTATATATATACTATGCTATACTATATTATAGTTGCCTTTTAATAATAATACAAAGGGCGTAAGAATCGGAGGTTATTTCTTTATCGCATTCTCTCAAACGTAAGTCTCTTCTTTTGTTCTTTATATAAGATCGGGTTTAATTATTGCAACTGGTTTCATTGTTGTTGCAACATGGGTCTTCTTGAGATTCTTTTTTTTTTTTTTCTTCTCCGATGAAATTTCTTCAACGAAAAACTCGTCCGATTTTACTCTTAGCAGCTACAATAGAATTGAGCGATCAGTGCGTAAAAGAAACATAAAAAAGCGCAAAGAGCGAAAGCGCTCTCTCTATGAGTGTAGCTTATAGTTTTTTTTAAAAGCCCAGGGATGTTTAGGAAGGACGAACGTATGCATGAATGCATGCATGCTTGCATTCATGCAAGAACGTAGGCTTGATTAATAAGGGTTGGGTGTGAGCTGTTTTCATTGCAATCGAACCGTGCTCAATTCCCAGCACGGTAAACGAGCTCAATACGTTCCCAATTCCCAACCATACACCCGGGTTTTTTTTTCTCTTTCTCCCAGGCTTCTTACTAGTTATAGGCGTAGTAGGACTAGTTTGCATCTTTTTTTTTCTTCAGCACATGTAGGACAACAGTTTTTGAACTGGGTGGGAATTCCTCTTGTGTCCTAACTTGCTTTTGCCCCTCTCCTCCTACCCTTCTCTTCTTCACCTCTAATACCCTCTTTTATTATTATTTTATCCCCCCCCCCCTCTTTAACTGGACGATGGTGTGTTGCATTCTTTTATATTTTTAAAGCCCAGTGTGTGTGGTTGTAAAATGTTTAAATGGCATTTCTTAAGTAGGCCTTTTTTTCCTTTTCTCTAAAAATCTAGATCCTGTTCTTGTATATATATTTTTTTTTGTTCCTTCCCCCTTTTTCTCTCTTTCTGGTCTCTCTTTCTCTTCTGCTTTGTCTGTATATTCGAAAACGATGCGTCATTGGCGGATGATGACACACTAGTACATACACATAACAAAGTTATGGTGTTCTTGTAGTAATAGTAGTAGTTGTATCCTCATGAGTAGTAGTAATAGTAGTAGTAGTAATAGTAATAAATGTTACAATTTAATTATATTACATATTACTCATTTTCTTTAAATGATTTAATTTTTTTGAGGTTTTAAGAAAGTCAGTGACATATTCCAAATAACAGAGGGTTGGAAAGAAGGATGTTTTGTTTGTTTGTTTGTTTGTGTGACACCTTTTATTATTATTATTAGACCACTTAGGGTACCACAAATAGGGGCGAAGGACCCCCCCATTTGATATAATTAGGGCGCAGATTTTTTTATGCAATATCAAGCAAATGTTTCTCAATCTGTGGCCCAAGGGTGAATTGTGAAATATATATTCATTATTATTAGAGCAACCACAATTAAACTTTTGATTTAATTAAAAAGGCTGGTTAGAGGCTAGAACTCTTTTTAAATTGACAACTGATAGTAATTAGACATCTAGCCTCTAACCAGCTATTTTGATTAAAAAAATGCTTGATTGTGGTTGCTCTAATAATGATTATATTTCACAATTGGCACATGGGCCACAATTTGAGAAACATTTGCTTGATGTTGCATAAAGATCCGAACCCTAGATAGAATACTATACTTAAGTTAGCTATACACTTGTCAGGCGCAGTCTGTAGACCAAATCTCATGTTTGTCTTGGTGTTTGACGTCTGCAGACATGATTATGACGAGACAGAAGCACAATTCACTGACAGATCTTGTCTTTTGAAGACTGAGACCGTTTCTGTAGACCGTGTCTCATAGTGTATGGCTAGCTTAATTAGGGGTGCGTCCGCCCGCCCGCTCCAGTTTGTTGTTGTGGCTGTATATGGGGGCCCCCCTCCATTCTACAGTATATTTAATTGGGCTCAGGAGGTGGAGGAGGTATTTTAATTATATTGTTTTTAAAATAAAAATTAAGTTTTTGTAATTTTTAAAGGATTAATTATTAAAAATCTATAAACTTGTAAAGTTAGTGATTCAACGATTTCAGCTATTTATAAAAAAAATTATATAATTGATATAATTATTTGTTCACAAAATTGATGTTTTTATTTAAAGTGTTCAAATTTCAATTGTGTTAAGTTGGTTTAAAATTGTAATCGTCCATCGAACTCTGGTTATTCTTCTTCTTCTTGTCTTTAAGCAGCAAAATTAACAGAAACTTTGAAAGTGTTTTAGAAACTAGAAATGTAGCTCAATCAATTAAGAGTAATTTTAATGTTGCTATTTTTTAAAATTAAGTTTTTATGTCAGTTTGAAAATTGCGCAACTTTAAGCAGACATTTTTTGAAAAAAAAAATTCTTTCTATATTTCTAAACAGTTTATTTTGAAAATTAACAAACATGACAATACCATTAAGGGATTTAGCTATCATTCTAGTTTCTAACACATTATCAATTTTTCCTTAGTGTGTTGCTCCTTAAAAACCAGGGACCTCTTTACAAAAAAGTCATATAATTGTGATAGTCATATTTTATGATGTCACTCCTTACGAGCTATTATTGTATGACTTGTCATATTATTCTGTACACCAGTCAGTGGCAGTATGTCATGTGACAATATTTGTTATAATAATAATTTCTAATTTACTTTTGTGATTGTTACAAGGTTATAACTTATTATAAGCAGTATATGACTGTCTTGTTGTTGTTTTTTTTCTTTTGTAATGACCACTCCAGATTTCTTAAAAATCATAAAACTTTTTAACTATAAATGTTTAAATTTAACTGTGCTTTGAAAAAAATGCATTTATCATTTTTAAAAATGATAATTTTATATTTTTTCTCTTAACTTCTTCATTAAAATTCATGAAAATCGCTGATATAGTTTAAATAAAATCTGATTTATATGTATTTCTCTGGGTCCCTTATCCAAGTTAACCCTTTCTTTATGAGAAGAAGGATGTGAGGAGGAGGAGGAGGACGGGGTGGACCAGGACCTCCCCCTTAAGCCCTCTCCCCCCGCCTTTCATCTTTCATAATACTAGGGTTTATGTCAAACAGACACATCAAAGTCTGGTTAAAAGATATTTGATATCCGATTGAAGTTCTTCTTTTATGATATATCTGGTCTTCTTCTTCAAACAAAAGTTTTATAGAAAACTTTAAACTTTTAAAAGTCAAAAGTTTAATTGGGGAGTTTTTTTTTGTTGTTGTTGGGAGGTGATGATGGATTATGAAATAATAATACTTGAAAGGAGAAACCGGATAAAACGGATGCCAAGCAGTCTGATATAACAAAATTCGAACCTTTTAATTCAAGATTATGATTTACTTTACTGTTTACAATTCTATTGAATTTTATCGGTGTTTTTCTCTCTCTCTCTCTCTCTCTCTCAATCACTATCTATATATACAGTATATATTTTCAAAATGATTAAATAGATGTTTCTGTCTTACTATTTATTTCTATCCATCAAAAAATGATCATCAAATGATCAAATTGAGGGTTTTCGATGTTGGGTCAGAGTGGATGGAAACTTACCCCGTTTTTTTTTATAATGAGGTCATAAAAATTTGGCGGCCATTTTTTATTTGTATATATTTAACAAGCAATAAATATATATACGAATCCAAAATGGCCGTCAAATGTTATGACCTCATTATATTTGTAATGGGGTAAAAAATTTGTTTTTCTTCTATTTTGTTACATTTGATTGGAATGGAATTTTAATCCAAATGTGGTTGTATTTTTTTCTTTTTCGTTTATAGGAAGATAAGCAACTTTGATGTTGACATTTTTAAAAAGTGACGTCACACCGACGCCATGTTGTCTACAAGGAGCACGTCTCCTTCGTTTTTACAAAGTCCTTGTAACTGACTAGAATTTTTCTTTTGGTTGGAAAAGTTCTGATCGATTTACGGTTCCAAATGATTGACATGAAATCCCATCAGGATGAATCGCAGCAGCAGCAGGCAAGATGCAAAAGGACGAAAAGCAAAAGGGGGCAGCACTATCGCCGACCTAACTATTGGCTCTCAAGGCAAATACTTCAAAAGAAACGTGGAAGATGAGGTTTCCTATCAACAACAACAACAACATCATCATCAACAACAACAACAGAGTGGAAATCGACGTTCGGGACGATTAGATCGATCTCAAGTGTCGAAATCGGAGGAAATTCAATCCACTTCCTCCGTTCTCATCAGTGCCATCTATAAAGACAAACGCAGGAAAGGAACGGAAGTGGCCGGGAACCACTTTGTTTCGAGTTCACCACAACCGCAACCTGTCGAACAGCTCACGACAACAGAACGATCGCGAGCTGAAACTATGAACAACAACATGGTCGAGTCTCCGTCGAAATGTTCCGCGAGGAAAGTGCCAAAGAAACGGAAGTACGAACCGGAAGAAGAAGAGACGGAAGTGACAATGGTTGTTGAGCAAAACGCTCATCCACCATTACCACAGATATATCAAGAAGAATGTGTTTTAGACAATAGGTGGCGATCTAGAACCACCACCACTAGCACCTCTTGCGGTGACATTGGTTTAGACTTGAATGAGTGGACTGGTCATAGGATTTTGGCCATGGTGGACGGTGTTTATCTTCCGGGTGTCATAAAACATGCTTGGTACAACAGTGAGATCGGTGTTCAGTTGGATCGTGATCACAATCACGAGGTCTTCTACACGGATGTGTTACGGTTGACCAACATGGACGTAATCTCGGACCACAGTCCATCGCAGGACAAGATAGTGGCCGGAATGGAAGTGTGTGCGAGAGTGGACAAAGACGAGAATATTTTTGTACGCGGAACGGTGATGGGAGCTACACTGAAGCCAGTACAATACCACGTGAAACTATTGCCGGACGCGCACGATCAATCGGTCGCCGAAGTCAAGATGGTATCGAGAGCTAATATAAGGCTACTGGAGGCCCCGTGGTTGGACGAAATGAAAATTCAATTGCAGGAGAAGGAAATGCAAGCGGAGATTGAGAATGCGGCGCCTGTTGTCGTTGTTGTCGAACCACCTGTGAGGCATCAGGAGGCACCTCTTCCTCCGCGGCTGGCTCCAATTGTTATAGAGGAGAACTCAGTGACTAGTGGAGGTGATGAGGTGGTCATTGGAGGAGGAGGAGGAGGTGGTGGTGGTGGAGGTGGTGGTGGAGGAGGAGTCACTTCTTCGTCATTCATGACCAACACAACACCACCGATCCATCATCTACTATCGCAACACAATCAAACGGATCGTCACTTCTCGAACGAAGAACTTGCAGATGACGATTCTTCCGAAGACGAACTAAAACGCGAAGATATCCATTTCGGAACAGATGGTAATGGACTAGATTTCTCTGGATACAGAAGTTCATCGTTGACTCCTGGGTCACTGGGACACAGTGGCGGATCTCAGATGGGAGGGTTAATCGGAACTCACACTCGTAAGAGTGACTCGATTCATAGTCGAAGTAGTTCGACTTCGGAACAGATGGGAACTTCTAGGTCTCCGGCTACGACTCCACAGAAATTTAAGAAAGGTGACGTCGTTTCCACGCCGAACGGAATACGAAAGAAATTTAACGGAAAACAATGGAGGCGTTTGTGTTCGAAAGAAGGTTGTACGAAGGAATCGCAGAGGAGAGGTTACTGTTCGAGACATTTATCTCTTAAGGGAAAATCGTTCCGATCGTCGACGACTTCGAACTTTCCCGGTCGTCGTAAGGGACTCCTGAAAGACTCTGCAGGTGGTAAAGAACTGGAATGGGAGGAAACGTCACCCGATGGTGATGCGAGTCCAGCGTTAAGCATCGAGTGCGAACGTCGTTTGGGACGGCGTTTTGATCGAGACGAAACCGAGGCTGCCAACATGTTGGTCTCTCTCGGTAACTCTCGATCGGCAACACCGGCCTTCTCTCCGAACAACACACCACTCAGTGTTTCACCTCGTGGTCAGTCTCAATCGCCACTCATGATGGCACGTGCAAGAGACAATGTTTTCACGCCCATCGGGCGTCCGGCAGCCGTATCTTCGCTGATAGTTTCTCCTACGCGAAACTGGACGAGTCCACCGACTGTCCACGCACATTATCCGGTAGCTATGCCGGCCAATACGGTCATCGGTACAACTGGACAGTACGTTGTTAATCAGACTTCTTCTACGGGACGATCGCTTAGCGAAACATCTTTGCAGAATGTTGCGTGCGAACCGGAACCACACGTGGTTGTGGATCGGCGCATCATACAGATGGTCAGCAGTGTTCCACAATCACAGAGCGTTGGAGCTGGACCAACAGCCACAACGTCCGAACATGACGTGTCTAAACAGATGGCTCTGTTACAACAGGCTCTGAAAGATGCAGTGACCTCTTCTTCGTCATCCCCATCCTCATCCTCATCGAACTCTCAGAAACCTCTTCAGTCCAACACGATGACCACTATTGGTGGTGGTGGTGGCGGCAGTGGTGGTCTTACGACTCTTGTGTATGCTGCAGTACAGCAACATGAGAACATAGTGACCTCACCTGACCTTTCTCCTGCCATGTCACCTCCTTCACATCCTGCTCCTCCTTCTCATCCTCCTCCTCCTCCTCCCCCACCTCCTTCTCTCTTACCTTCAAAACCTAATTTATCATCTCCTGTGGCTACTACGGACCTAACACCACCCCCACCCCCACAACCACCTCAACAACAACAGCAACATCCTAAACCCACACATCTACTTCCAGTACTGACCATTCCTACATCCGGAAACCAGACCAGGGACCAAGTGAATCTGACGTCATCAGTGGTCGAGTCTGGATCTCGACATCAATCAGGTATATCAATGGATATAATTAATTGGTATATAATATACTGGGGTTGGACCATTAAATGGGATTTAAGTCTCCAATTAGATTATGGGATTGAATGCTATGCTACAGTAAGTCAAAGGTAGTACTAAACGCATTTTTTATGTAAAAATATTGACAAGTTTAGCATAAGCTAAGACAAAATAACCATTAAGAATACAAACCATAATGAGCTAAACGTTTTTAGTGAGTGAATCAGTTATAACATGTTTCACTTTATGTGTTGGCCATTCAGAATTGTATATTATGTTCAATTTTTAAGAAAAATTCTCAATTTAACTAAAAAAAAAAATCTTGATTAAAATAAAAAATCCGAATTTATATATATTTTTAGGAATATAATTCGTGATTTCTTTTTTTTTTTCTCTCTAAACCTAGGTTAAGTTAAATCAGTTTTCCATAAAATAAAAATAACTATACATAAATAATTAATTAATAACATGGTTAGGGGAGGGGGGTGTGATCACTTGTAAGAAATTCGGAGAGATTTTTTTGCGCGAACAGGTTCGTATTTCTGGTCATTTGTACCTGGGGTTGTTCGACAATGGAATTTGCTTCCAGAGGATGCTGAGTATGAAGGGGGGGGGGGGAATGTTATGATTTTGGGAATTCTAAGGGAACGCTATTAAATAAAGCAATAATAATTATAATGATGCTGCAATTGAACTTATTTATATTCAAGTGTTGGAATGAATGTTTATTTTGTAAATGCATTTCTATATGCTGCTTCTGAACTAAATGGTGCCTCTGCCACAGGCACCTCTAGGCTACTTTGCAGTGTGATTATTCAAATTTGGAATTTGAGTGAATGGGGTTTTTTTTTATTTCAAATCGATTTTTACGGTTTTCCTGTAAATGAAATAGTAACAAACTAAATAACTAAAAAAAAAAAAAAACTTAAAATTAATAGTATTTAAATTATCTGCATAATTAATATTATTAAAATTAGTAACTATGCAAAAATTCAAATTGTATGCAATGCATTTCACGGTAAATTTTGGCAAAAGATTAAAATTGAATAAATATATATGACATTTCAAGTAGAATAAGAAACTTTAAAAAATGAATAATCTTATAAAAACTTTAATAAGTAATTTTTAAAAGAATTTTAAATAATGTTTTAAAACAAACATTTTACAATATATACAATTATTCTAAATGAAATCTTGTAGGCCTATATCATTATAACATAATTTAATGTATAATATTGTAAATGCTGTGATTCATATGTGTGTGTGTTTGTTTGGAGGGTGGAAAATAGGATTTGGGGGGAGAAATTGATGAGATTAGAGAGACATTTTGAAAGTGGGGGAGGGAGGGGGTGGCTGGCGGGTGCCACATAATTATCATCATCAGTTTCCAGTTATAAGAACTCAATTAAATTGTTCCACAAACTAATTTTATGTCCGAAAAACACAAACACACACACACACACACATAGACAATACGTGGAATTGGGTAGAAAAGATTGGGTGGAGATTTTTAGTATACTCAGTAAGTGAGTGTGTTTTTTTAGAGTTGAACTCTGAATTTATGCTACACTGAACCATCAAATTGAGCGTTTCCGTTTTTGTCATGTGCCAAAATGTACATTATACACTTTTTCTCTTTCACTCTCTCTTTCTCTTGTTAATATAATGTATTATATATATATATTGATAGGAAAAATTTGTCAGTGTGACCAACTTGTGACTCACTCTCTCTCACCTCCCACCTCCACTCCTCGAAAAAAAAAAAGCACAGAACACTCAGGTTACTAGGAATTGCCATTTAGAATATTATGTGTGTTTACACTTTGTATTTCCGTTGAGTCACCTTAAAATGGATAACTTTGAACACGTTTTAACAAGTGAATACAAGAAAAATAAAGGAGGAGGAGGAGGAGAACCATTTAGTAAATGGATCGATCATATTATAACTAAGAGCCATAATACACTTCATATTATATAGGATTATTTTTTAGGAATCTTCTTGTTTGGTCTCAGAATGTGAATCCTGATATTATGAGGCCCGATATGGTGTCAGCAGCAGCAGCAGTTCACCAGACTCTTGCCAGTGGCCCACAACTTTCGATTCAAAGTTTAGTTATCCAGGCGCGCTCTCATTACAGAAAGGAAATAAGACTGTCACATGACGGTAAAGTCTCAAAACTTTGCAACAGTCAGAAAAGCAAATTACAAAATATTATTATGCCAAATAATGTCATATGACTGTCATTACAGTGACAAGCAGTGGCATCATAAGGTATGATTGTCACAATTTTATGACTTGTTTCTGTAATGAGGCCTTAGAAGAGGCTTGTCACAGAAATAAATGCATAAAATTGTGAAAATTATAACTTGTGATGTCGCTCGCTGCTTATAATGCTGTTATCAAGTTATTATTTTAAGACTGCTAAATTAATTTCTGACACCTGTCAGTGGCAGTCATAAATATATGATACATATATGACAGTATTTGTCATACCAGGATAGATCCTGACGTGGATATTAAGTGGAATGAAATTATAAGAGATGGGTGAAAGTTAGCTAAAATTGTCAAAAATTCAGGGAAAATCAGGGTATTTCTTTTATAGAAAGGGTAAAAACTTTTAAATTTTGTAATGCAACTGGTGAAAGCGACCTGAAATTCATAAAATTTAAAAATTTAACAATTTTCATTTAAATTTTGACAGAAATATTTTGGGTCTTTGGCTGATAATAATTATATTGAACCAGTTGCACGAAAATTTCATATTTTTAGGTTGATTACACGTTATTGATTTCGAAAGTTAACCAATGGAATATCACTTTTAAGTATAATGTGCAAAACATGAATATAATATTGCATTTGGTCAGCGAAATTGAACCAAAATCTTAATTTACTTTTTTGTGTGACTGGTTATGAGCTAGATGTCATAGTTTGTTGCCACAGTTAAGACAGTATTATCTTTCTGTCATATGAGCATTTAAAGTGATTTCTAGAATATATTCAACGTTTGTTTAAAAAAAATAAAAGGTAATTTCCTGACGATATCTTTCAAAATAAACGTTTTTTTTATGACAGTTTGAAATTGCTATATTCGTCATCTTAAAAGTACAAGTATTTATTTACTTCACAGTTGAGATTGAAAAACATAAAATTTTGATATTTTGTTGAAACTTGTCATGAAAAATGATTATTATATAAAAAAAATATCACTTATAAATGTCATTTAATAATAACTTTACTAAAGAAAAAAAAACTCCAAACGTTTGAATTTTATTTTTGTAATAAAAAAAAAAAAAAGAAATCACTTCTGAAGTTGTGATATATTGCCCCATGGTAACCATAACAATGAATTTTATTATTGCAAGCAGTTTCTTTAGAATTGAAGGCTAATCAGAAGATATGATTATGAATTTATGGATGGATGGGATTTTGCTTATATTATTAATGTTTGGTGTGCAGTTAAAAAAAAATGTTCATTGTGATATGTGTGTGTTGCTAACTGCTTTGTTTGCAGAAATAGCCTCTTCATAGTATTTAATAACAACCAGACTACTTATTATTATTATACATCTAACATCAACAATGGTATATTATATTATACTATGGTGCAGAGAGAACGAGAGAGAGAAACACAATACTATATGGTAGTAAGAATTTAGTAGGCTTTACAATTGCCACCATTGAAGCGGAGCAATAGAGACGTTGGAGGACGGCCTTGACCTATAAGGGTAGGGAGGGATTGACTGTACAATTGCAATGTGTAGCTAGCTACCTTATATACTGTATAAAAAAAAAAACTACATTATACTACTGCTCTTGTGCAGTTGCTCCACACAATTGCAACAAAAATCGCTATCCAAACTCTTCTCTGTAATATACCTTGGACAACACAACGTATGTTAAAACGTCAGCTCTACTATACTGACAAGGTTGAAGTAGCAGCTTCTGTTTTGTTCGTTGCTACAAAGCATGTTTTTATTAGGTTTGAATGCTGCAGCTGCTTTCTTGCTTGCTTGTTTTTATACGGCTGTTCTTGGTTGGTGTCTACTAGCCTGGGTCTAGAAACTGGAACATATAAGAACAGATTGTCAGATTGCATTTGGAAAATTCGTATATAAAAGAATATTCCCATTTTTTGCTGCAAAGGCTCGTCGCTAGCTAGCTAGCTTACTTACAGCCAAGGCTATATTCTTTTTTTTTTTTCTCAATAATACTCCCTATAGTCTCTCCTATATGTGAGTGTGCAAAGAAAGAAAGATCAATAAACTGCTGTCGGCATTACGTTGCAACGAATTATCCATTGCTCAGTTTCATCGAGTGTACTCATGACCTTGATACCGCCTAAACACGACTTAACTTAAGGGGTGGTGGAGAGGTTGTAAATTAGGTGGTGGTGGTGGTGGTGGTGCGGGGGTCGTTGGCTAGGGAAGAAGTGTGTATGTGCTCCTGCTTGTTTTTCTTATTAGAATGTGGATCATTGTAAATGGTGTAATTGTCAGACTGGTTTTTTTTTATATAGTGGGCCAGTGGTAGACTGGCCAGTGTTTAAAAATGCCTTTATGCCATTTACAGCCTTTGGCCCATCAACCACCATCACCAAATTTTAAAGCCCCCCCCCCCTCTACTATGGACACTGTGTATTGTCTTCATAGCGCTCTACAAGACACGAACTCCAATAAAAAAAAGTGAAACTTCCAAAAGAAAGAAAGATTTCATAATATTTGAGCACCAAAGGAGCTTTTGGCATTGCAATCAATGCAATGCAATAATTGCAAACTACTCAAATGCATTGTCCTGAGAAAATAAAATCACTGTTTGTATGAATTACTATTTTCAGTAATTAGTAATTTACCACATTACTTTTTAAAACATGTAATTTACTAATTTCTAATTGTAATTTTTTTTGTTTTAAATCTAATTACAATTTCTAATTAGTTTTCAATTACTTTTGTTGTTGTAAAATGCCTGATGAAGTCAATGATTATTTGACAACATAAGAAATATTATTTGGACTTGTGTTCTTGTACAAAAATAGTAATTGTAATTATTTTTAATGCTGTAAATTGATAATTGTAATTCATTACTTTTAAAAGTACTTCGTCCCAACATTGGAACAAAAAATCACCAGCTTGTGATGTGCTTCCATTTGTCTCGTTAGAGCAAATTGTTTTGAATTTTTGCAACAAAAAAAAATTAAAAAACTGATATTATGGAATGTTGTTGTCGAGACAGTAGCCACAGGGAAAGGAACCACAATTTGAAGTTCTGGGTTTAGGTGGTGGTGGTGGTGGTGGTAATTGAATGCTGCTGGCTTGGCTACCTCCACAAAATACGTTGAAAAGCATTACTTGCCCGGGAAAGTTTGGCCAGAGAGAGAGAGAGAGAGAGAGAGAGAGAGAGTGCGTGGGGGGTTTATGACAGGATGTTCCAGTCAGTTCAGTCACTCAAACGTGGAATTGACATTTTGTGTGTTTTTGCAAACATTGAATTTGACATTTATTTGACGCAATTGTCTGCTAGAGATAGAGAGAGACCTATTGAGTGAGTGGGGAGAGGTAGGTAACATTAGGAATTGGAATCCAAGGTGACCACTTTGATGCGACGAGTTTTTTTTTTTTTTTTTTACAAATTGCATTATTTATTGCTTAGAAACGGTCGTCCACCAAAATTAATTGAATATCCACACGTTCCCAAAAACACTTTCTTTTTATTCAAGATTAGGATAATTCTCGTTAATATGTATTTTTATTTCTTCTGTATTTGATCCAAAAATGTTTTGAAGCGTTCTCATTTTTTCCCCATTATTGCTGTGACAACTCTCTCTCTCTCTCTCTCTCTCTCTCTCTCTCTCTCTCTCTCCTTTGTCTCTTATGTGGTTGGTGGTGATCATCATCACTATTTGAAATGTTCTTTTCATTGTGTTTTTTTTTGGATGTTTCTGCGATTATAGAGATTCTAGAAAATGTCATGTTCACAAATTCACACAGATATTTATTCAAATTCTTGTTCTTCTTTAGTTAGTTGTAAGTTTGACAGTTGACATAGAAATGCTCGATTTCCATCGATTGAGGTTTGACTCCACCACGGTCTTTCTCTATTTCTTCTCCCCCTTTTTGTGTGCAAATCCATTTCCAATTGAGTTTGCTCTTTGCTGCCTCAATTTCACTCCAGTGTTTCTGTTCTCACTCTGACTCTCATTTTTATTTTTTACCAAATTTCTTATCGCCTTATATATGTATATAGATTTTTTTCATAGGATTAGATTTTGTGTTCTCAGATAATTGTTGTCAAACATGCATTTTTTTGGATAGGTTTTTTTTTTTCCAATATAATTTTCTGAGCGTCAAAGTTGAAAATGAGTCATTATACACGATTACTAGGCAATATACAAAACCAATAATTTTATAGTACAGTAAATCTGCAGAATTGATTGCTTTTTTTAAGGCAAAATGTTCATAATAAAGACCTAAATTTTGTAAAAAGAAAAATATAGGTCTCGTCCACAAACGTTTGCAGCGGTGATTCCCAAAGAGTATGCCACGGGACTCTCGTATGCTGTGAGTTTTGTGATGTATGGAGTTTGTTAATATAATTTCACATTTTCACAGTGGTTTCGCAAAGGTGCGAACACGAATGTGCCATGCGTTTTGCCAAGTGTGCCGCGATTTCTTCAGGCAAAAAATACTAGGCCATCACCAAAAAAAAAGTTTGAGAAACCACTGCTTTACAGTGAGACCAGCCTACTGTATCCAGTTGGCCAACAAAGCCGAATGTGTAGTTTTTTTTTCTCAAAAGGCTTCAAACTGGGTCCACAAAGACCAACAAAAGTCTATCTAGCCCATGAGCTTTTTTTTATGTAGATCTGTAGTTCAGAATGCCTAAATTGCAAAGCATTTTTGTTATTTTCCGAGCAATTCTGTACATTGCATGAAATGCGACTACTTACACTTGATTTAAAATCAAATTGGTGGTTTTGCATATTGCCTAGTAATTGTGCATAATGATTAATTTTTCACTTTGGTGGTGAGATTTATTTCGAAGAATATTGCAATAACAACAAATACAATAATATCCAATATAAAAGCATCTATATGGCTTCTCTCTCTTTTGAATATAATAATGATAAGCACATGGTGATTTTTTTTTTTTTGGCGAGACCAAAGAAAATTATATTTTTTGTTTGGCGATCATTGAGTTTAGGTTTAGTAGAAGAGAAATGAGGGGAGTTAGATATCTCTCCCTGTGTAACTGAACCTAACTTTGAAAAGAGAGAGAGAGAGAGAGAGAGAGAGAGAGAGAAAGTGGGAAGGAAGCCTATTAGAGAAGGCGGCAACTACATACAGTGTACAACAAATACTGTATATATGTGTGTGGTATAGTGTGGGCGATGGAATTCCCGGGGGCCGACCTTTTTTTTTTACATTTCTACTAACAGTCTCTCTTGACTACATATGTCCAGGGGTTTGTTCTCTCTGTTTTCCAGGTTGCAACTTGCACAAAACGAGTCTTTTTGCATTCATATCTACCTATGTTATGTTATTTGCGTGCACCTTTTTGATAAAAATTTGCGGCGAAAGACCTTGCCCCAGACCATGCTTTAGCTATGTGGCTACTAAAACTTAATACAATCCAGTTCTCCAGACTGTGTGTGTGTGTGACTGACTGATAGTGGACGATGTCGTCGTCGTCTCTTTTTTTTTTTTTTGTAAACCCCCCCTCCCCCTCAACATCCCTCATTTTCTTGAACTAAGGGGAGCCTGCAAAACCAAAGGCATTGCTCTTTTTCTTTCTTTGTGAGTTGTCTCAAAAGTTTAAAACTCAACAATTTTTCATGATGATGACGACGATTAAGGCAAAGAAAAAAATGCATTTTCAGTCGAAAACCCTGGTTAGAGGCTAGAAATAGTCACTTACAGAATAGAACTCTAGTAAATAGAACTCTTTAACTGAAAAACGCATTTTTCCGGTTGCTTTATTGATGTTCTCATCCCATCCTTGTTGGACACATGTTAATCTGTGATGGCCAACCTGTGGCCCCGTAAAACAAAAGTGTGCCAATTCTGGATCACTTCAAAGGTTTATTTTTTTTTCAAAATAGGGTTACACCACTTACAAAAGTATTAATCAGGAACGATTTTATAAGAAAATTTTAATAAATTCAATGTTTATTAGTAACTAGAAGAGTAAAGGTATTACATATAAAAGTAATTTCACGATATCTTTCGAAATGAACGTTTGATGGTAGGTTAAATATGGCCTACTGCATTCATTTTGTTATCTTTTGTTTAGGCCTACCAAAGTTAGTGAAAAATGTGTTAAAACGTGAAAAAAATCATTTTTTTTATGCAAGTGTACACGTGTTTAGACAATTTTTAAAGATGAACTCAACGGAGCTAATGTTTGCAGCATGGAAGTTTGAAAATTGACAACTTTAATTTTTTCTTTACAAGTTGATCTTTTTTTTTCATTTTTATTAAACATATATTAATTAACATTGTATTTCCAAAATATGATATTATTCTAGCATTGAATTACATTTAGCATTGATTGTTTCCAGTTTCTAACGAAGTATGAATTTCTTCTTAATTTTGCTTTTTTTAAAAAAAAAAACTTAATGGAAACCATCAAGAAATAACATTTTTATGTCTCCTCCCTCCTCCTCCTCGTATAAATTCTACTGAAATACTTGGGGGTTGATAATGGATTTTTAGATTTTTGGATTTGTTTCACTGTTTTTTTTTTTTCTTAGAAAAAAAAGGGAAAATAAGTCACTGAAATTCTTGTGTATCACATGTTTTATTCTTTAATCCTCTCTGTTGATGCATCATTCCATCCATAATTGTGTAATATACTGTACTGTGTTAGTTCGTTTGCTCTTTTTTGTATACAAGAAGGAAAAGAGAACAACAACAACAACAGATCGTATATATATAATATATAATTCATAGGTGCAAAGAGGTCTGTAAACCTCATACAGTTCAGCTAGTAAATGCTACTAAATAGTGTTATTTACATGGTAAAAACAGAGGGGGGAAAAAGGGTTGGTGGAAAAATTTTCATCTACTTTTTGGTAATAATATACAAGTGCTTGTTTTAATTTGCACAAACACATATATAACAACGTATAGTCAGTCACATATGTTCCTATTTTAAAGCATGTTTCAAAAGCCAGTAATAGATTGCTTACAGCTGGTTAAACGTGTATAAGCTTAGCTAAAATTCACATTTGCTATCAGAATCCCTTTTTTTTTTTACATCATAACCAGTTAAAGCGAAAAATCAGTCATAATGCAGAATCCCTAGTCAGTGTGCACATTCAATAATTAGGTAGTGAACCTACACAATTAATAGCAGTTTATGCATTATGCACAATGTTGATAATTTGTTTTCAGACATTGTTGTGCACAATGTCTGAAAACAAATTAGGCAATGTGCTTGCCTAAAACACGCTATTCACTGTGTAGATTTACTAAACTTAATTGTTGGTATTTTAGTAAATATAACTGATTTAAAGTGGTTTTGCATATTTGTTGTAAATATGCAAAATCAATGATTTCGCATATTTAACTAAATAAAATACAAAAATCAAAGAGTTCGGTTGAATATTTCGCAAAGTTACGTTTTTATGCAATGGGTAGAATATGCCTAAACGAACCATTCTTTTGCAGATAATTCTAAATTTGTATGTAGATTTTCGCACTGTTTTTAGGTCTTTTTGTACAGATTTGCTCCCGAATTCTTGGTTCTATATACATTGTTTAGTAAATGTGCAAAATAACTGATTTTGTATATTGGCTGTAATGTAGTACAAAATACATGCAATGCATATGAGAAATGAAAGAAAAAAACACAACAAAGATAAGACTTAAAAAGGTCGACACACAGGACTCATTCAAAGTATTCGATATATTTTAAAGATGAACATTTTTCTTTTCCTGTTCCGGCTTTGTGTATACAGTACAGTTGTACAGTTTGTATGTTAGAGAGAGGCCCTTCTAGATATATCTAATAAATAAATGCTATATGTACTGTATATATGGACATTTATCGACCATACCATAAGGCAAAAGTACTTTCACTGCAAACTCAACAATGATGATCTCTCTTTTATTTTTTTTTTCCTCTCTCCCAAATGTGTTCCACATTCAAGGAAAACTTAACTTGAGGGTAGAAAGGGGTGGTCTATGTGAGTGTATTTTACTCGGTTGGTTTGAGTCTGCGCTGTTGAAAATGTATGCCAAATCAATATATATAGAAAGAGAGGGAGAATTTGCTGTTCTTCTTCTAATTCTTGTTTTGCAGCCTTGGCATAGCCAAAAGGCGACGTCATCCGGAGATTTTTTTTTTAAAAAGTAGGATTGAGAATGGGGTAAAATGTTTGAGTGTGGTTAATATTTGTGTGTGTGTTCCCTCCCACTCCCCCCCCCCCTCTCCAAAAAAATCCAACCAAATAGACAACCAAAGCATTGATTTTACGTTTAACTCAATTTAGTGAGCACTGAGCACAGAGAGAAAAAAATGCAGACAGAACAATGTAGATTTTCATTGTTTTCTTGTCGACACTTTCATTCATTACAATAAACAGCTTTAGAAGAGAAAAAAAAAAGTTTCAAAGAAACTAACATGTGTTTTGTGTGTGTGTGTCACTGTGTCTTGTCACATATAGTCTTACTGTGTGATCTTAGCATGTCGCAGGCTGAAATTCAAGAATAAAACTTGGTACTTGAAATTCATCTTGAATCTTTTGAGCAAGAGTAGCAACATACCTGTATGTTAATATGTTACAACTAGGGCACGGATTTTCATGCACTATCAAGCAGATGTTTCTCAATCTGTGGCTAAAATAGCCACCAATTGTGAAGTGACGATCACGTTTAGATCAACCAACAATTAGGATTTTTTTTTCTCAATAAAATAAAATTAGATAAAGGTTAGAGCTGTAATTGGCAACTAATAATCACCAGACATTTCGCATCTAACGAGCCTTTTTTTTATTAGAAAAAGTATAATTTTAGTTGCTCTAAGAATGATAATGATTACTTGACAATTGGCACTTGGGACACAAATTTGAGAAATATTTTCTTGATATTACAATAAAAGTCTGAGCAGTAGTTACAAGTAACCGTAAAACTCTCCCAGTTTTGACTATTCAAGATTTATGGCTTGTATTCTTAATGATTGCAAAGTTAAAGCCAGTGCTGAACTTATTAACTTTTACATGTTACTTTCTATCAAAAGTTGATGAGTTTAGCACTCACTTTGGCTTTGCAATAATCATAATCATTAAGAATAAGACCCATATAAGTGTTGCGTTTCCGTCTTCCGTTTCCGGGAGGTATATACTGTTCCTGTGTGACAGTGTGTATGTTTGTGTCTCGTCATAAAACCCTGTGAGTGCTGGTTTGTTGTGTCTGTGCATTTCTTGTAGGCCTACTGTGTTTTTATCATTCAATGTCTTGTGTTTGTCTAGGCTGAATTCTTAGAATTGACGAAACAAGTCACTTACATATACTTGTGTGTGTGTATTTGCCTGTGAAATATAGTTTTGTGAGTGTGTTTCAGATTGTGCGTGTTTCGTGTGCCTTTGATAGATTTTCCAGAATTGACAGTCAGTGACACAATAAAGCAAATAATCCATTTATGTTCCATTGTCTCTATGATAAATACAGATGACAAGTTCACTGTGCTTTATCTTATCTTTTTTTTTTAAGTGTGGAGTGAGGCGGCCTCGGCAGGTCCAATTCCAGTATTTCCCTGGCATTCCATGGTTCCATTTTTAACAAATAACCCACCGACACCGAACAGTGCACCTCCAATCATTACTACCACTCGTGTGTCTGTTAAAAATGAGGCAACTGTCGTGGATCCAACTGTCGAGGAACCGCAGACGCCCTTACAGGGTTCGTGTACAGTTGAGGCTCCCCTTACTTGCAACTTGTAAGGTCTTGAAACACCTATTGTTTCTATTTATAGATCGTGATGATGACGATGATGATGTTTTTGTCTCTACGAGTGAAAATCCGTCGACTGAAGTCACTCCAGCTCCGGTTCCGGCGAAAAGGCGGACGCAATCATTGGGTGCTTTACCTGGGAAAGACGATCCGAAAAGCCCTCGAAAGGTTAAAATTCGAAATTTTTCAGCAAAGGAAACCTGACGATTAGCAACTATTGTGATATTTTGTCTCGATTTCTTTTTAGACAAAAGACAAAGACCACATTCGAAGACCGATGAATGCGTTCATGATCTTTAGTAAACGTCATCGTGCTCTCGTCCATCAACGACATCCGAATCAGGACAATCGGACGGTCAGCAAGATTTTAGGAGAATGGTGGTATGCATTAGATCCACAACAGAAGAAGGAATATCATGATCTCGCTTTTCAGGTCCGATAACGAAATCAACAAAATTCACGCCAAAAAAAATCATTGGTTGTGTGAACCATTATTTGTTCTGTGTTCTTGTGACAGGTTAAAGAAGCTCACTTTAAAGCTCATCCAGACTGGAAATGGTGTAGTCGTGACAGAAAGAAATCCAGTTGCAGCTCACAGTTGAAAGAAGGTGGCAATGGGTTGTCCAAAGTGAGACTGAGTTCTTCGGACGATTCTGTTGCCGTTGCAAAGATGAACGAAGGAGGTGTTGACGATCTCGTTCAAATCGAGAGCTCCGTTACGAGCACAGATGCAAATGTAACTAAGTCGGAGAGCGTCGAGTCGCTTGTTGCCATGTCTTGCATTCCTTCGGAGGTAAGATTCTTATGCAAAAGTGTTTTGTATGATTATCTTGAGCTGTCGTTAACGTCTATCAACGTTGTTGAAGAAGCGACGATCACAGTCACTATCTCACCTTCCCGAATCCGTCGCCGATATGAGAGCAAAGGTCTTGGAGAAAACATCGGAGGACGCTTCTCGTAGTTTATCTTTGCGCAATACCGAAAAGCAAGTCGACAATTCTGTGCCAAAGATAAAACATGCCGAGAGGAGAGTGGCAATATCCGAAGAAACGAGTGACGACGAGAGAATGATTATTTGCGAGGATGAAACTGATTTAGGTACTCATGAAAGACTTAGCCATCTTTTTACGTAATAAAGTCTATAAACCGATTAACACGAAATGGATGGGGGACTGAAATATTTTATATTATTAACCGAATCTCTTGTGTTTTGTATTTAATACAAATTTGCTATCATGATAATGACGAAAAGAGACAACGTATATAATAAAATATAAATAAAACGAATAATGCGACACATTTTTTCTTATTTAAAATTTACAATTTGGCTCCGACTTTACGAAGGATGCATAAAGGAAGTAAATTAGAAAAACTCGAGCCACTCAATTGTGTTTTTTCACGTATGAAAAGGGTTTTACCAAAAAAAAAAAATACTTGCAAAATGAATTATCAATAGAAGCCTTAATTTTTTGTGTGTTAAAATGAAGAGTTTCATGTAAATTTTATTTTATTCATGGAACCACAAAATTTGTTTCGCCGTATCTGATATTTTCAAGTTATCCATCCGAAAGTATGTCAAATGATATGGATATCGGCTAACACGAAAAATATTTTAGGTCTCACGTGGGTAAAACAAAATCTACAAGAAATTCTTTTTTTTTAACACGAAAGGAAAAATTTAAAGTTTTGTTTTCCTAATTCATTTTGAGGACGTTTCGTAAAAAATCCGTTTCATATACGAAAAAAACGAAGACATATTTCGTGTTATGAGATTTTTATTGTTATCTGTTTTTGTGTTATCAGATTGTTATTATCCATTTTTGTTTGTTTGTATGTAGATGGATCTGTAACGACGCGACCAGACGACATTGATCTCAAGTGTAAAGAACGAGTATCCGATTCGGATAGTGAGGGTCATTCCGACGACGAACCTCTTATCGAGAACAAAGCGTTTCCTCAGCAGCGGTTTTCTCCAGTCATGAGACAGACGTCAAGTGCCGATGTGACTTACCGTCCTAAACCGATCAAAGCACGGCCTTCGTCTTCGCCGCGACCAAACGCGACCGATCTCTCGTCGGAGCTCGGTCCTCGAAGCTCGGGACCTGGATTTCAACCGACGGGATCAGTGTTTCAGGATGTGTCTCAGTCTCCACGGATCACATCGAATCTAAACGTAACCTTTTCATCTGCGTTGGTGTCTACGTCCGTCGAATCGAAGATGTCGACTGTTCACTCTTCTTCTTCTAACGACGTGTTTCGTTCGGCCCGACGCGGAAGTGGAAGCCCCATCGTAACTACAAATGGATCTCGATTTTCACATATCTATGTGAAGCCAAATACTTTAAAAGCGGAACAACAATCCGCAATGGTTGGTTACACAAACTTGGGTGCGAATACATTTCATATGGTTACGAATTGGGCACCCGGTTCGGTTCATCCTCAACCGAGCAACGTTTTGAAAGCTTCCAGAGTTGTTACATCGTTGCCACCATCGTCATTGAACAAACAACATGTCATAATGGAGACGAGGACGAGTGGTGTCGAACAGAATTGTCGAGAACGAAGTCGGTTGATGTCTTCGCAAAATCTTCCACCGCCTTTGACCATTCCAACATTGGTCAGTGTGGGAACATCGAGTTTTCCCGTCATTCCGGGTGGTCAGGGTAATCCCGTCGTTAGTCTTGCATCCATTCCTTCGGCTCCCATCTTAACGCCCTCTTCTACTAATCAGTTCCAACACAGGATCGAACCGAGATCTGATACCGTTCCAGTACAAATTAACCTTCAGTCCTCTTCTCCAAAGAGTCCTGCAAATACAATTCAGCTCGTACCGAGTCCAGGTGTAACTCACTATAGTATGACTATCGTGAACCCTGCAACTCATGCAACTATCGCAAAAATGCCCAATTTTGTATCGGTGTCCACCTTGCCGTCCGTTTCACCCAGTCAGGGTCCATTAACTTCGTTGTCGTCTGTTACTGCACCGGGTTTTCTAACCACTTCTATTAAGAATGTTATTACGACATCCAGTTCTAAGAATATGGACGTTACGGGAGCAGGTATCCCGACATCTTCGCCTGCAATGTTGACTAACTTTTTACTGAAAGTCGGAGGACCCGAAAGTGGTCAGTTATCGACGACTCCGACGGCGGGAATTCAAACGCCGACAGATCGAACTCCTCCAGCTCAACTTCAGTATATTTTGCCATCGTTCACTCTCCATGCGTCTCCGTTAGGAAAGGTTCCAACCAATGTTCTTTCTATGACTTTGCCCGGTGGAAGTGTTCCCGGTGGTGGCATACAAATAGCTATTCCTGGAGGAATACAGGCTCTCGCATCCAGTGTTCCTCCTTCGGCAGCAACTCAAGGAAAGATTCAGATAAGACCGATAGTAGCTCACAAAATGGGAGTACCAACTGTTAATACGGGTGGTGCTATCGGAACGTCTCGCTTTCAAGTGGGCGAAATATCAAAGTCATCCAGTAGTGTAATTGTGGGAAAACCATTTAATAAGTCGGTTGTTACAGCGACTGCTGTTTCTGGTGGGCCACAAACTGTCACATTGGGGCATCAGCTGGCTGTGCCTCAGACTCAGATTCAGCTGGCTTCATCTGATCAAACCGTGACTATGTCGCCGTCGGCGAACGTTTCTTCGTCACCAAGATTAGTAGTCCCGTCGACCTCCAGGTAGCGACTTTGCAGTCTGAGTTGTTTGAAACTTTTCTAACTAACTCTTGTTATTTATTTTTCAGTAGGTTGACTTACATTTCGCCAGTACACACTCAAAGTGTTATTCCTCAGGTTTCGCAACAGAGTTTACTTAGTTCAGCCACATCTCCTCGTCCTTCTCTTATAAGGCACACTGAGGCTCCAGGTCAGTTCTAACTTAAAAATGACGTTTCCGCTGCAGGTTTTTTTTCGAAGTTGGGTTTTTGGCTGCATTAGGTGGTTTTTGATTTTCGAACTCTGTTTACTGTGTCTTTCAGGTGCGAAATGAAAAGACACTTGTACAATTATGTGTTTTAGAAACTAGAACGGTTGCTCGTTCACTTCAGTTTATTTTGATGTTGATATATTTCAAAATAAAACAGATGATATTTTCTTAATTTGTGTTTATAAAAAAGGTTTATTTTGAAAGATTTCAACATGAAAATATGCATAAGCTATTCTTCTAGTTTCTAAAACACTTTCGATTTTCTCTTAATTTTGCTCCTGAACCAAAGTTCGAAAATCAATTGTTCATAAACGTCAAGCAAACATTTTTAGAGACAATAATTATAATTGTTTACGACTGGAATGATAGAAAACCATTGCTAAATGATTTTTTCCCATGGCAATATCTTTAAGAAAATAAACGTTTTTCTAGTGGGTGATAAACATTTCACAGAAATTACTCTTCGCTTTGTTAACCTGTCATAAATATTTGAAAGTATGACCAACTATCCTAGTTTCTAAAGCACATTTTCACAATGTTTCTTTTTGAAAAAAAAAAGTTTGCTTTGAAGATCCTAAATTTCCTCATAACTTTAAGGGTTAATTCAACAATCGAGCCATTCTTAAGAGTTTCGGTTCATCCGTTTACAGAAAGGATTATTGGTGCTAACATTGTGTCCTCGCCGGCGAGTTCAACATCTGTTGTCACCCACATCCCGACCAAAATGTTCACGTCTCCAACGACACACGCTCCACTCAAGTTGACACCGACAACACCGAAGAGTTCTCCTTCTCCACAGTTTTACACTGGTATAACCATTGTTTCTCAAACTGTCTTTACATATGAGTTGTTTTTTTTCCTTTCAAAAAGGCACATGTCCTTATTTTGACCTAGCCTATTTTATTGTAGCTTTGTAATCAGAACTTGAATCGATATTTGTAATAATGTTTTTTTAACTAAGAAGAAAATATCCCAAAGTAAAAGCCACAACAAATTCAGGTTTTTTTTATATGTAGTTTTCAAGTATAGAAGGATTCGTTTTTTTTGTTGGTGTTTTAATGAAAAAATTGAGTAACGGGGACATGTGACGTTTTGAAGAAAAAAAGCTCTTCATATATTATCAATGAAGAGTATATCATAAGTAACAATTGGCTTTATCAGGGGTTCTGAATCTCAAGTCTGGAATGGTTACCCATTTCGCCAGTCCACAGGCAGTCAGTCCAGTCATAATGGGAACGGACGGATGTGTTAGTTTAGCGACGCCACAGGGACGGCCTCAGAAGGTCAAAGCCTCCGTTGTTACTGTTCCTTCATCTGTCCAAGAGGACAGTAAGCGTACAACGTCGGTTCCGGTTCCTTCACGCGTTTGTAATACTGAAATGAGTCCTCCAATGAGACCTAAGGACATTCCAAAGGGTGCTGCACATATCTCGAGCCCATTTTTTTCTTTTTTTTTGCTGACTTGTTGTTGACTTGTTTGGTTACAGGGCAGCATGTTTTAGTTTCGCAGTCTCCAACTCGTGAACAAGGTCCTCCGATCAGAACCGGAGTCATCGAGTCCGGAGCTGCGGCACGGCAACAGAGTGGAAGTGGAGCAACTTCGGGATTAGCTACAATAGTAAACGTGCGTTCTGAAAGTTTGAAGATTTTTATGCCACATTGAGTTTCATCATCTTTTTTTTTTTGTATAATTAGGCATCAAAGTCATCGGAAGCAAATGACGACAAAGCAGATCCCGAGAATCAAACGTCGACGGAGCGTATTTTTGTTTTAGCTCCGACTCCGGCTCAATTAGGACGCACAAAACGGATGTCGGCAGGTCTGTTGTCTTTGTTTCTATAAGGTGGTTTCTGACTCATAGACCGTTGATTTTCTATCCAGATTCTCAAGGATCGAAGTCGTCGTCTTCATCAGCATCATCTCAAGTAGAAACGTCGACCGTCGAGACGACAACGATGGCACCATCACAACCACAGAGTACAGAACTTGGAACACCATCTCCGTTATGTAAGATGATGTTGGCCCCTCCGATGGCAAAAGAACCTCCTAGTCCTAGAAGACCAATTCTGAAGAAGACTATCGAAGACGGTTCTCGAGACAAGTCAGTTGTCGTCAATAGTGATGATGATGATGATGATGTTTTTATAACGGTAGCGTTTCTTAATTTATGTGTTCATTTTCAGGGTTCTACAAGAAGTGGATTTCTCTAAAAGATTTGCGAGACTTCCTGAATTTAATCCCGAAGAATGTCAGTCACCAAGCGCACTAACGTTGTCACATAGTCCGCGAACGTTCGTGCAGAGCTATAGAAAGAAGAGACGAACTTCCGGTGAGTCAATTTTTTTAATACTCTTGTTCCGAGCTTTTAAATGACGTTTTTAAGAAAAAGAACAAGTTCGTATTTTTTATTCAGGTGAAAAATTTGAAAATTCTTTTTACACTCAATGATTAGTTAAAACTAAAACTTGCACAATTTAGAACGTATATTTGAATGACATTTTATTATGAATCTTATTGATTGAATGAATGGCTTATTTTCAAAATTTAAAATATATTAGTTTTTGTGGTTTTTGAATTGTAAAGATTAAAAGACTAGAAGGGTAGCTCAATAATTAAGGTGCATTATTTTCACGTATATATTTTAAAATCCACTTTTCTGTGAGTTTGAAAAGGACTCAACTGGATGCAAACGATTTTTTTAAATGTTTTGTCTATAAAAAGTTTATTTTGAAAGATATCAACATGAAAATACTATTAAGTGACTCGGCTACCCCCTTATAGTTTGTAACATATTTTCAATTTCATATTAGCTGTTCATAAAACATCTTAAAAGTGGTGATTTTTGTTATCAATTCCTGCTGCTTTTCATTCAATCTTGTAAAACGTGATGTTGGTTATTCTTAGTCGTACAAGATGACTCCGAACAAGATCCGTCGTCAGCAAAGCAGTGGCGGTACTCCAGTAGCTCGGAATGTGGAACTCCGAAAACACCAAAGAGTGCCAAAGTAGAAGGGAATAAATTCTTTGGAGAGGATTTCAGTTTGGAAGTTATTTCCGATACGGCTTCAAACAGAATGGGTGAGAATGCCGATCGTACTAGATCGTTTACAGAATATTCCGACGGTGAAATCAACTCTCCGCGGACACCAAAGACACCTCGAGAGGGAAGCGGTGACAAGAGTTATTCTTCGTTGAGACGAACGCTCGATCAGAGGAGACAACTCGTGATGCAGTTGTTTCAAGAACACGGGTTCTTTCCAAGTGGTCCGTTTTTACTTTTGAACGTTTTGTCTTCTGTTGTCTTTATTCCCCCCCCCCCCCTTTGTTTTTCAGGTCAAGCAACCAGCTCCTTCCAATCTAAACATACCGATATCTTCCCTACAAAGACCTGTTTGCAATTAAAGATACGTGAGGTACGTCAGAAGTTGATGGCAAACAGTACGGTATCTGCGACAACATCGTCATCGTCGTCCTCTCAAACGGTGACGACACCGACGATCGCTCTTCCGTCTCCTACTGTCGTAGTAACAGGTATTAATGGTGCCACGTAATCCGAGTTTTTCGGATTTAAGAAAACGTACAAATCAACGAAATAACGACATCCAGCGTCCGTTTCAGGTGTCGTTCAATCGTCGTCGTTGTCGTCTAACAGCAAACAATCGACAGTTAGCGGGTTAACTACGATCGCAACCACCACCACCGCTGCCGCATCTCAACAACATCAGCCGCTAACACCCCCTCCTTCAGCTCAGGATGTAATTTCTTCTTCGTCAGCCACCACCACCACTACCACCAACGTTGACGTAATAGACCAAGGAAGCGGTAGCAGTACTGATAATAATGTTGCCTTCTAGTTTAGAGAGTGCACGTGGCACTGCCGCAATGTTTGTATCGTGATTATTTCATATGGGGTTACTTGAAAACCGCAAAAATTTACAGGAAGTTTTCAGAAAACAGTTAGAATGTCGCAGTAATTGGTAGGAAATAATAAAACTACGGGGAAGAGATTTCTGCGTTTTGTCGATTCCATTTTATACTTGTACGCATTTTGTGGTACAAATGATAATTTTTACAAGTTTCACTCTTCTTTTCTAGTGTGTAGAGAGAGAGAGAGAAATGTAGAAATTATCTCTCTCCTTATTAGCAGAGGTGTTTGTACATTTGTACGTAACCTACCGTTTTCTTCAGGCATTTGTTGATTATATCGAGAGTTAGAAACGAGAGAAAGTTGAGTTTTGAGATAAGAACTGTGTGAGGTTTGCTTGTTATGTTTTTATTTTGGAATTGTTGTTGTTGCGTGATGTGTTGCGGATACAGGGTTAAAAAGAAAGTTTGTGTCATGTTTACGCTTAAAAAAAGGAATTGCAATGCTTTAAAAGAAGAGTTTTAAGTACAAATGTTACTACAAAAAAATGTCTGTATGTGTTAACTGTTCGGTCTTTTTTTATGCGGTAGTCTCAAATATGAATTCTTTGAAATTTATCTTTTTTTTTATAAAAAAAAAGCTATAAATGAAATGTAACATATGTATAAAAAAAAAGTAAGAGCTGTTTTAGGAGAATCTCCTTAGAACGTGTTTGTTAAAGGCTAGAAACCACTTAAGTGGTCGTTTTTAATGGGTTTTCTTGATGTTTGCAAAAAGAAAGGGGTTTTTGATTGCTTCAGTTGCTTTAGAGCTGTATCTTATATATAAATATAAATAGCTCTTATTTTAATTCGTAAGAGATTCTCGGGCATTTCACCGTTTGCTGTTGAGTTAGAAAATTCGAATGGATGATTTCTGTTCGTTATATAGAAATCTTACAAGCTCTTTGAGAAAAGTCGAGAAGAAGTTCACGGAAGTTAGAAATCTGTTCATCTTCTCGAGACTTTTTTTACGTTTTTTTTTTTTTTTTTAAAAAAAGAGCTCCTATGATTTCTATATACCATATGTATATATTATACATAGCATGTTGTTGTTGTTGTTGTTGTTTTTTAATAATGTAACTTCATTTTTTTTGTTTTTATTGTTTGTAATATATTTAACTTGTAGATTAGTTTTTTTTTTGAATCAGAATATCACAAACTTAAATGTTAAAAGTAACAGATTTTTAAAAACGTAGAGCCAAACATAAATCTGTTTCTTGTTTTTAGACTAAAATCAGTTTGTAAAAAAAACACACTGCTTTTGCTCTGTTTTTTTTTTTAATCAAATGTCATCTGAATTTTAAAAGTTCAGTTAATTTCAGTTTGAAGAGAGGAAAAGTGAAGCAATTTTAACAAAAATTAAATTTTGACCAAATGTTATTTTTCTTTTTCGTTTTTGGTCATATATCTATATTTTAATAATGTAATATCATCGCCTTTCTAATATGTTAATTGCTATATTTATGTATATGTATATAGCTGACTTGAGTGAGAGAAATTGTTTTTCCTCCCTCCACCCCCTACTTTCTTATATGATAGGCCTAATATTTGTATAGAATGTTATTATAAATTCAGTCTAGTTTTTAAAATTTAACCCCCAGTTTTTTTTGTGTAGCTAATTAATTATTGATTGCCTTTACACAAAATGTTTTATGACAGTTCTGTTTTACAGGGTAGGAAAAAAATATATATGATACAGTAATTGTATATTTGTCCCATAAAACTAAATTTGAAGTGTTTGTAATAACTGTTTTTAGAAGAAGGAAAGGGGGTACATTGTCCCCTTCCTTCTTTCCTCACTGCTCTATTGGCCCCATTACACCCCTTAACCACGACTCAAGGGCCTTTCTAAACCAAGGCTCCTAGACTTCCTTAACTTTTGACATCCTGAAGATCCCCCCAACCTTAATTTAAGTGCTTGATCATTAATGTTAATGAACACAAAACAAAATATGCCACTGTTTTTTTGCTTAATAAGTGTGCAAAAACTATTTTTATTCCAATATGAAACAGAAATAGATGAAATAAGCAAATTATAACCTAATAAATAGGTGATATAAAAGTTTTTATTCTCATTTGTCAAAAAAAATTATTTCTTTATATAAAAAAAGTAATTTATAGTATATTTATTATTTATATTGTGAATTACTTTTTTTTTTAAATATTTTTTTCATTTCTTATAAAAGTGAAACAAATTCGAAATTATTTTTATTTTATGAAGTGGGAGTTACAAAAGTAACTTCCTTTTTTTTTACAAGAAAATTATATAGAGGTAGCTCAACTTCATATTAGACAAATGGTTCACTATTCCTTTTACTGTTATTTTTCCTTTTTTTTACAAAGAGAACATTGATTTTTTTTTACAAGGATATCTAATGTTTTTGTACATTATATTTAATCAGATTGTAACTAAGAATTTTTTTTAGCTCTAAGCAGAGGTGGCGCGATCTATTAGCCACACACAATCCTAGTTACCTAGAGCTATGTACAGTATTTATCTTGGTTTCTTGGGGGAGCGGGAAGAAAGGGCGCATTTAATGACAACTAGCACTAGATGGCGCTCACTTTTATACAAATTTCACATCACTTTTAAAAAAAACCTGAACAATTTTTCGCTACGTTGCGCTACTTTAATAATAAAGTGGGGCAGTGGCGGCGGCGCACCGACAACCAATCATAATTTTATTATAGCCTCAAGAAACTAAAAATTCTTCACTATTTTTATGTTTATTTGTTGTTTTCTTATGATAAACTTAAAACAAATTGAGCTACAATGTTTAATTAGCAGCATTATTTAAATATTTTGAATAACAATAATTCAATATTCCTGAAAATGGTGGCGGCTAACCATTTTTTGTTTGTTTGCTCCTTTCGTTTAATAAGAAAATCTTAAAACCGCTCAGAATACTCATTAAATGTAGTGTGAATTCGATGCGTGATGGCAATCTAGACGTGTCATTTCACTTATTTCACGTGTGAGTTTTCCTTTTACAATCGCTCTTTCGACCATTCAGTATGGAATCGTGTATATCGAGTTAATTAACATGTGTCAGGTGTAAAAAAAATATCTTTAGTAAATTTCTATAGGTTAATATGACGTCCAGTACATTTACAATACTATGTATGAATGACCGCACTTATTGTCCATTGCTCTTATTTAGGCAGAAGAAGAAGAAAAAAATCATTACATTTCATAACATGGTTCAACTAAAACGACGACAACTGTTTTTTTTAACAACTTACGAAAGAATTTTAAAGGCTCTTAGAAACCAGAAAAGTAAACAAATTTACAGTGGTAATTTTCAAGATCATATCTTTAAAAATAAACTTTTTATAGCAATTTGAAAAAATGACAAAAAAAAAAAATTACGGTTTTGAAAGAAAATAACTCGTAAAATTTCGTCTTATTCAAACTGCCATGAAAAGTTTATTTTTTTAAAAATATCTATATTGAATAATTACATCTACAAATGCATTTACTCTTCTAGTTTATAATAAAACTTAGAAATAATTTATTAAGTTGTTTTAATAGTTATTGTTGTTTTCGAAACCGTGTGTAAAATGCAAAGATTTTATGTTTCACCTCAAAATACATCACATTTTAACAATGTTTTTTCTTCTCTACTTTGTTTAAGGGACTTCTTTGCTGGGAATTCTTCTTGCTGGCTACTTAGCACAACAATATCTTCCACCACCGACTCCTAAACTAGTTGGAATCGATCTGGGAACAACCTACTCATGTATAGGAGTCTACGAAGCAGTCACTGGTCGTATAACGATCATTCCAACCAAAGATGGACACTTGACCATTCCGAGTATAGTCCACTTTGGTGAAAACGAGATTAGCACGGGTTACGAAGCTCTGAATCGAGCCAAAACGGATCCTCGTAACACGATCTACGATGCAAAACGACTCATCGGAAAACAGTTCACGTTGGAAGAGATCGAACGAATGAGTGGGCACTATCCATTCAGAGTGAGAATGACCACTGGTCATCGTCTTCAAGGTCGTCTACTTTTAACAACACTTTCAATTCAGTATTTTTATCTTCAATTTTAGATCGATCTCGACGGTGGATCGATGGCTAAGATGGTGATTGGGACTCGAGAAAACCAAACAACGGTTACACCTGAATTTGTAGGCTCAAGAATCATCGATGTTCTACGAACGGCTGCCGAAACGAATCTCGGAGTATCGGTGACGAAAGCAGTGATGGCTGTTCCTGCCGAATTTGATGAAATGCAAAGGAATTTCACCAAATCTGCTGCCAAACTAGCAGGTTTAAACCTCAAGTCTTTCGTATTATTATCGGCATCGATTTATTTTGACTTTTTATTGTTGTTTGATTTTTTTTTAAAAAAAGGTTTGGATGTCCTACGCATAATAAACGAACCGACTGCGGCTGCGTTGGCTTATGGACTTCACAAGAAGGAGAACGTCAACAATGTGATGGTCGTTGATTTGGGAGGAGGAACTTCGGACGTTTCCATCTTGAACGTACAACACGGAATGTTTCTAACATCGGCCATTGCAGGTTAGTCAATTTCTTGTTTCGCTTTTGACGTTCTAAACCTTTCAATCAGGGTCCAATTATGAAGATTTAAATCAAGTTGGATTATAAACAGCTGATTTTCAAACTCTTTATTTATTATGCGTTTCAGAAGAGAAAACACTAAGGGGGAAATTTGAAAGTGTGCTAGAAACGAGAACGGTAACTTAAGGGTATTTTCATGGTTATATCTTTCAAAATAAACTTTTTATAGAATAAACTTTTAATCGCTTAAAATGTTTATTTGAAAGATATCAACATGTAAAATACCCTTACGTGGTTAAGCGACCCTTCTAGTTTGTCAAATTTCTCGTAATTTTACACCTGAAAGACAGAATAACAAGCGTTTAAGGGGCGTTTACACTTTAAAACCACCTTATGATGGTTTATGAACAACTGATGTTCGAATTCTGATTTTTCTATCTTTCAGGTGCAAAATTAAGAGAAACTTGAATGAGTTTTAGAAACTAGAGTGGCAGCTCAATCACTTAATTGAATTTTCATGTCAAAATAAACTTTTTATAGACAAAAACTAAGAAAATATCGTCTGCTTATAATTGGATCATTTCCAAACTGACATAAGAAGCTGATTTTAAAATATATCAACATGAAAATACTTTGATTGAGCTACCTTTCTAGTTTTTAAAACACGTAGTTTCTCATCATTTTGCACCTGAAAAACAACAACAGAATCACCAGTTTGAGATACGTTCAAACTTTAAAACCACATTAATTAATCTCCAAAATAGGTAACAACTATTTGGGTGGTCAAGACTTTAATCGGAGATTATTTGATCATTTACTGCGGTTCGTCGAAAACGAAACTGGATCGAAACTTACGGACGCTGAAGAGATCCACGCGTTACAACAAACGATAGAAGAAGCAAAACTGAACCTAACAAACGTGGATGTCGTACGATTGAACATTCCATTCAGATCGCTAAACTACGTACTCGATTACGATCTAACTCGCGATACATTCGAGAAAGTGAACAGTGATCTTTTTGCAAAAGTGGTACAACTGTTGGATACAGTTTTGAACGAATCCGAACTAAAAGCTGAAGACATCGACGAGATCGTTCTCGTCGGTGGATCGACCAGAATACCAAAAGTGAGACAGATCATCGCAGAATATTTCGGTAAACCACCGAACACGAACTTAGATCCCGAATTGGCCGTGGGACACGGAGTCGCACTTCAGGCCGGAATAATTGGAGGAATGTGGCCTCTACAGGTCAGTGCCATCGAGATACCGACAAAACTAAGAAAGATACATCTAAAGTGACCTCTCGTAGTTCGTGTATATTGTAAAAAGAAAATTGTTTTTATTTATTAAATGATAACATTTGTGTTCGATATAATTTCAATTTCATTTTTTTTTGGGAACGGTTTCAAAGTGTTTTAGGACGTCTAAACAACAAGATGTGTGGTTCTGTAAAAGTTTACAACACAAGTTTTCATCATAACACCATTTATAGGTGATTACAAGGTGAAAAGTCTTACCGGGGCCGTGTAACATATAATGAATCCAACCGGGTGATTGTTGAACTCCTATGTTTCTCCATTCGGTTTCGCTCATCAAATGGGTTCTCGGAACTAATTTTGCTATTTCCGGTGGTAAAACAACATGTCTAATAGTGAGTGAATCAAGATGATCAAACAATAGGAAGAAAACAGAATAAACATGTTGGAGAAGTTGAAATAGAGATTTAGCTAAAAGAAAAAAAATTAACTAAATTACATCAATTAACACGTGGTTTTTCTCTCAGCTAAAACTACTGCGTATCATTGCATAATCACAAGAACACGTGCACAGAGTCGTAAAACAAGGGTGTCCTGGTCGAAACTATCTGGGAAGGACTCCTTTTGGTGTTTTTGCTGTTTCATTTGTTTCATTTTACTTTTCGTTATGAATGTACACTTAACATTACAAACAATTGAAAATTCAACTTGAAAGGGAAGTAATTAGGAACACTGGCGTAGCTAGGCACCCGCAGGACCCGCAACTGCGGGGGGGGGGGGGGCGCAGCAGGTTTGGGGGCGCAAAAAACAAAATGAAAGTCGATGCATTTTCAAAAATAATTGAATAAATTACGCAAGTGATTCCGAATCACTCGCTTAATTTATTGTTATTTTCAAATATAAATCGACTTTCATTTCGTTTATTGTGCTTAGAAATTTTTATAGGGGGTACTATTTTGATGAACAGCGGAAAGGTCCGAAAAACGGTACGAACAGTCGGAAAAATAGTAGGAGCAGTCCGAACGTTTGGTTTAGTAAACTTAAGTTGTTGCAGGGGGTCTAGTGGGAGCAGACCCCGACTTTTTTTTTAAAGAATTATTAAATCAAATTAGTCCATTGTTCCGACTGTTCTGTAATTTGTTCAATGGGAGGAACGGTCGGAAAAATGGACAAATTTGATTTAATAACGCTAAAAAAATGGGGGGCTGCGCCCCCCAGGCCCCCTGCAACAATCTTCATTTTACTAAACCTAACCTTCCGACTGTTCTTACTGATCCGCCGTTCATCAAAATAGCACCTCTCCCCAGTATGAGGCTAAGTGGAGGGGGACTTAAAGGGAGCGCAACGTTTTAAGCAGCCCGGGGGGGGGGGCGCAAAGTTTTAAGCAGCCCGGGGGGGGGGGCGCAAAGTTTTACGCGGCGGGGGGGGGGGGGGCGCAACCAAGCCTAGCTACGCCACTGATTAGGAACATTATAAATTATTAATTATTCATTAGTAAGTGTATGTTGTCGTTCGGGGGCGGCTCCTTGAAGAAAGGACCAGTAAAACCCACTAGTAAAGGTATGGGCCTTGCACGTGCGTTTGCACTCCCCCCACACACACACACAAAAGGAATGTGTCATCACAAAAACACGTGTGTTTTCCCGCCAAAATGCACAATAGGTTTCCCGCCAAAATGCAAAAGAGAGAAAAGGAAAAAGTTTTGCTTTACCTGTATTCGTAGGTGTCATCACAGTATTTCTCTGAATATTGAATTGAAGAGTTTGGCATTTGGAAAATTGTCTAAAAATTCTCATTTAAAAGAAATAAAATAAGCACATAATATAAACATAGTGTTTTTTTTTATGAATGAAAAAGCCGACAAAGGCAACTTACTATTAGAAATGCAATCTGTGATCAGGCTGTCAAAACATACGATTTCGCTTACACTACTGCAGTTTACTAAGCATTAACTAAACTACAGACATTAAATTGTATGCAATGCAAATATATTTTAAAACACACGCAAAAGTCAAAACCAAACAAAAATTTACATGAGAAAGACAACAATGTACGGATAAAGCGTAAAATTGCTCCCTTTTAAAAGTGGCTGCAATTCGTTTGTATTGTAATAGCTACTTTTTCGCTCACTGTCTTTCTCGCGCCAATTTTTAAGCCAAGCGACTAAAATAACAGCCGCCGGCCGCCGTTTAAATTTCACTTTAATTTTCATTAATTAATTTCCTTATAAAAATTTGATATTTAAATTATTTTTTAAAGAATTGATCGAAATCGGACAAAACATGTTATCCCAAATTTAAAAAAAAAAAGAATTAAAGTTTTCAACAAAATAATATTGAAATTATAGATCAAAATTAATAAACATTCCTCTAAATATATAGTTTTTGAACTTTGTTTCTAAGTTATAACTCATATAATAAAAAAGTTATTCAACTATATGTTTTCAGTTTCAATATTTATTTTAAGTTTCCCCCTTATAGACTTTAATATTGTTTTCTATGGTACATATGTTCAATATGTATTCCACATGACGTCATGCACAAACTAACCAATGAACACTACCTTTGTTATCGGTATCTCCTCCTCCTCTCATAGAATGATTCAAGATGGTCGTCGTTAATCAGCTGTATTTCAATAATTTCCAGTTCATAACTTCATAAAATGGATGACCTTAAGGTGTTATATTTTCTATTTTACTTGTTCTTACTATGTGTTTCGTCGTGTGTTTCAGACGTACGATCTTTATTTCTTTTCAGTATGTATCAAGAGGTATTATTTGTGGAATCCGTGATTCAATATGTGGGACAGTAATGGTCATCCAACTGGACAAAGCTCAGGGTCAAGTGGCCAAAACGAAACAACGTCCAACCGAAGAACTAAGCACGTTAGCCAAAAGACGAGCAGCTAATTCACCCAAACAGCCAAAGACACCGAAAAAAGAGTCTCTCAATTACGACCTTATAAACTCTTTTTTATCAGTTTCATCTGACCTTTGATCTTTTATTTTTTTGGTTTTTAAACAGAGAGCCAAGAGTCATTCATAGGATATTACAGTGTTGTGCCCTTAATGGAGGTGTCTTTTGGGTTTGTAGGACCTTTGATTCTTAAGATGAACAAGCTGGCGTTAAACACGGACTGTTTTCGTTCTTTCGATAGATCAGCATTTTAGCGTTTAACAGTTTGGTTTTACCGGCCCTTCGTACATTGACGCACCTCATTTTCGGTTTGTTTTGTATAAAACGCTTTCGTAATAATTTAAAACGACCTTGTTTTATGTTAACTCGTAGGTGGATCTCCAGGATTGGCTGTTGCCGTTTGGTCGTGGTTGAAACCGATGCTTTCGTACACTTTTGGAACACTCTGGGTCCTTCCTTTGTTTATTTTGAGCAAAATAGTCAACAGTCTTTGGTTTCAGGTCTTTTTTACTTTTATATTTTAATGTTATTGAATTTATTTTTCTGTCAAAAGTTTTATTAAAACTCAATATTCAGAATTTTAGTAAGTAACTTTAAGAAATTGAAAGTGTTTTAGAAACAAGAAAAACAGCTGATTTGCTTGTATTTTGGTCCAACTGGAAGTGAAAATAAAATTGTTCCTAAAACATCATAAAAAGCTTATTTTAAAGATTTAAACAATTAAAAACTAGTTAAGTGATTCATTTACTGGTCTAGTCTCTTAAACGCTTTCAATTTCTACTTGATTTTGCTTATAATAACCAGAGTTTTATTTTCTTCTGTCATTGTTGTTTCATTTGCATATTTCGCAACCGCGTTTTGTTTTTTCCGAATGAATTTGTTTCAGGACATCGCTGATTCTGCTTATCGTCACACTCGAGGCCGTCCTCATCTCCTACCTAGTTTCAGCATACTGATAGCCGACGCTTTGTTCAGCGTCCTCATCCAAGCTTTGTTTTTAGTTCAGGGTATGGTATTCAGTCTCCTGCCCATCGTGGCCATCGGTCAATTGATTAGTATCTTACACATGTGCCTCCTTTATTCGATGTATGCTTTCGAGTACAAATGGTTCAATATGGGTTCGTAACGATATTCTCGTTAGACAATTTTTAGAAGAAAAACATCAGTTCATTTCGTTTTATTACCGGTTTTTTTTTTAGGTTGGGAATTACATAAGCGGTTGTCTTTTATTGAGAACAACTGGCCGTATTTCGTTGGTTTTGGGCTTCCTTTAGCCATTCTTACTGCATTGCCGTCGTCTTATGTCATTAGGTTTGATTTCAAACACTATTTTTTGAATTAAATTTGAAGTTAACTGACATTGATTTATGTTTTCGTTACAAAGCGGTTGCGTTTTTTCGATTCTATTTCCTCTTTTTATAATAAGTGGCAACGAGGCCGAACCTTATGTTGGAGCTTGGTCAGTATTTTGTTAAAAAAAAAAAAGACTTAAGACCAATTATCGTATATGTTGTATAACGATAATAGTCTAGAATTATTAACGTTTTTGTTTTGTTTATATTAGTGAATATCCACTTCGTCTTTTTTCTCCGGTCGTTTGTTTATCTAATGCTATTTTTAATCGTACGATGGGTGCCGTCGATGTGTCCGCTCGCACTCCTAATTTTAATCCTAATTCCCCTTCACATCATCAATTCTCGAAGTTACGATCCGATGGTCGACGCTAAATTGTGTTTGATTCAATTTTTATATCTGATTTTTAATTTAGATTTTTGTGCGTGTTTTTGCTTTGATCACGCAATTTCTTATAACTATTATTTTGTTGTTGTTGTTTTTGGAAAATGCTCATTAAAGTTAATTATTAAATTATTATTAATTAAAATTAATTGCATTTCACAACTAAATTATGTTTCTTATGAGATTCGAACAACGATTTAAGCTAACAAATGTAAACTTTTTTTAAGCAGCAGCTTAAATAATCCGAGATTGTTAAAAACCAGAATATTGTGAGTTTGCCATACATATTTTCATAAGAACAGCTTTAAAATCTAAACTTTTTATGGAAATTTGAGAAGTATTTTGATTTTCAAACAATAATATTTCAAAACTGTTGTTAAAAAGTAAATTTTTAAGCGTTGGGGGTTTTCAATTAGGAGCCACAAGCCTCCAATCTGAAGTTGGATAGTTATATAGGCAAAAGGCTTTTACGTTGAGGCTAAGTGGCTCCTAATCGAAAGATTTATCTATTAATTAGAAATACTTTTTGTTGTTAGCTATAGATACAAAAAGGACATTTTATTTTATTAAAAAAAATTATTTTAACTAATGACAAGTTTCATTTTAAGAATTTAATTGTGATTTTAATTATGATTGCTACATTTAACGGTGAGAGGAAATTTTTGTACCAATTTTAGGATAAGTTCAGTTCCTTTTCGGAAACGACTATAATACTTTTTCTTGCCGCTTAAAGCTTAGAGAACAATTGATCTAAGCTTAAAGTATGATAAACCATGAAAGTCTTATGAAAAAGAATACTGCCAACGCGGATCTCCACTAGGTGGAGCTATCGTTACAGTGGAAATGACTTTCATGATTAGTTTTGGCTCTGGTTTTGATTTTCTTCTCTTGTTTTCTACCGTTTCTTTCATGATTAATTTCGTCTGAAGTTGCCGTTGGTAAGATAATATATTTTACACTATTATATCTTGACATTATAATGCAAAAAACGTGTCATGAAATGCGCTAACGTTGAAAAATAGCTTTTTTTTTCTTTGAGGGCCACACGTTGAGAACTCCATTTTCTTTCCCTTGAGATTCCTGCATAATTAAAGAACCTCCGTGTTTGGCCGGGTACAAACGGTCAATTCAGGGTTGTCTTTTCTTTTGGTTATTTATTGAACTTTTAAGTGGGCAGGGCATATTTTTTTTTTCTTTTTAATAATTAATATTTTCTAATTTGTTTGTTCAGAATTACAAAGCATTCCGGTTTGAACAATTGCATATTTCAGTACGTCCATAATGGAGGAGTCAGAGTTGATCGTGTGTACGCGGCCTTTGCTACTGCCAGCAGGTAGGTCGCCATTGGTTGAAGCTTTTCATGTGTCCAACTCTATCCCCTTTAACCTGATTGACCTTTTAGACCTCCCAAAAGAGGACTATTATTTTAACGAAGACGTTTTATATTGTGATTTTATGTGGAAAACAAAAAAGTCTAAACAAACATCTCTCTTAATCTTTATTCCTACACTGATATCTGATAATCTGGTCATTTAAATGGGTATTTTAATTAACTTTGTCTCAATTTGGTCAAACTTGACCTGATCTTTGAAGATTTTGGGGGTCAAAATTAGCGTTTTAACGCATTTATTTCGATAAATTATTCGTATACAAAGTGCCTAGAAAATCATTAAAAGTCTAGACCAGTGGTTCCCAAACGTTTTTTTTTTTGCTCCATGGCACAGTATTTTTTTTGCCTGAAAAAATCGCGATACATCTAGCAACACTCACAGCACTGTAGTGTGTCACAGAACTTCTTTTTGGAACCCAGGGCCATAGCCAGATCTTGATCTTTGGAATGGCCAACAAATTTATTGGAAGAGCCGATGTTCTTTAAGTGTTTATTTAAAAAAAATGTAAATGATGAATTGTTTTTTTTTCTTCTTGAACGTACAATTAAATGTCTCAAAGATCACAGTATTTTTTTTACTAAAATATCAGCTCAGAACCGCGCGAAAGCGTCGTATTCGTGATAGTTGGGCATTTTTCACCAACATAGAAAATGATAAGGGCAATGTAGATTGCTTCAGGAAGAGTGACATTTTTTCCTGGCCTCACACCCCTGACTTACGGCCCTGGGAAACAACTAAGTTTGTGCGAAGGTGGCCTACGTGTAATAGGCAAGTTTTGCTTATTTTGCTGTTTCCAATAAATTTAAATCTTATTTGAAAATATTAACACATTAAATATAACATCCAACATTTTTCAGCTCGCCTAGCAAAACACACACACCACACTCTTTGGGAATCATTCGCCTAGACACTCCATTGCATGTGAACGGGAAGAGCGGCAATGGAACTGTTGGATGCAATACGTGCCAAGGGCAGTCTGGAAGGCAGGAATGTCTTCATTTCCAGTGTGCAGTACATGCTTCAAAAGTTGTTGAGGTGTTTTATGAATGCTCCTGGCATTGCATCTTCAAAACTACATTGGTCATAAACTGGAAAGTTTAAAGAGGAAGTTAAGAACTTCTGACCTATACGACGCCCTCAACGACGCCCAATCTGAATTAGCCTAACGTTCAAGGAGCCCATTGCACACAGGAAATAAAGACATTTTTGTCTTGCAGACTTTACTGGGAATGTATTGCTCCCAACAGTTCCATCGCCACTCTAGTCCATGTGTAACCGGTGTATGGACAGTACGGGGACGTAAAAAGGTTAAGAACCACATGTGCTAAAGCACTGAAAGAGGCCCTCAGGGGAGGGGGGAGGGGCACCAAAAGATATTTTTGAATTTACATATAATGATAAATGAATTCCATTGTTGAAAGAAATGTCACCTCATGTGTCCAGAAGATTCTTTTTGTCATTTTGCAGCCATTTGATTCCATGAAAAAAAGTTTTTTTTTAGATTTATCGGTTTTCAGTTTCAAATATCATGTAATAATAGAAAGAGAGAGAAAGAGGAACTTTTTTTTCTGTTCTCGTCTTCTTCTCTCACCCACAATATCAAAATATTGAACACATTTACAATAAAAATAAATAAAATGGAAAAGGTGAGTATTTTTTACCCAGTGGGCGAGGTTTTGCAGTGGATTTTCAGCTTTTCTGTAATATCCTAGGATCTAGGTGAATAAAAATCAACTGAAAATTCTAAAGTTTGATTTGGCTGAAAATAGGCAGAAAAAACAACAACAGTAAAATTGGTTTTAACGTCATACCGAATTAACCAATAAGAAAGAGTTTAAAAAAAATACACATAATTTCTTTATGACTCCTCCAATAATTTCTCTTCCCTTCTGTTGTAAACTTCAAAAATGTATTTTTAAGTGTAATAATGTATGAGAAAGTTTATTTTCATTTATTTCGATTTTTATTTTCTGCTTGCTTTTTTATGTTTGAATGTTTCAGACCTAAGAAATATGATGAAAATTTGTTTGAGAAAGGGTTAAATCACACACAATTGTGGAGGTTTTTCTTTTTATTTTGAATCTTTATTTGCAATTTAAATATTTTTTTTTTTGGCATAAAAAAAGAAGCAAATGAGAAAAAGACCTAGTAGAAAAGGAATCTTTTTCGTCTAGTTTGAGTTCTAATTTATAGTCAACCAAGTTATTATGCTCATTAGTGGAATATGTTTGAAATAGATACTCATTCCAACCCCACCTCACCTCAATTCCTATTCCACTCTCAAATCCCTGTTCCACCCTCAATTCCTATGTAGCCCCTCAATCCAACCTCATTTGCCTTTCTTGCTTTCTTTTTCTCTGGAGGATTAAACTTAATTTAGAAATAGAAAACTGAAAAAAAAGGGTTTTGATTTTTTTTAAAACTATATATGGCCCTACTTCTTTCAGATTTCAAGTTTTTTTGTTGGAAAATCAGTTTCTTTCATTTCATGAAATTGCTTTGGGCACTAATCTTTATTTGTATGTGTTTTTCCTTTCTGTTGTTCCTCAAGAACATTTTTAAAACTCGAAAAAAAAAACATATAATAAACAAATAAATAAAGTTCAAATTGAATCTTTCTCTGTTTCTGTTTGTGTGTGTGTATATATATATATATATATATATATATATATATATATATATATATATATATATATATATATATATATATATATATATATATATATATTTGTGTGTGCTTTCAATTTTTCTTTCAATCTTTTTTTCTTTATCTTAAATTTTTTACTGATTTACTTCCTTAGTTATTGATTTCAAACGAAAAAGCTTAAGGGAAACAAAAGTGGAGGAAGAGGAGGGCGGACCCTCAATATTTATGTTCGTTTCAGATATATTTCTTTTAATCCTTTTTTTTTCTGTCTTGTTGTTCTCTGAGTAATAATTCTTCATGAAATTATATTTTCTTATCAGAAGAAAATGAGGTTTTGTTTACGCTAGCTATTGATTCGAATACATTAATGTCTTAAAACTTGTCACAAATCAATGTGTGTGTGTATACTTGTATTATATATGTGTTTGGATTTTGTAGCCCAGATTTTCTATTCTATCCTCTCCTCCCTTGATACTCTCTCTTCAGTGCCCTCCTCCCCCTCCCCTCATATTTTTCTTGTTTGAAAAAAGCAGCTGCAGAATGAAAAAAAACAAGATTTTGTCACAAATCTTTTTTTCTATAATATTGCCAATGTTCGACTTCCGTTATTTTTTCTCCTCTTTTTTTTACTCAAATCAGAAAAAAGAAACATGAAAAAAAATATAAGAATATCATCTCTTTATTTCAGGGTTTTTTTTTCTCGTTCTTGTAGATCTCTTTTACAACAGTAACCCCTATAAATGTTAAGGGGGGGTTCAGGTGGATGCTTTGAGAGTAATCGTGTAAATATTGTACATGCATATTTGAAGGGAGAAAATGGGGAAAAAGGAAAGGAGAATGGGGGAGAATCTTATATCTTGGTAAAGTAAGATAAGGAGAAGAAAGAAAGAATACAAAAAAAGTGTAAATCATATTTTTTTTTCTTCTTCTAAGAGGTCTTATAAGCTAAGGTCCCACATGCGTAAAACGTCTACAGTAAGCAAGAGAAAAAACGCAAAACATTTCGCTTTAGAACTTAAAGCACGCTGAAAAGAAAGTTGAGATTTTTCTTACTTTTTAGACCTTTTATAAAAGTGAGTTCACAAAAACATGTTTTTTGTTTAATTCTCTTGTTTCTTCTTTTTAAACTATTTTATTTCAAAAATATTATGTAAAAGTAATGAATATCAGTCTGTGGACCATTTTACTGGAATCCTATTAAAATGTTTTCTGTATTCTCAGTAATCATTAAAAAAGAAATTGATTTTATTTTTATTTATTTTTTTTTGGACATGAAACCAAAAACTATTAAAGTGATTTTAAACAAGAAAATTAAACAAAAAATATGTTTTTTGTGATGCTTTTGTAAAAAACGGTATGAAAAGTAAGAAAAAAGAAGACATAATCCCTTCTCAGATTCTCAGCTCATGGTGGTAATATGTTGGCCATGGGTTCAATCCCCGTGAAGTCTGAATTATTTTAAAATATTGATAAATAAAAGCGAGTAATAGAAATAAAGAAAAACTTGAATCTCATTTAGAAACTAGAACGGTAGCTCAATCACTTATACCTAGTACACACTTGATAATTTAAATGCATTTAAATAATAAACGTGTTCTACAGAGCCCTGTGAAGGACAAACAAACAATATATCGAATTCAATTTATTCAGTTAATAATCTGAAAATAATGAGTGAATACTTAAATATACTATCTATTACTATCTATTGACAAAATATTGATTTAGTATTTCAATTTTAAAATATTAATAACAAAGTCAGTTTTTATTTGGGTTTATGTCCTTAATTGGATTCCGTATAATTCACCTAAACACATTTAATTTGAATTCATTTAACTCATGTGTCTGTGTACACGGTATTAAGGAGCTTTTCACGGTGATGTCCTTCAAAATAAGATATTACATGTGAGTTTGAAAATGACCCATTTTTAATCAGATGACTCTTAGCAGACATTTTTAATTGTTGCTTAGAAAAACTTTTATTTTTGAATATTTCAACTTGAAAATCACCTTAGTGCCCTATTGAAAAACAGAATAATCAGCTCATTATTTTCATATAATTTCACGATTTAACTGAACATGGAAGAGTTAATGTGGATTTTTGACCAACTTAAAGTGAAAAACAAAAATAAAACATTACAGAAATACAATACAAATGCGCTTTTTCCACAAAATAATTCTTAAACCAAAGAGCTAAGCTTTTAAGTGACTTTCTCTATAGAGAAGAAGGTATTCAAAGTGTCTCAAAGGTTCGTTCTCATGGATATGAATACATTTTTTATTTTTGTAATATAAGAAAAGGGATTTTTGTGACACTCTGTATAGAAAAGTTTTGTTTTGCGTCATTTTTTAAGCTTAGCTTATATTTTAAACAACGTTTTTTTTAATACTGAAGATAACTTGTTGAAATGATTTTCGTCCTTAAATAAATACTAACTTTTGACATTTGTTATTTTCACAATTTTTCACTATGTAGGAAGTAAAACAAAGATTTGACGTCATCACTTGAGGTCTCACTGGCATCATCACTTCATGAATTTAAAGGTTTGTTTTTGTTTCCCCACTCCTCCTCCCCCTTATATGTAGGCAATCACTGCTTACACGAACATTTTCTATCTCTGTTTTCCTGAGCGTTCTGTTTTGTTGTTGTTGTTGTTATTGATATTGGTGTTGGATAATGATGATGATGATGATGGTTCTTCTTTTTCATCTGGGATTCGTTTCTAAGTTTGGCTGTAAAGAATTTTGCTGCTCATTGACTCTTGTTTATTGCTACATATAGCCTAAAGGAATTTTTGTCTTAGCATTTAATTTCTCTCCTGAGCAGACTTTTACTTCAACATTCTATTTCAACAATACACGTGCACACACACAGATAAAAAACACACACATAGAAACAAACACAGGTATAGAATTACAACCATTTATTACACATGTACTTAAAAATATGAAACCAGACACACACACATTAAAAGCACATACATACATACATACATACTTATATGCATATATACATATATGCATATATATATATATATATATATATATATATATATATATATATTGTAATTGCATATACAAATATAAAATACACAGTCAAAAATACACACACACATATACAGACACACATTTTTGAATGTGTTTAAGATGCAGATTTGCAAGAAAGAAAGGAAGAAAAAGCATGAAGAAGAAGAAGAAGATGATGATGATGAGGCCCAATGGTTTTAATAGTCCTTTATTGCATATTAAATTAGACGTATTAATGTGATCTTTGTATTTTTGTATTATATAAACATTGTAATTTGCCTGTGAAAATGGTTTTGCAATTATCACTTACTCGAGACGATTTTTTTTACACATGTGTTTATATACCTCGTCTCATTTCCTTTCGTATAGAAGTTAATTTCTTCTTCTTTGAATTTTTAATTCATTAAAACGTGAAAGTTCTTTTTTTTTCTTCTTTGAGAATCAGAAAAAAATAACCTTTTCTTATTAATTTCTTATTTTTTAACCTTTTACAAAGTAAGCTTTGTTTTAAATGCAAATCTCTTTTAAAACCCCCTTTTTTCTTCTTCCAAATAAATGAACACTAATCATATTACTGACATTTAGCTGCGTTTACGACACAATAATGTATTACTGTATATACATTATGTATGTTTAGGCTTATTATGTATATGTGATTGAATACTGTTTTATCTTGGTAGAAAATGCTGACGGTGAAAAATTTACGATTGACATTTTTGGAAGCAAAATTGGAAAATAGGAGGATGAGGAGGAGGAGGAGGGGGGATGGGAGGGTTTTATAATTGCAACGTCGTGAAATCCTTGGTTATAAATAATGATTGTTTGGTTGGATTCTCAGTCTAGTTTTACCATTAATCTTGTGTGTATGTGTGTTGTTGTTGTTGTTGTACAATCTAGATTTGGGGTGTTGTTGGTAGGATGCTTAAATTGAGGGGCCTTTGTTGTGACCAAAAGACACATTTTATTAGATCATAGTAAGGGGTTTAACTTGTAAATTGGTGCACAAGCGCCATATAGACCACCAACATACAAATATAGTTTAATGAAGTTTTGCATCTTCGCTTTTAATTTCCATTAAGATTTATTTTGCATCCTTTTTATTCTTTCATCTTTTTTTTGTGTGTTTTGTTTTCGAAAGCGAAAACGTTCCAGCAAATTATTACAATAAATAAAACACCAAAAAAGTGATTTAGGAGACGAAAAATTATCTCTTTTATTTTCTAGGAGTTTCTAAATTTGCATTAAAAGTATTGTTTCCAAAATAGCTGTGTAAATATGTAGATGTTTTTTGTATTCTGTTTATATATTTTAATATTTGCATTTTTCTGAAAGTAACAGCTGTATTGATATTGATTGCTACAGTACATACAAATATACAGAGTTAGAAAAAAAAACCCCACCATAAATATACTGTACTGTACTTGATGTACACAGTGTTTTAGAAGTTGAAGATGCTGAAAAAAGCAGGGTTGTAAAGAAACCAAGTTTTTAAATTTACTCCGCTTCAGCATCCAATTGTGATTCAAATTAATTTTCAATTAAGAATGCAAATACTGTAGATCATTTATTTTGTGTGTGTAGCGTTAGATGGCGCCACTAGCTCTCCCATAGAAATGTACCGACATTCTTCATCTCTTACTCAACTTGTTTTTTTTTTCACGTGGCAAACTTTTAATTTGCTTCGGCTATTTCTACACGTGCTCTCTTCACTTATATTATGTTCTGGGTAGGTTTGTCACGTGCTGATCATTATGGCTGTTTTGGACGCTTTTATAACTAAAAGCCTGCATTCTATTTCAACTAATTGGCACGAGTGTAGTTTGCCACCTATGGAGGTTGCAGGCGCTATCTACCTTGCATTTACACAAGTATTTTTCTATGGATCCCTCTTAAACAGACAACAGTTTATATTGTTATTTAGCAGCTATTAAAAAGTGTGCTGCAGTTTTTAATTAAGTTACATGTTTCAAAACGTTTAAATATCAATTTAATATAATCGTTTTTTAAAAAAAATTCTTAAAAACAATTTTTTAATCGAGTATTTTTTAAATCACGATTTTTCGTTAGCCCTGGTCCATACTAACTTTTACGACCGTTTTCGAAAACGTTACTTAAGCCAAAGTGAAACTTAAAGGTAAACTTAAAAACTTTATAATAGACATACATGTACTATTGAGAGTTTTGTTTTGCTTCACGGTTTAAGCTTATCTTTAATTTAAGCAACGTTTTTGAATACGTGGGTTATTTACATAAGACTATGACATTTAAAAGTGTTTTATTTTTAAGAGTAATAAATTAAAGATTTGTTAAAAACTAGATTTGATAAGAGTTCTATTTTTTCACGATGATATATCTTTTAAAAGAAACTTTTTATTGAAAATGATGGCATTTAATAATAGAAAAATGTTTTTCAAATCTTCATTAATGATGCTTTAGCCATATTCACATAGTTAATCTCGTTTCTAAAAAAAGTTGGATCTTTTTCTTACAAAGTGAATGTTAACTTTCGCTTAATAAATTTACTTGTTAGTCACCTTTAAATAATTTTTTTAAAAATGTTTGATGGAGAGATAAGTAAGGGTGGATTTAGGTTAGAATGCATAGAATTGATTTAGGTGTCAATTTTAAGGCAATTCGACTTTAATTTCCATTGATTGCTTTGAAAATAGTGCTTGAAGAAGTTTTTCTAGCATTAACTGAACACTTTCTATGGAGCTATAATAGAGACTATATTATAAACCAAGTGGTGTAATTTCTCACACCCTCTCTTTTAGTCCCTTTACAATTCCATTTCAAAGCTTAATCCATCCATCTTTCTTATTTTTTTCTTCTAAAGGATACTTCTCCTTCATTACAAGATGAATGTGCCAATCGTGTTCTGTAGAAAAATGCGTTAATTTTCGGAGCCTCTCTTAAACAAAGGACACACCTCTTAAAGAGACCATTACATCTAGAAATATCTTTTCAAAATATTGTCAAGACTTACCAAACAATTGTCATAATGATTTTTAAATTTTAAAATAAGTCAATAAAACCATAAAAAACTTAAAAATGAAGTGACTTTTCCTGAGTCACCAAACGATGCCATTTTAAATTTCCAAAAAAGAAGGTCTCTCACCCCTCCCCCTATTTTTGTGGCAAAAGTTGTACTTCAAATTTGCAGAATTCCTTAATGAAATACATGTATTCCCTATTCCTATTCAACTCAATACAACCTTCCATGTGGAATAATTCAAATATTAAATCTATGGTACATTCAAATGAAAGTAATGTGAGGTGATCGCAACCCGAGCAAAATTCGAGTAGAGGAGTATATATTTGGGTGGATATTGTTGCCAATGTCTGTTGTTTGGTGGCGCTAATAAAGTTCATTTATAGGAAATCAACTGATCTTCAATTTTTTAAATTATATTAATGACTTATTTTAAATTTTAAAAATCGTTTTGGTAATCGTTGAATAATTCTTGACAATATTTTGACAAGAAATTTCTGGAGGTAATGGCATCTATAAGAAAAACAAATATTAGATAGAATCAGTAGATTAAATTCAGTGTTGGTTGAAACTCATACTTCGATCTTGAGGTGATACATGGACAACTATGTAACGAATTTGATAAACGGCGTTTTGAAACACTGTAGTTTTAAGAGCCTAGATCCACGTTCATCTTGTTGTTTTGAGCAGACGACAACGAGACAAATGAGTGTTCTTATATAGTGTTACTAAAACTGCAAGAAATCGCCTCACAATCGCTCAATTCAAATACAGTAAAGTGTAAAATGCAATAAAAAGTATTGTTCTTCATGTGCTCGATTTATATAATTTTTCAAAAGGTCCTTCTATTTTTAAACAACGTTCAAAGTCGTTCGTTTTTTCAACCCCATGTTAAATCCCATAGGATCAAAAACCGTCCCACAAACATTTGGAAAACTCTCGTTAAAACTGATTTAGAACAATAACAAAATAATTAGCACATACAATCATGTATTGGCTTCACGATGTTTCCTTTTTATAAATTTTGAAAAGGTCCTTCTATTTTTTAATAACGTTTAAAATCGTACGTTTTTAAATTCCATGTTAAGTCCCATAGGACTAAAACACCGTCCAACAAAAGTTAAGAGAACTCATTAAAAATGATTTAGAGCAATCAGAAAAATTAGCACGTACTTACATGTGTTTATTGCCTTCAGGATTATTCCTTTTTCTAAATTTTAAAAGGGCTTTCTATTTTTAAATAACATTTAAAATCTTAGGTCCCATAGGAGCAAAAAACCGTCCCACAAACATTTGAAGAACTTCCATTAAAAACGACTTAGAACAATCACACAAAAATTAGCACGTGCATTAATCTATTGGCTTCATGATATTTCCTTTTTATAAGATTAGCACGCGAAATTATTTTTCAATTAATTATTATGTGACTTCGAACCGGGAGAAAAAACGTTAAAAAACCGTTTTTCAATCAACAACGATCGCAGCGCCTACATTCGGAGAAATTTTGAACTAAACGATGTATCTAGCCTCTTAAGAACTTGAAATATGACAGTAAATTGTGATAGCCAGCTCATTATTTTGAAAAAGTTAGTAAAGCAAATTATAAAACTTATAAACCAAATACTATCTTGTGTATACCATGGGCCTCATGTGATGTCACTACTTGTGATTTATCATTTTATTATTGTCATATTATGTTGTGTACCTATCAATGGCAACCATATGACGTAATTATATATCAGAATAATACTATGTTTTTGTGGCTATTACAAGGTTTATGGAACTACATGTATAAATGATAAATTGCTGTCCTATAATAAGTCTTGTGTTATCTTTCTGTGTTGACGATTTTCATAGTCGACAAGTGTTATTATGACTAGTGACAGGAAAACTAGCCTCCATTCAGTCTTTTTAATTAAAAACACAATTGTGGTTGCTTTACAAATGTTGAAGAAAATAAAAATCTTTATGAAAGTTTGAAAATAAGAAAATTTTATTTTTTCCCATCTCTTAATTGATGAAAAATGTAAAGTTTGTGTTTTCAAACGATGATAAAAAGAGTTAATTTGCAAATATATTATCATGAAAATATATTTAGCCCATTTTCCTATTATACTATTTTATGATATATAATTATGTACATTATTTTTCATAAAATTTCTTTTAAAAAATGGAGTAAACAAAGTTATAAATCTGTGTCTACATCAAACGAGTTTCTCTTTTTTATTATTAATCGAAAAAAAAATGAATAGACTGAAGTCTGAAGTTAATAATAGTATGTTGTAAACTAATGGTTAAGACCATGGTTTTTGCTAAAAGAAAATTCAATTCTTGCTTTTCTTTTTCTCCATTGGATTTTATGAGTGATCATCAAGATTGAGTCACTTTTTAGAAATGGAAATAAAAAATCTTTTCTTTATTCCAGTTTATGTGTGTGAGATAGATTTTCTAGGATTTTCTGTGAATTTAAATGGAAATTGATTTCAGTTTCTTTCGTCTAAATGTTTTCGACGATTTTAAGAGATTTTTTTTAAAAAAATGTTTGGGTGGAATTTTAGTTTGACTATTGTGGCCTATTGGCTTTTCATAGTTTTGAATGTTGGGTATGTGTTGGGGTTCTTTGTGGTGTTTTATGCTTGTTGGCAAATGACTGAGGCTTGGGCTTAGATTTTGAGGTCTTGTGAGTCCATCCCTTTCTTGTTCATGGATCACTTGTCAGAAAAACAATTCTGGCGGTTAAATTGATTTGTTTTAGGCATAAAATGCATTGAAGCATTAGGACAAATGTTGAATCTCTGAAGGGATGTAGAAAAATGGGAGATAGGGAAAGGCTTGGGTTGGATTGTGTTGGTTTCAGGGGGATGGGAGTGTAGAAATTTGGAGATTCAGTTCCGTTTAGCTTTACTCTTGAAGCGAAGCGAAAATTATACAAACTGACTGATGATAAAGACTTTAGAACAGTTCTAAATTGGCAAACAAACATGTTTTTATCTAAATGTATTCATGGAATCATCAGGGGGTTGGGTGAAGGGGAGGTGTGGTGGTATACAGTGTGTACACACATTTTAAATGTTACAGACGTGACAAACAAAAGAGAAAAACTTTTTTGGAATGCAAAAAAGAAAGCTCTACAACAAAAACTTTTTATTTAAATTTTTTTAAATTTTATATAATATGCTTATATTTGGTGAAAAAATAAGCGTATTGACACAATTATTATATTTGAAACGCATTTGCTCAATGTTCAAACTTTGGTTATCCTGCGTTTCAAGTGCAACTTTAAAGATAAATTGAAAGTGTGTTAGAAGTTAGAACGATTATTGAAATTATTCATAGGAATATTTTTTAAAATAAACTTTTTATAAACAAATATTAAGAAGTATCATCTTTTTAAAGTTGGGTCATTTTGAAACTAACATATAAAAAAGTTTATTTTAAAAGATATCCTCCCTTTGCCACAGGCTCCCTGGGCTGCTTGCAGAGTAATTATTCAAATACTCTTGCTTAGCTACTCTTCTAATTTCTAAAACACTCAAGTTTTTATTATTAATTTTAATGTTCAGCTAAATGCATTTTTTAAGTTAAATGTGTTTAGTTAAATTATAACGAGTCCTGTTAAGAACATGAAGAAGATAAAATTAACTTTATTACTTAATATCAGAACCAATTGAATTACTAAATCAATATTATGTTGCACTAACACATTTTGTTGGAATACAAATTTTAATATATTTAAATATTAACTCAATATATAGAAATATTAAATGAATAAATTGAATTCGACATAGTGTTTCATTGCAACTAACAGTGCTCTCTGGAGAACATGTTTCCTATTTAAATGCATTTAACGTTTGAAGTTAGTAATTAAACCTAAGTTTTTGTATTTTATTTCAAACTACATTAATATAAAAAAGTTGTTTTAAAAGACATGGTGATAATAAAAATGTCTCTACATCATATATTACTTTTTAGTTTCAATTAAATCTTGAAACTCATTTAAAAATGGCATCAAAAGGGTTGTTGTTGCATCGAGCTGATAGATACTTATTTTTCTAGTACACATTTGTAAGATACACTCTGTATTTGAGTAGACATATCATTTGTAAATTGGCTCTGGGGTGTTTTATTTTATGATTCTACATTCTATTTGTAGTCTTTAATGATGGAGATCATGACATAAACAGAACGCGAAAAGCTTTTAATTAAAAAAAAAGTAGCAGCTCCCTCTATACCAAATGCCATAATAATATATATAATATGTTAGCCTTCAGTATGTATTTCTTCTGTATGACTACATCTGTTTGTGTGGCATTTGCAATAATAATAATAATAAGGGCTTTTTTCTTGTTCTTCTTCTTACATTCCCGAGTAAATTATGAATAATCGAATCTGATTATCTCAAGTAAGAATCTTGAGATTTAACGAGCTCATTCATGTGTAATATTAATTTAGAATAGATGATGTTAATTCATTTCTTCGATGCAAGTTTTCCTTTTTAGATGATTTTCTTTACTCTCTATTCTATTCAGGCTTCTTTTTTTTTGTTTTTATCCTTTGAGAATTCAGATAAATTTAATGGACAATTGCAGTCAATGTATAGAAATAAACTACCCCTTTTTTTTACTTTTATTCTTTCTTCTACTTTTTCTTTTTTGGTCTTTTGCATGAATGCATAATTTTACCTTAAAAATGTATATTATTCTTTTTTTGCTTCTTCTTATTGCATACTTAACTTCCGCCTCTTTGCTTATTCTTCTTTCTTTATCATACAAAAGGGGTTTTGTTGTCGGGATCGAAGCGGTTGGGTGTGTTTATAGAAGTAAAGTATATTTAGGTGGTGGTGGTGTCTTTTTTTCTTTTCTGGACTGAGTCCAGGATCGATACTTTGCATCACTTTAAAGCTGGATCTGGATTCATTGGACCGAAGTCACCAAAAACTTTGGTAACCAAAGTGCCCATGAGTTGGATTGATGATGGTTTTGCATTGGATGATGTTTTAAAAATGTGTTTTAGTGTAGAAACATATAAAGGTTCGTTTCCACTTAAGACCCATTTGTAGATGAGTCTGCAACATATGAGCTTGACAGTAAGAAACTTCTGGTTTTACAGACTCACAATAATGTTGCAGGAGCAATCAAAATGTTACTGGACTCGTGTAAGGTGCAAATATTTCATTTATGAAGAAATTAATTATAATTACTTATCTTTCTTTAAATAATTTAATTACTTATTTAAAAAATAGATCTTCATCATTTCACTGACTATGAATTATTGAAGTTGTATTGTCATAACTCATAAGCATAAATAAAAAAATCTCAACCACGCCTACTCTAAATTGGTCAAACTTTTTAATCGTATACTGCACTCAGGAAATGAAGACATTTTTGTCTTGCAGACCTCGCTGAGAATGTATTACATCCAACATTACCATTGTTGCTCTTTTGGTTCCCTTGTAAGGCATTTTCAAAGTTACATTGTAATGAGCATGTATGGAAACACTTAAGTATTGTAAACCACGTTCACAAAAAAATAATTACGATTACAAATTACATGTTTTAAAATGTATTGTGATGAATTCATAACAAAAGTAATTTAGTTACAGTAATTTGTTACTTTCTCAACACTTATATTTTTATGAAAATGTTTAGGGACTTATGATTTTTTAATTTTTTTGTTGGGTTAAGCAGCCCACAGACCTGCAACTTGGTTGCCAACTATGTTGCCAACTTGTTTGCCACAGACTATGCAACCTTTACAGCAACATTAGAAACATATGCATCAAAAAACTCTCTCCACGCTTCATTATTTGGGATGGTAGCCATTTTCTTTTATTTGTAACAACGTCTCAACGCACTACTTCACTTAAGAACTGCTTGTGGTGTACTAATGTTTCCAACCAAGTTGCCAACCGCACTACAGACGGCGTAACAGTGTTGTCAACATTAGGCTCCTCCCACAAAAAATCTAAACTTTTTGATTTCACTGCAACCGCACGGTCAGCACCTGAAATTGCAACTTCAACCCTCCCACATACCTTCAACACCATTTGCAACGTGACAAGTTGGCAACATGGTTGGCAACCAAGTTGCAGGTCTGTGGGCTGCTTTATAAATTGTTCTATTGATTTTCTTTCAATCAAAATGTTCCAATTTACATTAAATAAATGTAATTTAAATTCTTCAACAAATTTAATTTTTTCAAAAAAAAAAAGTCATGAAAATTTTTGGCATCAATTCTAGTTTTAACTTCTATTTTCTGGCCATTATGACAAACATAAAGTCATAATTTAAAAATCATTACATATACAGATTGTCTTCTTTAAAGAAAAGGATTTCAAAAAAGTTGAGCTTTAGTTTTTCTCACCACAAAATTCATCACTTGGATCAAGTTTGATGGTTAGCCTATGTCTGCCTACTTTTTTTCTTCCCTCTCGTTATTTTATGTTTCTTCTGTGTATTTTAAATCTTTTTGGCAATGATTGCAACCCTTTTCTCTTCTTTTTCTTCTTCTTGTTACTCTGAAATTGTTCACTGTGGTCTTGTAGTTAGTGAATGTGTCACATATATAGAAAGAGAAATAGTAAAAGTCACATTTCTTAAAGTCAGTGGACCGAAGTGAAGTGAAGTATCAAGAGGAATTGCTGCATTGTCTTTTGAGGTACGTGATGGTACCATAGATACAGTAGACGTATGCAGTGGCATTCACTTTCAATTGATTTGTTCAATTGTAGGGCCCTAATGCATAGTGTGAATCCAAATAAAAGATTTAATGAAGTAAATGTCAGGAGCCACATGCTGTCAGGTGGAATGGAATGTATTTTGACAAATGTGGATCTGTCATTTTGCACATCAGTACTTCTAGGTATTATGTAAAATGTCTGTAAGTTTACTATTTTGTTAACTCAAGATTATTAGTTATGTTTATTTAAATAAGAAACCTTTTGTTTTAAAAGATGTCCTCCTTTCATTTCAATTTCAGTCATTCCCTCCCACTTTTTTCATTTTCTCTTTCAAATATAAAAAGGGGAGGGGATAATAGTAGCAAAATTAAACTACAGTTTATCACAGGCAATTGTGCCCAGCATTAGAATTTCTTTTGCTCCGCCCTTTTATGAACGTCATCAATTTCTAATTGGTTTGTTACTTGGTCTGACGTCATAAAAAGGAGGATCAAAAGAATTTCTAATGCTGAGCACAATTGCCTGAGAATTTGGCTCCCGTCATTTATGACGGGTTACCCCACTAGTATATATAATATTTTAATAGAAAGTAGTGTGTTATAGGTACTGTTATACGTCATATTAAAAATGCTGTTATTTTTATGGCTTGCCAGAGTTTGAGAAAAAGAACTTTGTAAAGTGGGATATTTTACTCGCTGCGCTCACACAATAGGGAAAATATTCATGTATTCATTCCGACAAAATGATATTTCTTTTTTACTCGAATATATAATAGGCTATGGACGGTAATTCTATTTGACGATATCTTTAAAAATATATTTCTTATGGTCAAGTGAAGCTTTTCGTTCACAAAAGGTTTATGCAAATAATGTGAAATTTGATCATTTTTTATAAACTATGATAAAAAGTTTATTTAAAATGTTATAAAAACGGTGTCAGCATGTTCGCCTACTCTTCCAATTTCGAATAAGTTGAGGGAGGCGAAGTCTCTATCGGCTTTGGGGAGGGGGGGGGGGGGGGGGTTGGGCACCTCTGGTATATGGTTCTGACAAAACACAATTTAGCTGTTAGTAACTTGTAAGTAGTTTGGTGTGTTCCAGATGGATACAGTCAGTTGTTTCTTATGTTTTCAATCTGTTGATAGGAAGCCAATAGGAACAAACACACAGTCAATTGTCTTACGCAGTACTGACCTATGTTATATTGGCAATCAAGTATATTATACATATTACCTAGAAGGAAAGATACATATAAAAATGCAATCGATAAGCAGTTCAGATTGACGTTAGGAGGAAAGGGAAAAAAAAAATGTGGACAAAAATTCTTTTTATTAAGAGTTGTGCAACTTTGATAAGAATACAACAAACACATAAGAAATCATGAAACTCAATCTTAAGACCGGATATTTTTGTGTGTGAAAGAGGTGGTTGTTGTCAACATGGGAGTTACTATACTCCCACTTATGTTTTCGGTCAATATTCCATGAATATCATCATAACTGGGTTGTTGTCGTATATTGAAAATAGATTTTTTTTGTGGCGCGTTTGGAAGCCAGACGGGTCATCACCATATATACTGTATATTCATTTGAAACATGCTGCTCTTTATACTTTCGTTTAATCTACAGACAAGTGGTTCCCAAACCTTTTTTTTTTGGCTCACGGCATAGTATTTTTTGCCTGGAGAAATCGCGGCACACGAGTGTGCAACAGCAGACCCTTTGGAAACCACTTGATTAGCACGTATACATGTAATAAAAAAGTTTTCTTAATTATGCTTTTTCTAATAATGTTAAAATCTTAATTGAAAATATTGGATTATATTTAAGTCCGCCACCACACACGTTCCGGTAAATCTTGTCAGGTATGCCTGCGCAGGCACGCATGTGTGGCATGTAGATAAAATTGCGCAGTTATTTTGATCTGCACAGGCGACTGAAGCAAATATGAAAAACCATTCGATATATCGGAGCGTAGTGGGCGTGAGTTCAGGTGCCGGGCTGTTGCAGGCGACATGTCAGACAATGACGGAAAGCATGAATGGTGACAGTTTTACCGGTGCTTGTGCACAGTGCACTACTGTCTGCAGGTCGACCTACACAAGCCTGCCTGTGCAGGCATACCTGAAAAGTTTACCAGAACGTGTTTGGCGGCCTTTACACATTCAATATAACATCGAAAGTTTTGCGGCACACTTAGCAAAACTCATGGCAAACTCATGTGCCGCAGCACACCCTTTGAGAATCACTGCCATAGACATAGTTTCTTCGTTTACATGTACTCTGAATGAAAATTCTTACATTTGTAGATTTGAATTTATTTAAAATAAGTCTAAAATAAATTTAAACAAATTGAGCAAGACACTTACTTGCAAGTAAATGACAAAGATTAACATAACAGACAAATACGACATGAGAAACAGAGCTCATGAAAAAAAAACCATAATTTATATCAAGTGTGATTTAAATCAACTGATTTAAATAAACTGATTTAAATAACGTTACTTTAAAATACGAATAAAAAAGTCATGTTTAAATTTTCTCTACAGCTAAATGGTGATAAAATAACCACAATTCTTTACTGATATCTAATATTTTGTAAAAGTAATTGTTTAAAAACTGATTAGCGAATCAATTAGAGTGGAAAAAGCAGGGGCGGATTGACTAACTGGGCAATTGGGCATTTTCCGAACAGATCGCTTAATTTAAAGACCGGGTTTTTTCCATTGGAGGCAATTAAAGAAGAGGAAATTACTTTACCTTATGTCCAGTGACACTGGACAGACCTCCAGATGATTTCTCCGAAATTATTTACATATTTCGGAGAAATGAGTTCCAAAAAAGGAAATATTTTGGGACCAGAGATCGCCATTGGTCAGCCCGACAAATGGGAGACCCCTGGTCACAGATGGCCCCTCCCAAGGGCCAAAGTAACAAAACAAGCATGCAAGGTACCCTCAAGAGGACAGTAGGCAAGAAGTTGCGGGACCAGAATGTTTCCCGTCTCGTTCGAGAGCCAAGAGTAAAAGTGCTCTAAGTTGAAGTCCAATCTTGGACTTAGAATCTTTTCGAAGTTTATATCTGTCGCTTATGTCATTTTATATCCTTTACAATGTAACACATTTGCTTATAGAATAAATTAGTTTGAACGCTAAAAGAGAAGTCTTTTTCTTGTTCGTGAGAACACCTTTGGGAGGTGTAATAGCATCACTGTTTCTTTAAATTGTGGGAACTAGGAGTCCCGTCTACACAGAACCTCAGAAAGGATCAACTTGCCAGGGAGTCCGACTCCAATCCGACGCGGAGGCACGACCAAGGGCTGCACATCCAGGTCAACAAGTAGACCTGGATCATCCGGCAGGTCAAAGAGCCCGAGCTCGGAGAGTGCGGAGCATCGCACCACCCAAACTCAACCCACTGGTCTGGGACCAGCCACCCAACAAAGAGACAATCAAGATCTAGAACAGCAGCAACAGCATGGATGGGGTCCAGGCATGCTACAATAGATTCATGAGTTATTTTGATTATAAACAAGTTAAATAAAAGACATGTTTTTTATGATACTTTTATAAAAATGGTCTAAAAAGAAAGAAAAAACAAGATCTAATCCTCTCTTGTCTCAATGGTGTAGTGGTTAGAGTCTGAGACTCTCAGTTCATGGTAAGTGCTGGTCATAGGTTCTCAATCCCCGTACAAGTGTGAATTATATTTTCAAATATTTTAGAAGGTGGCAGTGGACAAACAAACAAACAAATTATGAAGTTAAATAGAAAGGGAGTAAAAAAGAAGACATCTTCAGAAGATTCTCGCATGTACACAACATCGAACTCAACTAGGTAGCACAAAATAAAAGTGAGTGGCCTAATGATTCCAAAATGAAATATACAAATTGTGAAGCTAAATATTTTTAAATATATTTTCTGTTTCCTTCTTACAAAACGTGCACATTTCAGGCCACTTACTTTTATTTTGTGCTACATAACTGAGTTTGATGAGTCCAGAACGTGGCCATTTCCCGACGAGTGTGGTTTCCAGGTTACCGACCCAAGACAGGGCCGGAGCGCGGCCTTCTTTCGTCTTTCCGACCTTGTCTTGGCTCGGTCATGTGTGTCAATGCCATAACTCGTTACATCCGGAAAAATATTTTTTCCCAAGCCATTTATTTAAACATGAAATGGAAGGGACCATGGGCCACTGCATACTCACAGGGACAACAAAGTTGGTTTGGCCTAACTACTTAATAAACATAATTGTTAGGTATTTTTGGACCCCCTATGGGGGGTGGGAATGGAAAACTAAGGGTGACGTGAACCGAAAAGGTTTGGGAACCTCTGGCTTAGATTATTTCTTGAATTTAGGCCTTTTATCATCCCCCAAAATGGATTCATTTCTCCATTGATAAGTTTTCTCGTTTCTTTGGCGGGTAAAACTACCTGCTAATCTTAACTTTGACCAGAAAAAAAAAGGAAATGTTGTTTTCATGAAGAAAAAGGGAGGATAAAAAAATCAATAGACTTAAAGGTTGAACGTTTAGTCCATTCTCATAACTTCCTTCTTTTGCTAGAAAAAGAAGACGGAAAAAACCCCTTTTGTCGTTTTTGGAGATGCACTTTTTTTTAGAGAGAGATCTGAGAGTTTTAGTGAGTTTTGTATCCTCAAAGGTGGAGGGAAGAACCCATCAAAACCTGTTTTTATCGCTAGCTCTACTAATGGACCATGACCTGACAATATGGGACTTTACTATCTAACCAGTCTCTATACTACCTTGATATTTCACTTCTTTTCTATTTCTTCTTACTATTATTTCTTTGCGTGCAAATGTCAGAAATTTACAACTTTTAGAAAAAAATGTTTCATTTTTTTTTCCTGAGCCTTTTTTTTTTTTTGCGATATTTTTCTTCTATCTTTACACCCGTACCCTTGGTGATAATCGAACGTCTTTCAATTTGCGATGATGTTTCATATAAAATTTATACGCTACCTAAGCTCATTTAAAATACCATTTCGATCGAAAAATGAAAACTCATTGAAGCGTTTTGTGACTCCTATTTTTAGAAGAATCCTTTTTTTCGCCTTTAGCAGGAAATTTTTTTTTCTCATTACTTAACTGTGTAATTCAACTAGATTTGATAAGCAATTGATTGGTTGACGTCAACGTGAACTTTGTTGATTCTCCGAGTATTAGAAACACTTTAAGAAGACAGTGAAAAGTTGTTTGGAAACTAGAATATAGTGAATAAATTGGATAAAATTGTTTTATCTTTGAAAATAAACATTTTACGGAAGTTTGATTATAACCAAATGTGGATCATTTATCAATTTAAAGCGAGAAAAAGGACCATAAAAAAGCGTATTTTCAAAGATAGCATTGTTAAAATACTTTTATTTCTTTCATTTACTAGTCTAGTTTTTAATATGCTTTCAGTTTTTTTTAATATGTTAAAAATGCAGAATAACGAAAATGTTATTTTATAATTTTGCTTTATGTAATATTCTTTCAAACTTAATTTTTGAGTTGTTTATTTTTGATAATGTATCTAAAATAATATCTCCAGTGATAATTCTTAAAGATAAAAATATATCTTCTTTAAAATAGAAAATTTAAAATAATGTTTAAAACTTAAATTATTAAAAATATATAAATTCTGTTTAAAAACATTTATTTCCGGTGTTGGATTGATATATAAATCAAATAAATTTTAAACACTTATTTAAATTTGAATTTAAATGAATTGATTTTGTTTATTAAAACCTACTTGATTTAAATCACGATTTAATTAAAAAATCACAATTTAATTAAAAAATCAAGATTTAATTAAAGAAATTTGACGAAAATCACATTTTGAAATTTTTTTGAGAATTTTTTTTTTTCAATTGATAAAAGGAGCAAGTGTTTGAAAATGACCCAACTTTAAGCAGAAGATGTTTTTTTAATTTTTATTCAAAAAGTGTATTTTGAATATTTGAATATTTGAATTTTCAATATGAAAATTTCCTTAAGTAATTGAGCTACCCTTCTAGTTTCTAAATCACTTCCCAGTTTAATGTAATCCTAAAAAAACAAACTAATGAAGAGTTCGAAAATCTGTGACCTCCTCAGTACAGAAAAAATGTCATAAAATTGTGACAGTCATACCCGATGAGTCATGACTGTTATTTGGCTTGTAATTTTCTTTTGTAACTGATGCAAGATTATGAGCTAGATATGACAATTTACTGTCATATGTCAGGCTTATTTTTATGTAATGAGGCTTTTTATATTATAAACTATTTTAACTTAAGTAAGTTAATTTTAAACACACGATTTTTTGTATTTTTAAGAAATCGTAATTTCTATTCATTCTGCTTTTTTATTTTATATAAATAAATACATGTAAACAAAAATAGAAAGCGAAAAATGCTAAAGACGTTGTTGTTGTTGCTTTTATTATCAGGTAGAGATAGAGAGAGAATAAGACGGTCAATAGTTGTGTCACACCAATGGAGCGAGACTTACTACTAGTGGTCATCTTTGGATCGATATTCATTTCGTGACTGCAAATCTCAAGAAAAAGAAGAAGGAGGAGAAAAATCCAGATTGAAATTGAATGACACTTTTAAGTGTCACTCACTGACAATGAAGAAGGAGGAGTTCTGAAATATATTTTAATAAGAGAAAGACAGACAAAAAAAATAGGGATATGCTGATAATGATGACATTTGTGTTTGGCCTGTCAATTAACAGTTTTGACACTGAAAGAAAGAAGAAGAAAAAAGTAAGAAATAATTTAAGAGTGTGGCATTTTCCTTTCTATTACCTTACCTGTCATCTGTTATTCATTGTTAAATGGAAATTTAAATCATTACATACGATCTTCTTCTCGAAGCTTGCAATGTTGACATTTACATAATTATACGTGATTTTTCTTCATCTACTTCTTGTTGTTCATCATCTAAATTTAGAGACAGATGCAGTCCATCATACAATTATCTAACACTGATTTAATTAAAAGTTAATTTTGTATGAGAATGTTTCACGAATTGATTGATTAAAAAGGTTACTTTAGATTTTTCCTATCTTCATTCTTATCTTATCTTATTGACTTGTGTATAATGTAGCTTAAGACAAAAAACAAAAAGAAGAGAAAACATTTTGGGTTGGTTGCGTGTGCTTCTCATCTGATACAATCACAATGTTATTTATGATATCAAGAAGATAGGAATCTGTCTCATAAATATTTTTATGTAAGAGGTTTACTTAGGCTCTTAAGAGTTTATTGTTGGTATAGGTGGCCAACGCAAGGGCTTTTCGAGTCATTCACTTCCTGGGCTCTTTTATATCTACTTTCAACTTGTGTTCAAACCTTGATATATACAGGTGTAAGGCTCGTAAAACCTGTTAAAATCATTACTAAGATATTGAAGATTAAGGTGGCTGAATAGAAATTTATTTTGGTTTTGTCTCCTCCGTCCTCCCCTCCGGATGGCGCGCCTGAGTGGCTAGTATGTTCTATAGGAATAGGAGGTCTCTTCCGGCCACCTGCGGATTTTGAGAAAATTTTATATTTTTCAAACGAACCTTTTTTCAGGAGAAACATTACGAAAAAAAAATTCGAAGACTTTTAGAAACAATAATACTTGATTATACTGCTAAAAGTTTTTTTTTCATGATGATATCTTTAAAAGTAAACTTTTTATGACAGTTTGAAAAAGGCGAAAATTATTTTTCTTGAAATGTTAATCGAAGAAAAAAAAACACCTAAAAACGGGTCATTTTCAAACTGCTATATAAATGTTTAGTTTTTAAGATATCGCTTGCCATGAAAAAAAAAAACTTTTAACATAATCTTCTACCATTCTAGTTTTTAAAACAATTGGAATTTTTTCGTGATGTTGTTTCAAAAAAAAAAAAAAGTTCGCTTGACATTTTTGCGTTCAAATTTTCCAAAAACGTCTATGGAGTACATGTATAGCATTAGCCACTTCAGTAGCGCCATCAAGAAAATTTAGATTTCGAGTCCAAAGTACCAGTCTAATTTTATAAAATGACCATTAAAGAAATTGACGTGATTTACTTTCTTCAATAGGTATTTGATGCTATTATTTGAGAGAGAGAGAGAAAAACAGGTGCTAGACTTGTATAAGAAGCGCATATAATTTTGAAGAATACTGTAAATTGTAAATTAAATTCAGCATATGTGTGACGAGAAGAAACATTTTGATAAAACTACAAGCAAGCAATTAAAAAGAGCAAATCTGGCTTATGAATTAAAAATAATGCTTTGATTGGCCCTGTTCACCTAAATGCTGGTCACTCATGCTTTTGAGTTAATCTCTTGTTAATGGTTTTGTTTTGTTATGACTAGAAAAGTAAACATGTTGGTCGTAGTGGAGATTTTGTGTTTGTTTTCATTTTTTAATATCCGATGGGACAAGTAATTAGAAACAAAAATGTTAATTTTTGTATATTGCAATTTCATGTTCATAAAACATGTTTAATAATAATTGGATCTTTATAAAAACAGTTACATGGATGATGCGATTCTAATTGTGTTTTCTTGTCTGTGTTTTTTTTTTGGTCGTTCGACGATTAAGATGTCATTCCAAATGTTTTTCTAATAGGAGGAATAAGGAGGTTGAGTTGGTTGAATTTGATGGTGACATTATCTTGGAGAGTTTTCATTGTCTATATTAGCTTTATATTAAGGTTTGTGGTTCAGCTTCATTTCATTCTTTTAAAAGTAGGAGATTTTTTTTCTTTCTCTCTCTCTCTCTCTCTTTCTCTCTCTCTCTCTCTCTCTCTCTCTCTCTCTCTCTCTCTCTCTGTATGTGACGTTTATTTGTTTAAACCTCTGTTCAAAGAGTGTCTCTCTATTTCTCTCTGTGTGTATATATACAGTATGTGTGTGGTAAATTGAAAAACCACGCCAACTTCTACTCTTGAGATCTACTTCTTTCTTCTTCGTTGACATACAATTTAGGGGTTACTTTTCCTACAAACATTTAAAATAGGTGAAAATGCATAGACTTGAAAGGGAAATTGTAGCAAAGTAAAATATATAAATGGAATTGTTTGCATAAAGTAGTATTTGAGTTGGGGTTTTTTTTATAAAGCCTTGTACAGACCGAGCGATAATCGCTGGAAACATTGTCGCCAGTGATGTTTCTCGACTACTTGGAGACGTGTTTGCGGATACAAAGCAACATCGCTCGAGTATCCGGCAGCTTGACATCAAAGTGTTTTGGTTTTTTTTCCTCTTGTTTCTCACTTCAAATGGAAAACATTGTTCAGTCTGTACCTAGAAACAAACAAGCGACGGAAAGATATTATTGTGGGAGGTGCAGCACTAACACCGCCGGTGGTTATAGCAAATCCATTGCAGAACTTGAACAACATATACTAAATTCTACTTGGACGCACAACATCACAGGCAACATGTAATTAGTTACAAATCGCTTGTGTCTGAATAAGGTCGCTGGAAACATGTGTCCGGCGATTGTCGGCCAGTCGGTACAAGGCTTAAAATTTATATTGAATTTAGTTTATTTATTTATTCAATAGAGGTAAAAAGGGGTCTTTTTCATTGTAGTTTTTGGAAAGAAAAATAACTGAAACTCTTGTCTCATTTTTATGTAAAATATATGGATCAATTCATTGTTGAATATTTGTGCGTGTGTGCTGCTTTAAAGTGGTGTTCAGCGACTCGGAGTAGAACATATTGAAATACCAAAAAAAAAAAATATATATATCCATCAATACATATAATAATAATAACAGGTGTAAAAATAGAAACGGTGACAAAAATTGACATTTTGTTGTCATTTTTCATCTTGATCCGGTTGTATTTCATTCATATACATACATGTATTTATGACATCATTTCAAATCGAACCCAATTTCTATGTTTGAATTTATCTCTCTGTGTAGATATCTAGTACTACTTGTGTTAGTTTGTGTGATGAGAGAGAGAGATTGTTATTCACACTTCACTTCACACACAATTATCATAAAAATTTTATTTACATACTTAAATGAGTTTTGCAAAAAAAAAAAAAACACCATGAGAACAAAAATAACATGATTGCCATTCAAAATAACGCAAGTTCTTTATTAAAACAAAAATAGATTTACATGCACTTAAAATGGAGTTTGGTATTAAATTCATGAGAACATATGTCTCTATCAAAGTGGAAAACTCAGTCAGTCATTTAGTAAAACTTCAGGCAATTTGTAAGATTTGGCACAATGTAACAACCAGAAAATCTGCATAATACGTTTTTGTTTTTGACATTTTTATGTAGATTATCTGATTGTTGGTATAGGTATTCTGCACAATTCTGCATACATTATAATCTATTTTAAAGTGACTAGTGAATAAATAATAATATTATTCAAAATGAACGAATGAACGTTTTTCTATTTGGACAGTGGCATAATAAATATATATAAATATTTATTTTGAAATTTATTTTCGTTTGCTATGAAACAATACAAATGACAATACAATTCACAGAATGTGATCAATGTGTTCACCATTGTTCCTGATACAATGCAAAGTAGAATTATCTGAACTAGTTTGTATTTAGTCTTAAAAGTTAAAAATGACTTATTTGCTTTTTGTGGCTTTAAAGGTAAGCTTTGCGTTGTTTTTTATAGTACTGCATGTTTGCGTTTTAACGTGTACCTGGTGCAGTATTTAAAAAAAAAAAGCAAACTACCGCGCGGCTGCTTCCTTTCTCTAACTTTCATTTAGTTTGATCTTCAAAGCAGATCACAGCGTTAATAAACGAACTAATCAATCAGAATCCAGGAAAATGTAGGTGAGCTGGTTATGACGTAGCAGCTACGTATCACTTTTTGACCGGGCTAGAGGTTAGGTTTTGATGGCAATATGCCGCCGCATGAAGTGAATATATGCAGTTTAAAACTTTTAATGCAGCTTGTGTCTGTAAAATTAAAAAAAAAAATCATATACCTATTTTATTATTTTGTTCCATGATTCCTTGACTGATGTGACTCTATTTATTTTATGCCTTATTGTCATTTTATAGATTTTATTGCTGTTTTTAAAGCATAAACACGTTTTTTTAAAACTAATAAATGTTCACATTCAATATGGAATTGGTGGCTTCGAAAACTGGCTAGCGAATTTGCAAACAAACTGATTATTTGTTTAAATGGACAGTGTAATGATTTGTTTGTTTTTGACAAAAAAACAAACAAATCATTAGAAAAACTTTTTGCCATCAATTTCAATTGTGACGTTTCTGACATAAATTCCCTTTCTTTTCATAAATAGAAACTGCAACTGGGTTACCAAAAAAAAAAGTGCATTAGTGAAATTGATCTGCACCATTCTTATTATTTGTATTACAGACTGTAATATTTAAGATTACAAATAAATATTGGAACTTATTGGAAACAGAGGAGAAAGGGCGGGGGGTGAGGAAGGGGTGGGTCTTGTTTACATATGTCTGTCTCGAAATGACGGTTGAATTTTGTTGAATGAACGTGATGTGCATTTTTGAACGAATAACAGCATATAATAACACATTTTCAGTAAACCTTACACGGTAGACTATAATAGTAAAGATCCTTATGAAATCCACGTTTGATCTACACGTAGCAGATTTATGTTCCATTTAAAATTGATCCATGCGAACCCATAAGGTGGAACTTCCCTAAGTCACATCATCCATTGCTTACAAAAGAGGATAATATATATAAAGGAAGGGAGAAATTCTTATATATCTTATCTATCTGCAAAATACCTTGCATATTTAATTTCAGGCTTTTTTTTTCTACTTATTTTTACTATCCTAACGTACCACCACTTTCTATTTTTTTTTTTTTTTCGATCTACTGTTATTGGCACTTTGGTTGTCATTGAATGCTTGTTTTATTATTGGTATGTTTATAAGTTTAGAAACGTCGTCGTCTTAAGTGAAATTTTTTTTCGCACAATTTTAACGTGGATCAAACGGTTTAAAACTTTTTTTTTTGCCAAAAAAATCATTAAATCCATTTGAGTGCGATTCTATCGGCCACATTGCAGCTATCAATAAGGCTGCATTTCTTTTTAGAAAAAAAAGATGCTTCACCACATTTGGGGTGCATTTGAAAACAAACGCCTAGGTTTGTTGCATTGATAGGAGCATTGTAAAGGAAATAACATAGAAAAAACATCGACTCAAGCATAAACTCTAGCTGCGGCGTCAGAGTCGCATCCAGAAAGGGAGAGAGAAGCAATAGAAATAAATAATAAAAAAATGAGATATTTTGTCAGAAGGCTAAATTGGCCTTCAAATGACTAATGACCAGTCAGATTTTAAACATTGACCAAAGCATTGAGAAAACAAAATTTGATTTAAAACGTTGTAAAATTATTGGCTAAAGCAGTGGACATTTTTTTCTCTCAAAACAATATAAAAAATTAACATATCTTGTCATACAGTAAAATAGCCTTCAAAAGACTAATCAGCATCCATAGTTTAGGCATCGAGGGGAGAAGACAAACACGTTTTTATGATTGTAGTCCATGGGCGCCCACTTTTCAAAACATATAAGGGGTGCTCAAGCAGCTCAAGTGTCATTTTTGGTGGGTCTTCCCATCAAGTATACCAATATTTGTTTGTTAGAGGCTATATCGTGCTAATTACAGTCATAAATTATATTATACAGTATATCTATTCCGTGCTAGAGTATTTTATGGGACATTATTCAATTGAGCAATTTGAGTGCTTAACCAGTTGATAGCGCAAACGGAGTGCACAGTGTAAAAAAACATAAGGAATTTAAAATTGGAGAAACGGGTAAAATGGGGGCTGAGCACCAGAGGACCCATGCAGTCAGCGCCTATGATGGAGCCGATGCTTGGTATGCTTTAGTCGAGGGGGGATACTCTACCATACAAAAGGCACATGATCTCTCAAAAATGCTTGCATACAGCTATGAAAAAGCCAATTGTAAGTTATGTCGTACGGCGACAAAACAAGCTGTGAAGCAGACGATTGGTACAGTAGGTAGTGTTGATTTTAAATGTATAATGTATACTCTGGTTGTTTCTTCTGCTTTGTAGACAGTGCATCGTGATTGGCTAGCTGTACACATTCTGAAAGTGCTGCTGTTGCAACAAACTGATATTCCCTTATACAATGCTTCTTCTTGTGCAACTAACGAAGTTGTTTTCAATGGAAACCCAAATGGTCAATCGCAACCAATTCTAACAAATTGTTTGCTACTGTTAGTAGTAATCGTGTGATTTGTTTCACTCGTATGACTTACTGCAGAAGTGACTGTGGAGTTTATTACAATTAAATTGTGTGTCGTTTGCAAACGTCTCCTGTAGTGCGTTCTCAAATGAAAACCACATTCAGAGGGATAACCCCCCCCCCCCCACCCCCACCCGATCACACAAACAACCATTCTGAGAAACAGAAAATATAAACACCTTTCTGTTTGTAAGATGTTAAATCTTATACTTTATTTGAGCTCCATTTCCATTTTCATATTATTTTTACATTCTTAGACGTATTTGTGGTGTATGTATTTGTGACGATGCATGCATGTATTTATAATGTCAAACTTGGGTCTTCGTTAAGTATTCTGTTCAGGTTGCCATGGCAATTAAATTGCGCTGGAATGACAATCATTATATTCAGTGTGTAAGGGCTGCGTTTCTGTGGATGGATGTACTCTACAGAATATACGAGTACGATATTAGTAATGTAGACTAGAATAGAATTATTATTTATTAGTACATTGACAATGTGCGCATCCATACACATTCTATGCATAGTTTATATGGGTGAATTTCGGTTTCCGGTTGTTGTTTTCTAAGCATGTTGTAGACGTGTCTCTGTCGGTCTATGTCTCTCTGCTCCTTTACTCTATAATATCCATAGAAATATTAGTGACATAAAATGGTGTAAGAATTGCAAATCTTGTAGTGACTTGATGACAAAAACACACACAACATGAATATCAATTTTTATTCTTATGAATGTTATTTAAATTAAAGTGTTATACATTTTTTTTAAAAAAAGCCTTCTGAAAGTTGTTTTTATTAGGCTTGTGATACATTTTCATGCTGGTTTTTTTTTTTGGGGGGGGGGGGGAATTGGCAAGAATATATGATCAACCTTTTTGTTTGAGCAAAAAAGCCCCTGGTTGTATACTGGTACAGTCGCCGGCGCACTGTAACTTAATGCTTGTAATGTCAGAGGGGTTCACCAAAAAATTACCTTTGTGTTATTTGTCTGATAGAAAACAGTTAATAACAGAGAAGCACTTGAGAAACCTTTTGTCCAAGATAAAATTTATCAACGTAAAGCAACTTCATTTTAGAAAAAAAATAAATAAAAAAATAAACAGCAAAAGTCTTGCTTTTTGAAGCTTAAAGGAAGACATCTTGCATCAGACTGTCATCCATATTTTGTTGTGCCATTTATTGGCCACACTCAAGTTTTTGCACGAAAATGCTCTTCCTTAGTTGAATTTCCTCTGTATATTTATCTTTTATCTTAAACGATGGAGAACTTTTGCTATCATCCTATTTCTATCAGACAAAATGATTAAAAGACTATTTGGTCAATTTTTCTGACGTCACAAGCTTCAGGTTACTGAGCAGCAACTGTAACGCAGAGAAGTTTTTTTTTCTAATTTAGATTTTTTGATTTTTCACCCAAATAATTTTTATAAAAAGCTTTAAAGGAAAACCTATAACTTTATTAGAAAGTAGAATTGACAATGATAAAGATGATGATGATGATGGAAAAAAATAAAATACAATAATAAACGTTTTATAGAAATTTTCAAATATAGATGTTTGTTTTCCACTTCAATTTGGTTTATAAATAAATAGGCAAAGCCATTTTTTATTAATAATTACCAAAAAGGTTTATATTTAAAGAGACGTATCACTTTGGCAATCCATTTGAATCTTCTTTATTGCCTTTTCTAGTTTTCAGTAACGAGCATTTTCTTCTTATTTACATATAAATTATAATTCAATAGATTCTATTTGTTGAAAAAAAAATATAGGATAAATTTCAGTATATAATAAATACGAAATAATTATATTTGTCGTACAAATTATAAATACCTCTTAAATAATAGTTAACATACAATAATTAATTAATAATGAGTTTTAATTGGCATTTATGCATGGACTGTGTGGGTTGAGAATATATAAACTTTTTGTTTATTTGTGGGTCCTTTGGGACGAAATCTTGCCCTTTCATATAAAACAAATACGCTTTTCAGTTCATAATGTTTATTTTGTAAACAGGAACGAATAAATTGGGGGTTTTGTCTGGTTGTTTAAATTACACAATGTAAACACAGACTGGTTTTCTAGTGAGATCCGACAGATGGTCAATTTTTACAGTTGTGTGTGTATTCTACGTTTTTTTTTTTATTGTTGATGTTTGTTGGCTACATTGACGTATTGTCTGACTCTATAGACACACACAACAATCCTTTCGTTTTTTTTCCACCTCCTTTCCTTATGTTTCTCTATGTGTGTCTTGTATTTATGTGAATGGTGTGTTTATAATAAAGCCTTGGACATGAGATTTTTCAACGCTTGACCTCACTTTTCTCCTCTGTCTCTCTCTCTCTCTCTCTATCATCAGATGGGGATTTTTTTTAGAGTTCTTTTTGTTGTTTCTATCTATTTTTTGTCTTCTTTTATTCAACTCTTTTATTTCTATAATGATGATGCTTCTTTGATGTGTCTTTTTTTTAAATGAGCTTTTTACTGAATCAAGTAATTACTGTAATAAACGTGTTTCTTCACCATACCGCGTAATTTAATGATGGCCTTTTTTATTTCTTTTATATAATAACAGTGAAAAAAAAAACATATATGTAAGCTGTTAATTCATGCGATTTCTAGTTTTTTTCCCCCTCTTCCATTTATTTGGCATTTTTTCTTCTTGGTTTTTTTTTTTGGCACTTTTTCATCTTTATACCTTTTTTTTTTGGTTCAGGTGATTTTTACGAAAACTATTTTTAGTTTTGAGAAAGAAAAGAATCACATAAAGAATTCACAAAACTAGGTGATGTTGTTAAGTTTTTATTTTAATAATAGATAGGGCTCGGATTTTTATGCAATATCAAACAAATGTTTCTCAATATGTGACACAAGAGCCAATTGTAACGTAACAATCCCAATTAGATCAACCAACAGTTATGGTTTTTTCAATCAAAAACACCGGTTAGAGGTTAGAATTTCTGTTTAACGAGACATCTAGCATTTAACCAGCCTTTCTGATTAGAAAAAGTATAATTGCAGTTGCTCTAATGATGATGATGACTTTACAGTTGGCACTTGGGTTACAAATTGAGAAACATTTGCTTGATATTGCATAAAAAACCGAGCCCTAATAATTATATTTTTCTAAATAAACTTCTTATGGCAGATTACAAAATTTAAAAAAAATGTTTAATTTTTCATAGATACACTTACTATTCTAGTTTCTAAAACAATTTTAAACAGTTTTATGAACCGCTGAGTTTGAAATTCTGGTTATTCTGGATGTTAAGAGCAATTAATACTAATAGAACTTGAAAGTGCGTTAGAAACTAGAAATGATAGTTGAATCACTTAATAGCATTTTCATCATTAAATAAATATCTGCTAGGCATTATCTGCTTTAATTAGAGAGAGTTTCAAACTGACATAAAAAGCTTATTTTAAAAGATACCCAACATGTAAGTGGCCCTTTTAGTTATATATTTCCATGAAAGGTGGGTTGATATTAGCTTTTATCTAGAAATTGAAAAGTTTGTTATTCTGAAACATAGACCAAAGAAAAATCTTTTTTTTTTCAGGCTTCATTTAAAATTGAATTGATGCTCGTGTATATTGATGTTTGTGTTTATTTTAGTTTGTGAATTTTATTAAATCTCATTCGGTTGAGGAGCTCGCGATAGAAATTGTTTAGAAGTTCATGTCACGAACATTGTCTTTTTTCCCCCCACTATTTGTCAACTTGTGATTACTGATTGGTTTATTTAAATAAACCGCATCACTGTTTTTTTCTGATTTTTATTGGTCATTGAGACCGACTCCATTTTCTTTTGTCCCATATAAGCAAGGGGTCAAGAGGGGCAAACGCCCTCTGATCACTGGCACCAAAATGACAACTCAAATTAAAACAAAAGAGTTGATTGAACTTAAAATCAATATATGAAAGGATATTAAATTGTCATTTCATGTGGTATTTTCTGATGATATCAATATACAAAATATATTAAATAATTTTGATGACAAACATCTTCAGAGAAAGGACCCTTGGAGGGGTGGGGGGATGGGCGTCATTGTAAGAGATATTCAACCCTTTACTTAATTTTTCTTAGGATCCAGGTACGTTTTTTAAACCTTGCTCCAGGCGTCAAAAACCCTAACTTCAGTAATCTTGACTTGACATAAGCTTATTATATACTCTTGTTGGATCAAAACAATTCACAAATTGTGTTGCGTATACACAATATTTTGAATACACTTTGCTTTTAAAGTAAAAGTAGTTTTCGTTGTGGTAATAATAAAGGATCGTAAAAGCTGAACTTCAAAGAAAAACCTTCTTCTAATATCCCCTTTTATAGTTAATGTGGAAACACTAAAGACTCAGGTGTTTCTTAAAAAACTAAATGTTTCCTAAATGGAGAAAAGTAAAACTTGAAAATGTATAAAGCTCTCTCTCTTCTCTCTCTCTCTCGCTCTCTCTGTAAGACTTCATTATTTTGTTTTTATATGGGCCGTCAGATTGGCGCCAAATAAGACATTAACTTTTATAATATGAGGGCCTTTACATTATATATGGTGATCCGTTTGACGTCAATGGGTTAAGAACATCACTTGGCAAAAAAAAAAAAAGGAAAAATAAAGGACATCTATTTTTTTTGTCTAAAAATAAGAAGAATCCAATAATATGTTGGATTTCGAATTTTTCGACCCGTGTTCTTTGCTCATCTTGATTTTTACTATACCATATGCTCACTGTCTAGAATATAAATACGTTGGTGTAAGGTTTACGACTGACAGAATATTGAAAGGGGTGGAAGAAAGAGAGAGAGAGAGAGAGAGATAGAGAGAGAATCGTATATTTTTTTACTATTTCTCTTGATATTTTTCAACGTTCGTGTGTATGTGGACCTCAGATGTGGCAAGCTGTGCAACTTGAATGACATTTCTATGTTTGAGAAGAGATGGATTCCAAAAAGGAATGAATTGGAAAAGGAATCTTCTCTTTCTTTATGTAAAAGGAACATAGATGGACGGGAAAAGTGGTTATCTTGAGGTGAAGAATGGAAAAAAGAAGTAGAGATATTTTTCGATGGGATATCTACAATTTTACTATTTTAGATATACGATGAAAAATCCTTTTTCAGGGTGGAAGAGGGGGGGGGGTCCTGTTCAGAAAATTTCAGAGCATCTTTTTTTCAAGTTGTCTTAAGTTATGCATATTCAACATACACAACATTCCAGAAAATTCAAGTGCAACTTGGTAGAAATTGAAGAAAATGCTTGTCTTTTTTTTTTTGCTTCTTTACTATTTTATATCCTTCTTTCTGTTTGTCACTTTGAAATCTTTGTCACTTTTTTTTAGGTTTACCGACATATTTTTCTACACTTACAAAGTGTCTCAAATAAATGTATACACACATTTTAGTTTTGTTAATAACTGTCATGTTTATTTTCGTATATTTAATTTAATAATTTTATAATTAAGAGTAACTGTTACAATAAAGATTTGATATAAAAGCATTACATGTTTTATGTTTAAAATGATGCATGATCTCAAAATGGCGTCCATTTTCATCGAGGCATTGCTGACATTGGTAAGAAACTGGTCTACAAACGTCAATTTAACATATCTCTTGTATTTGTGCGACAATTGTCTTCGATTCTTATTAATAACTAGTGGGGTAACCCGTCATAAATGACGGGAGCAAAATTCACAGGCAATTGTGCGCATGCGCGTCGTTTGTTCCTTTTTTACTCCTTTCATTTCAATTTCAGTCACCCCCTCCCACTTTTTTCAACCCTCCACGTTTCTCTCTCCCCCTTCTACACTTTCCAACCTTTTCCCCCCCTCTCCAATTTAATATCATGGGGTTTTTGGATGGGAGGGGTGCAACATATAGTTGACCTTGAGAAAAAAAGCTGTTCATTTCTTCATTTATTTAAATTTATATAAATTCTGACGTGTTTCAAGGTTTTTGTAGTGTTACTCCACACACACACACACACACACACACACACACACACACACACACACACACACACACACACACACACACACACACAATGAAATTGAGGAGAATTATTGCAAGAGATTTGTTTAATCGATGTTTGCAGGTTAGTTTCTCTTCTATATCCGGAATGCCTTGATGAGACAGGACAACATTTTGAAATAAAAACATAATTTAAATACATTTATAAAACATGCAATGCTTTTATATCTAATCTTTATTGTAATATTTACTCTTAATTATAATACTATTAAATTAAATACAAGAAAATAAACATGGCAGTTATTAACAACCATAGTATGTATATATATTTTTTAGAGACACGCTGTATTTACACGCACTACTTTTAATATTGTACTGTTATGAGCGGTTTTTTTGACGTTTATTCATTTTTGGAGACCAATGTTAGTTTTATTTTGAAGGGGATGGATGGAGGTGATTTAGTCGGAAAACATAAAAGGTTTACTTTTTGTGTTAAAAGTGACACATTTTATCAAAAATGTTTTTGGACCATACACACATAGGAAGAACGCAGGAAGAGAAACAAAAAAAATATTATCAACGATTGGTCTTGCATAGTTATATGTTATGTGTCTGTATATGTACATCAAGGGAATAAAGAGAAAAGGCAACATTTTCAATTGAAATCCAGTTGTGTTTCTGTGTATGCGTACGAATATAATTTATTGAAATTCCGTTGACGACGTGTCTCTTCTCTCTCTCTCTCTTTCTCTCTCTCTCTATTTCTGTGTATTTTTTTCTTCTTTTTTTCGCATAGATTTTTATATGGATGTAACTTTGTATCCCTGATGGTAAGCAATCAATGCAAGCACCATTGTTCATTTTGTTTCTCTATTATAATTTTTTTCTTTTTGCATTTATTATTTTACTCGTGTCATTTTGGTCACTTTAGACCAAGCATGTCAAACTCAAAGGCTAACTCGGGCCAAATAAACAAGGTCTAAGTTTATGTGGGCCGCAAAAACTTCAATTTTTATAGAAACGTAGGTTTATTTAAAAAGTACTGTTTAAAAAAGAACAAGGACAATTGATTGTTACTTTAGAAATGTAATAACGGCAGCACAAAATGAGAATAATAATATATTTCAAAGGTGAGAAAAAGTAGTGAATGAATGAAAAAGGTAGTAAATCTATAAAAATAGTAGTATATAATTAGAAAATTTTAAAAATTAAGCTACGAAATTATTTTTTAAAACTTTTATTACATGCCGTTCTATTGGCTGGGCCACAAAGATATTCGTTGTGAGCCGCGAGTTTGACATGCTTGCATTAGACTCTTGCTACAAAAATGTGTTATGCATATAAACTTAATACTGTTGGTAAGCATTATTTACACATAAATCGTCAACTTTAAAAACTTTTTTTTTTGTTTACGATACCAAATGCGAAAATAGACTCAACTTTCGTTTTTTTTTGTTTTCTCTTCGTTCGTTCATATTTTTTTGTTGTTGCTGTTGATAAAATGACATTTCGTGTGTTAAATTTAGAACATACATAATAATCAAAGACTTTAATGCAAATGAGGTATTCTCATTGTCGATTCACTTTTTTTTTCTTCGTCTTCTACTAAATGAATTATTACTTTGCATAGTCTTTTTATTCCATGTGTACGTTATTACTTATATTAGAATGTGAATCACTTTTTTTTTATCTTTCTTTCTACATAATATATTAATTTGAGAAAAAAATATAAATAAAAAAGGTACTTGCTGATTTATAAGACATGGTCTTAGAATTATGTATTCATATTATGGATGAAAAATTATTTTTATGAGCGAATATGGTTCCAGTGCTTTTTTTTTCTTCTTCTTCCTTTTTCATTGTAAGCACTAGTGTGTGTATGTTCTTTTTCACTGTGTGTGTGTGTGTTCTAACTGTATTTTCTCTTTTGTGTATGTATGAGTGTTATCTTATCTCTGTGTGTATGTGTGTGTGTTCTATCATTATTTTCTTTCGTGTGTGTTTATACATGTGTGAGTTTTTATCTTTTATTTTCCTTTATCTCTATCTTCATTTTCCTATTTTAGTGTGTGCGTGTGTGGTCTATCTTTATTTTATTTTCTGTGTGTCAGTGTGTAAGTGCAACTTTTCTAATGAGGTGTTTCTTTTATGTGTGTGTGTATCTTTCTCTCTCTCTCTCTCTCTCTGTGCGTTTTCATTCTGTCTGTCTGTGTGTTTTCATTCTGTCTGTGTGTATGTGCAAGTTTTCTAATGGAATGTATCTTTTTGTGTGTTTTCTTTCTATTTGTGTGTGTTCTATATTTATTTTATTTACTGTGTGTGTAATTTTCTAATAAAATATGTGTTTTCATTCTGTCTGTGTGTATGTGTAAGTTTTCTAATAAAATGTGTCTTTTTGTGTGTGTCTTTTGTGTGTGTGTGTTTTCTTTCTATTTGTGTTTCCGTGTGTTCTATATTTTATTTCCCGTGGGTGTGTGCGTGTGTGTGAAATTTTCTAATAAAATGTGTGTATTTTCATTTTGTCTGTGTGTGTAAGTTTTCTAATGAAATGTGTCTTTTTGTGTGTGTGTTTTCTTTCTATTTTTGTGTATGTTCCATATTTATTTTATTTACCGTGTGTATGTGTGTAATTTTCTAATGAAATGTGTGTGTGTGTGTTTTCATTCTGTCTGTCTGTATGTGTGCTCTTGTTTTTCTTTCGTGCGTTATATATATATACATACCTTCAAGATTTTTATAGCAGCAATACACAATAAAGTGATTTACATCTGTTTCACTTTCTTAAAGCCGGAGGTCTATACATTAAAATAACATATAGGTGATGCAGAATTATTACTAATTTAAAGTACGAGAGAGGCTTACTTTTGGTTGGTGAATAATTAATTATCGAAAATTGTACAATTTTCTAAGAAAAGGAGAGGGAAAAAAAAAGAAAAAAAGAGAGAGAAAGTGTGATAGCCACATGTAAAGGCTCACATACAATATATAGAGTATTTGTGTGTATGTATGTATGTATTTTATTGTTTGTTGTTAACAGTTGCTTGTGTCTTGAATACCAAGATGATGAACGCTAATTGAACAATCTTCGTGTTCCATTTATCTTTTTTTTTCTTATTTTTCTTCTTATTATTGTGTTGTTTAACAAAAGACAAGCACATTTGGTCTGTAAAATCATTATGAGGCGGCTTCATTTCCAAAATACCATGTTCTCACCAAACTATACATATACAATATACATTACACATTACAAAACACAATATTCTTCTCTCTAGTCTTTACTTAAATCTCTGGAAATATGATATGCATACACATATTACACACACAATCCTCCTCCTTCTCAATTACATCTTTCTAATTTTCTTCTTTTAATATTAAACACTTATTATAAATCTCTGGTTAGTTTCTGGCCACAAACTCATTTATTACACGAATATTTGTAGGAAATTCTATATTGATCCCACTTTAGATAACTTTCAGCAAGTGTGCATGTGTTTAACTTAGCATTTTTTTCCGGAGGGCTATTAATTATTTTTTTTTTGATAAGACACAGTGACACAAAAGTCAAGACACACAATAATGGCTGATTTAGTATTGCGCTGAAGAGGAATATATTGAAGCTGAAGATTATTGGTCTTTTTCCCCCTAGAGTTATAAGACAATAGAAGTCTCTTTGTTTTGTGTGGGATTGACATTTGTATATAGATTTTGTTTTTATATATGTACATGTATATGTGCTTGACAATACTTAATGCTGCATGTGGACTTTTATGTCCCTCTGCCATAGGCCTGTTTGGCTGCTAGCAGAGTACTGATTGTAATTGTAATTGTAATGAAATGTGGTGTTAATGTTACAGTGGCCATAATTAGCTTTTGTATAAAAGGTGCTAATTTCTATCTTCAGCTACAAAAGGTTACTCTTCAACGCACTACTAAATTAGCCTTTTTAGTAAGATTCACTGGTTTTTGAATAAATAGCAATTACCAATGTGAAAACATTCTTGCAAGAGTTGCAATGGTTTTTTGACACTGGTGGCTTGAAGAAAAACACTGGTTTTCGTTTTTTTTTTGTTGCAAAATTTATCACGATTGTTTTTACTCATTTCGTCCAGTAAATCGTGCAAAAAAATGGCCAATGTGATCTCAAGTTTACACTTATACAGTAGGGTAGAGTGATACGGACAGAGTGGGTCACACAAACACACTGTGGCACTGTTAGAAAGGTACTGACTTAGTCACACAAACACTGTAAGACAGTCAGCCACAAAAACACACAAACTTTCACACTGTGGTACAGACACCGAGTCAATCACACAAACTCTTGTGACACAGTCAGCCATGCAAACACACTGTGGCACTGTGATAAAGTCACTGAGTTAGCCACACCAATACCGTGACATAGTCTGCCACACATCCACAAAATGTATCACGCTTAGTAAACCTGGTGTACTTAATTAAATTGAATTAAAATGAAACTATACACTTTTCTCAATTTCGCACATTTTCAAATACTTGTTAACGTTTTTCGCCAACAGACAAAAATATACAAGCCTACATGCATTAAGGAAATTTCAGGCATGATATTGTATTAGACTACATATACATTTATTGTCTATTCTACTCTACAATATGATCATACACCACCACCACCACCACCCTGGATCAAACTGCTGTAGGCGTTTCTCATTTCGTTTCCATTCACCTCTGTTTTATGTCAAATACTGAAGAAGAAGAAAAAAGAAAGATACGTATAATGACTAGATCTATAGGGTAATATACCTATATACCCACATATTGACATATTCATCTTGCAACTCACCTTCTATATGGAGACCTATATAAGCTTATAAAGAGACACTTTGAATAAAAAAAGATAAGATGACACAATCGATTTTTCCTTTAAGACATGATTCAAATCGGTTATAATATATATATATATATATATATATATATATATATATATTTATATATATATATTTATATATATATATATATATATATATATATATATATATAGAATTGTGCATATAGATACTAGAGAATGTTTGCCTTTCTTTTCTATGTGAAACCTTAATATATATATATTTCTTTTTTTTTTAAGAAAGAGACCTTTTTCATGGTTTTTTATCTGCAGTTAGGCCTATATTTCATAAGTAGAAAAGTGGGAGTTTAGTGAGGAATGGATGGTAGATCTAGGGGTTTCTTTTTGTGTATATTATGAGCACGATAACTTCTAAAAACATATACAATTTAATGTGTATATTTTGCATACAAATATTCGTTAGATTGCTTTTAGAAACAACAACAGCAACAACAAAAAATGGGGATCACTTTGTCTCGTTCTTCTCTTCTTTTTTTCTTTATCCTGGAGTTAATTGTCTAAAAGAAGAGAAAGACGAAAAAAAAAATGGCTCGGATATTTCAAATTTGCATTTATTGTCTGTATCCCGTTGAGAAAACGGTTTTGTCTCATTGATGTTCGTTTCTATATGGTTAGAAAAGATTCGTCATAAGATTCTTTTGAATGGCTTTAAGAAAAATAAAGCTCCCCATATTACATGAAATACGAATGTAGGAATACATTATTTGACAAATCTCTTTTCCATTTTCCGATATACATTATATATATTTTTTTATCTCTTGGTTCCATATTACGACTTAAATTAAAAATTGGTTTTTATTCTGTTATCTCTTAGGGCCTAATATTTAAAATTAAAATTGTTGACTACAGGGGCGAACTGAAAGAAGAAAAAACAGCCCGGGGCAGTGGCGTAGCTATGACTTGGTTGCGCCCTCCCCCCGCCACTTAAAACTTTGCGCCCCCTTACGTGTCTCCCCACATAGCCCCTCATACTGGGTGGAGGTACTATTTGATGAACAGCGGAACAGATCTGAACAACAGTAGGAACAGTAGGAAGGTTAAGAAAGGTTAGGAAATTAAGCTTGTTGCAGGGGATTTTTTTAACGAATTATTAAAACAAATTTGTCCGCTGTTCCCGTTAATTAAATTCGGGAACAGACGAACAATGGATTAATTTGATTTAACAAGAATTCTTTAAAAACTGGAGGCTGCGCCCCCAACCACCCTGCAACAAGCTTAATTTAACTAAACCTAACCTTCCGACTGTTTCTACTTTTTTACCGACTATTCCTACCGTTGTTCTGACCATTCCTCTGCCGTGCCCATTGATCTCTATGAAGATTTACTGGTGCAAGTATGTAGTTTTTAAAAGTAAATATTAAATGAAAGTAATTTATTCACTTATTTTTGAAAATACATAACTTTCATTTCGTTTTTTGCGCCCCCAAACCTCCTGCGCCCCCCTGGCAGTTGCGGGTCTTGCGGTTGCCTAGCTACGCCCCTGGCCTGGGGAAACATTATTTTACAAGCCTCAAGGAGTAATTAACTCCAAAAATGCCTAAACTTCCGTCTAAAATTGCACTTGGCTCTATTTTCATTTTTGTCTACAATAAACGTGTCAATTTCTTTTGTTATTTTTCACAAATCTTTAGCAAGCGTGGCGAGTAATTTTTTTTAAAAGAAGTGCATGAATACAGCAAATATTTTTTAAATATTTTCCCATTTTTCCTTAATTTTTGTTTCCCTTTTTAGTGTTAAAACAACATCAGCTTTCTGTTCTTTTTCTTCTGCGATTCTTTTAACTTTAATCTAGTTTCATCATAAAATTGGCCGTCAACTAAGCGGCTCATCTAGAAATTGCCCGATATGCCAGTCCGCCCCTGATTGACTATGAAATCAAAAACTTTCGTAATAATTTTTTTCTTTTGTATAGTCAAAAAATCTTTAATTTAGTAATTAAAACTTTTAAATTAATCTAAAAACCATAATTTTTTGCAATAATTATAATAATGTTTACCAAAAAAAAATGTATGGTTTGGCTTATCGATTCTTTAATTTTTTTATTTTAATTAACTTTAGACAAATCTAAAAGAATAGTTATTTAAAAGTAACTTTTTTTTTGCCTTCTACCTTATTAAAAAAGGGGCTAATTATGGGGTTTAATTATAGTGTCTGCAAGAAGATGGTGGCAGGCAGCACAATCGATTAGGTTAGATGAATAATAACAAGAGGTGATGATAATGGAGGACAACCAGACTTCTTTAACAGAAGGGGGTTTTCTTTTGTTATCACTAAAATAGGTAATTGCTGTAAAGTTATATTTATAGTTTTTTTTTTTTAAACAAAGACAAAAAAAATTATAAATGTTCCTTAATTTGAACTTTTCTCCCACCTCCACCCTCCTCCACCTGTCTCGTCTATTTTCCTAATAATAATCCAGCAGTAAACATGAGTGTTTACTAGAAGACGTTTATTTATACAAAGCTGATTAGACTAGTGATTAAGCTAAAGCTATGCAAATGGAGCAATTATCACTATGAGTGTTTAGCCCCTCTTCGCTTTCATTCTATTACATGATTTCAGACCCTGGGTCCTCTTTTTATTTGCTCAACTCTGTGAACACACAACTTTTCAGATATCTACAATTTTATATGTATATATATATATATATATATATATATATATATATATAGTCGTTGAGAGAGAGAACGAAAGAGAGAGAGAGAGAGAAGTTAAATTTTTATCATTTGCAATTGCAATGGTTGAAACAGCATCCACTAATTTTAGGTTAATTATTATTATGTAAATGCTTCAGTAGTTTCTTTTCTAGCCTATATAGGCCTATAATGTATTATACATTTCAAGGGTCTGACTTTTGAGAATAAGAAAGAAAAAAAAACAACAAAAAGTCTTTAAAAAATAATACAATAATAGGAAGAGAAATGTCGTCGCCATAAACATTATCATAACCAAAAAGATCCTTTATTTTATTTTTTAAAAAAAATAGAGGAAAAGAAAGATTGACAACAAAAAGAGAAGAGTTTTCCTATATATATGTATATGTATGAACATAGATAAGTAGTCTCTATTGTAGATTAAAGTAGACACATACATAGAGAAAATATATATATAAAAGTAAGGGGTGAAAGTGGGAGGTAAAAATGGGTTAAGGGTAGGATGTGTGAGAAAAGTGGCGAAGATGAGTTTGGATATAAGTTTGTTTGGTTGAGAAATTGCGGCAAGAGATATTTGCATATTACAAGGCTATGTAACAAGAAGAAGAAGAAGGTGGGGAAGCCGCCGTTGCCTCTCCTTCTTCTATTTTCTTGAGGGAAGATAACATTAAAGGCTAGTCTCAAGTGTACTCTAAAGTATGTCGTCCACCCACTATCTCTCATTCTCTCTTCTTATATATTTTAACCCTGAATTTTTGCATAAATAATAAAAGTTGCATTGAAGAAAGAAAGAAAGACAGAAGAGAGGTATTATTATTACTGCATTAAATACCACAAGAATATTGCATCTCTTGAGATGAAAGTTAAGTCTGTCTCTTCTACTTTTATCACTAATATAACAGAGATGCATGTAATAATTTTAATTTTTTTTCCTAGGGTTTTATTCTTCTATTTCTCAGTTTTGTTTTTTGTATTTTAGTTGTTCGCAAAATGCATCTTGGAAAGAGAAAGAGAGAGAGAGATGGCGAGAGAAAAATAGAAATAAAATTGAGCGTCATATAAACGACCATCATGTCCATTAAATTCCTTGGAGGCGCGTCTTAATTTGTGTTCTGGATTTTGGTACTTGTTGTGTTGTTGTTATTCTACATATGGCAACTTCATAGTCTTTAATTGCATTTCACTAAGGACCTGGACAGAGAGAAAATGCTTTTGCCTTTCTCTCTCTGGCTATATGTCTTTTATTTTAGTTGAATATAACGACCCTGTTCCATAAAAGGGCAAAGAATGAAGCTCTAAACACAGAAAGGGTAGTACAAAGAGTGTGTGTCTGCGCATGCGTAATTTGACATACCACTTAGTGCTGTTTTGGAATTTTTCTTCTCTCCTATATATAATATACATGTATGTATATTATAAACATTGTAGTAAGCTATGGAATCTCATTGTTACTTGCCCCCATGTATATATTTTAAGCGTGAAATTGTTTCATGTTTTTTTGAAATTGCTCTGATTTTAATGGCAACAGGTTTTATTTATATCCGTATTTTTTTGTTGTTGTCTACAGCTGGGTTTAAATCTTTTAATTTGAATGTTTAAAAGTAGAAGTTTCTCATGGAGAAACACCTTTAACCTCTAAACTAAAAAGGAATTTTAGTGTGTTGTGTGTGTGTTTTCAATGGTTTTAGGCATGAGAACGAATTAATGGGCCCGTTTGTGTATCTATGTGTGGCAATATGGATTATCTAGTTCCTTGTGTTCTGCCTTTTCTGTACCTCTGTTATGTGTGTCTACATATTTATGCACCACCATTTTTTTACATTTAATAATAGTGTTTGTTATCTATTTACATATAGAAATGCATTAAAATGTGTTAATGCCTGTTTCATGTGTGCGTTCTTTGTGTTCTATCTTTTTGTGCGTGTCTGAATTCACATGTTTTTTTTTAAAAAAATGTGTTAGTGTTCTCCTCTATCTTGAATGCATGTTTAAGGTGGTTTTAAGTGTAAACGCTTCTCAGACACAGGCATTTAGAAATCGGGAAGAACTTCAGTTGGCTCCGCCCTTTTTATGACGACTGGCAACTTCTAATTGGTTGGTTATGTAGTCTGACGTCACATGCTCTGTCCTTTTCAACGTTGAACCACACAACAAACCAATTAGAAGTTGCCGGTCGTCATAAAAAGGGCGGAGCCAACTGAAGTTCTTCCAGATTTCTAAATTTGTTGTTTCTCAGACTCTTTGATTCTTCTGTCTTTGAGGTACAAAATGAAGAAAAAACGTGAATGTACGAGTATATTTTAGAAACGAAGAACGGTAGCTAAATTCACTTGTATCAGATTAATCGTAGGTTACTGAGTGACCTACAGTTCTGAAGTGTGGGTCACTTAGTAACCCTACGATTAATCTGATACAAGTGAATTGGGCTGCGCCCCTCAAACAACCTGCAACAAGCTTAATTTAATGTAACCCCACCTAATCACCGATAGAAGAAAAAAAGTTCTAAATTGTAGGTCACTGACTGACCTACAGTTCTGAAGTGTAGGTCACTTAGTGACCTACAATTTAGAACTTTTTTTCTTCTATCGGTGATTAGGTGGGGTTACATTAAATTAAGCTTGTTGCAGGTTGTTTGAGGGGCGCAGCCCCACAAGAATGTAAAAAAGTGTAGCTCACTGACTGACACAGTTCATATCTAAAAGTGTAGGTCACCTAGTGACCTACGATTAGTCTGTCTCAAATCACTTAAAAGTATTTTCATGTTGTTATCTTTCAAAATAAGCTTTTCTTATGTGAGTTTGATAATGACCCAACTTTAAGCTGAAGATATTTTTTTAATATTTTTTGTTTATAAAAAGTTTATTTTGAAATATAATCAAAATACCATTAATTTTGAGTGAGCTAACATTTTTATTTCTAAAACACTGTCTGGTTTTCTTAATTTTACTTCTGAAGTGACGTTTTACACTTTAAGACCATCTTAAGATGGTTTCTGAACAACTGATTATTGAACTTTGTCTTTCAGGAGCTAAATTAAGAGAAACTAGAAAGTGTTTTTGATACTAGAAGGGTAGCTGAATCATTTAATAGTATTTTCTCTTTTTTAATAAAGGGAAAATTAAAGGTAGGTCATTTTCGAACTCACATAAAAAAGCTTATTTAAAAGATCAACATGAAAATACTCATGATTCAGTCATGAACCATTTTACTTTATTAATTAAAAACCATTTTAATATTTGTGCATGTGTGTGTGTGTGCAATGTTACATTATGCACAATCTTGGTTTTGCTCTACTTGTTGTGGATATGTGTGTGTTTCCTTACATTTTCTTTTGTTCCTTTTTGTGTGTGTGTGTTCTTGTTTTTACGTTAAAATGCGTATGTTTATCTGTTTGCTGTGTGCGTGTGTGTGTTTGTGGGCATTTGCTATAAAATACAGTCTAACCGGATGTTAAAATAGTGCTTGCTGCTCTTCATATAGAAATACAATACAATAAAGAAGCAGAGAAAGAGAATGAGGATGGATATTAGATTTAGGAATGGAAGTGATGCGGTGGCTGCTGCAGCATCTCTCTCTCTCTCTCTCTCTCTTGCCGATTCCTGCATCTCACTTGAAGCTGAATGCATGCAATTTTCATCACCAGATGCCTGCATGCATTCATTCATTCAGTGTGTGCTTCTATGTCTATGTGTATTTTGTATGAACTGAAAAATCGGCTACTGTTAACAAAATATATCGGCGTCTGTTCTCTCTCTCTCGCTCTCTCTTATCTCTGTAATTCTCTTGTTTGTTGTTTATGGTAAAAATGCTTTTTTTTCCTGCTTACTTTCAAATCCTATTTCTGAAAGAAAATGTTACATCCAGTTGAAAATTCACATTAAAATGTGACACACAATTGATGTGCAATTTTAAAATCATTTAATAATAATTTTGTTTTTCTCTTTTTTTTATATATAAATAACTGTGATGTCATTTAAATAGTTTTAAGATATTGGAACATTTGGTACTCTTTATTTTTTTTCCACTTTTATTTTCTCTATTTTTCATTTCTAAGTGTTCACACATTGTTGATAAATTTGAGAAAGAAAGAGAGAAGAAGAAGAAGAAAAGAATTGTAGAGAGAAAACACCAAATATAAGAGACTAACTTAAGAAGTTGCTGTGTTTTTATATATATTTTTATATAAAATGTATATTTAGTGTTTGATAAAAGTCAAGTTTCCTACTTTATATTGTCCATCATGAGTGAAGAACGGAAAAGATGAAAAAACACGAAGAATTGTGTGTGAGAAGAGAAGAAGAAATTGCATCTTAAGAAACTCATTTTGAAATGTAAGAAATGTTATTTTTTTTTTCCTTCTATTCTTTTATTTGAAATCTTCTTCTTCAATTTGTTTTCTATGTTTGGTTGCAAAGTTGTCTTTTTGATATTTCTTTGGCTGTTTTTTTTTTTTTGGTACATTTACTTGAGGTTTGTGTTTTTTCTTCTACTTTTTTATTTTTCAATTTTGACAAACACAAAAAAAAGAGAAGTGTCTTTTTTTGTTGTTGTTACAAAAATTGAATTTCTTCATTTGTGTGAGAGAATCGTTGGTTTTTTAACAATAGCTACAAAGCTACAATAGCTCTTGTAATTCATTTTCAACATTATTTTTGTAGGTCATTCATTTTCGTTTTTTTTTTAAATATATATATTGATCGGAGATATGAAATTTCAAATAAATAGTCAATCAATTAATCTCATAATAATTCAAACCAGACACTTGGTTATGATAAAATAACGCTTTATAATTAGATTTTGAAAATTTATCAGAAACTAGAACTTGAGTAAATGAAACACGTAATACAATTTTCATGACGTTATCTTTCAAAATAAACGTCAATGGTGTTTTTTTTTTTCTTCTCTCAAATATGATGAGTTTTCTTTCTTTCCTTAAAATAGGGAATAAACGTGAAATTTGGTGTTTTAAATCTGATGTGTGAGCATTAAAAAATATGATCCTGAAATTTAATTTGACGTGATTCTTTTCACTATTCTAGTTTCTATTAATTAAATTTTGAAATTTTGTTTAATATGATTTACACAAAAAAGGTCATGTGGTACTTCTAGTTTGCAACAAAATTCTAAAATTTTTCCAAAAATGATGTAGAAAATACATGGTCGTTCAAGTTATTAACAAACTTTTGAAATCCTTCTAAAAAAATTATTTAGAAAAAAGATCTAGTTTCTAACAAACTTATGAAATTATTCTAAAAATTATTTCCAATAAGTCGGAATAACTTGTATGACTATAATTTTGTCTTAATTGCTTTGACGGTCACATTCTCTTAATGGTTGCTGCTAAGTCAAAAATAGTACAAAACTCATAAACTTTCATATTCTTAATGGGATAAGCAGATGCTAAAAAAAGGTATTATTAGCATGTGCTAAATTTAATTAACCAAAACTCGTGTTTGGCACAAAAATATACAATTGATTTTATTTTATTCAAAGTATGAAATGTGAGGTAAGTCTCTACTTCTAAGCTAAACGATTGCCTAAATTACAATTACATCTACAATAAGTACTCTGCTAGCAGCCAAATAGGCCTATGGCAGAGGGACATAAAAGTCCACATGCAGCATTAAGCATTGTTAATCACATATATCAAAACAAAATGAATATACAAATGTCAATCCCACAAAACAAAATTATCCCCATTCACCACTGCTTCAGGAAGAGAGTTCCATTGTCTTATAACTCTAGGAAAAAAAGACCAATAATATGAATCTGTCCTAGCAAAAATTTCCCTAATTTTCTTAGAGTGGTCAGCCCTGCCCCCCCCCCTTTATGAATATCACTGGACTGCTGTTTAGATGAGCTGAGCCAGTGCTTATTTGTAAGCACCCATTAAGAATACCACCCTTAGCGCTGCTTACAGCTTCTTCTTTAAAAACAAAGCTTTGAAAAAGCTTTAAAAAACTGATTACTTGAACTCAAGAAAAGTTATTAGTCAGTTTGTAAGAAAAAAACAAAAGAAACACGAACAAAATGAAAGCTTCTTGGTGACCGACCGTCGGTCAGAGTGTAGATCTCTAATGAGTTGTGTTCTTATGTGAAGTTGTATCCATTTCAGTGTATGTCAAAGGTTCATCTAGTTTTGTATGCGTTGTGACAATTGTTGAGAAGAGCATTTCAATCAAAGAATTTCACGGGCTTATCTTCTCTCTCTCTCTCTCTCTCTCTTTTCTCTTTTCATCTATCTTCTATCTCACTCTGGTCGAATTGCATTAAGATAAGATACCAATCTGTTGATTGCTATATATATATATATTGTAGTTCATGAAGGGATCAGATAGAGAGTCCCTTTTTTTCTTGCAATGATGACTGCCAAGAAAATACATGAGAGCTTTTTTTTTGAAGAGATCTTTAAGAGCCTTATTGTGTTCTTTGAAGTAAAAGTGTAAGAGTGACCAAAAAAATATAAGAGAAATGAGATTTGAGTGAGATGGAGAGAGCTAGAGGTGTGTGTGCGTGTGCGTACGGGGTGGAGAGGAAGAGGTTTTTTTTTAAAGAGTCATTGGCTAACTTTACATTAGACTTAGGTTATAGTAGTGTAACCCTCAACCCTCATATACTGTATGTATGTGAGAGAGTATATACTGTATATCTATATGGTACTTGAGAAAAAATTGAGCAATTTTCTGGGTCGTAATTTTTCAATGGTTTTCTCTTATTTTGTCGTCCATCTCTGAGATTTAGACTCAATTTTCTTCTCATCTCTTAAATAGAAGGTTGAATTTTAAAAGGTGTCTCAGGAGAGTTTTTTTTATAGTTTGAATATGTGATGATACCATTTAGAGAGAGAGAGAGAGAGAGAGAGAGAGAGAGAGAGAAAAAAGTGTAAATTCAGTATGGAAAATAATGATTTCGAACTGTGTTTAGATTTGTGTTGTAGGTTCAATCTTTTTCGTAAAATTCTGAAGTTTCTTATAAATTAGTTGTAATTATAAAAGAAGCCGCTCTCCTGAAGAATGGTAATCACTGCTAACATCGAATCGCATTGGACCAATGTCCCCTTAAATGATGGCAATCACTGCAAACATCGAATCGCATTATACAGTACCAATGTCCTCCTGAATAACAGGCAATCACTGCAAACATGAATCTCATTCGAATTTGAATTTAAAAAATTACTCTGCAAGCAGCCAAGAAGGACTGTAGCAGAGGGACAAAAGTCTAATTGCAGCATGTGAAATGCGTTTTCAATGCATTGAACCAATGTTTCATTAGCACTTTTGTGAAGGTTATTTAAATTAATTTTTTTTAAATTAGAAGAGTAAAAAGATGGAATCATTTATTGTAATTTGAAAGACGCCGTTTTTTTAAAATAAATGTTTTGTGGCTTTCTACCATTTTTGAAGTAAAAAAGCCAAATACAGTAGAAACTTTTTAACACGAAATCTAAAATATATATTTTTGGTTTATCCGTTTTTTTTCTCGAAATGGTTTCATTATGTTATTTTGAAAATGTTATGAAAAGTTTGTTTTGAAAGGAGTAACGCCATGAAATTAATTTTACACAATTCCGTTACTCTTCTAGTTTTCAAAAAAAAAATTTCATCTTTAATTTATTTTGAAAAACTAAAACAATTTTGATAATAATTTAAAGTTTCTAGTTGCCAAGGCCTTGTTTTTTGTCTTCCTATTTTTCTTTTATGTTTCTAGAAATAATTACGTTGAATTTTACGAACGTTTTTTTTACGTTTAATATTTGTTGAAGTAGAAAATAGAAACCGTATTTTATTTTTTTATAGATCCGCTTTGTATGTTTTAGTTTGTTTCATGTTTGTGATGTTGTCATAATTGAAAGAAGTTGCCCATTTCCCCTGACTATTACTGAACTTTAAAACCAAACTCATTTTCAGTGAAAATTGAGGTTCTGCAATTTCGTGAAATAAGATTCAAAAGGTTCTTAGAAGAAGAAAAAAAGTAAACCTTTTTTTCTTATGATGCCATTTTAGGACGGTGAACTATTTGCTGTAATATACGTTCAACATTATCTGCTCCTTTTTTTTTTTGGCTTGTAGATTTTTACTTCTCTTTTTTGTATTTCATATTAACGTGAATTATGTATGCATTTTTTTCTGGTTCTATATTAAATTGGGTAATTTGGAAGTAATTTTCGAAGAAGATGTTTCACAAGAACGCAGAAGAAAGAAAAAAAATCCGATTTATTTTATTTAAGGTAGCTGAGTAAATATTTATTTTGTTTTTGTCCCTCCAGGTGGTGCCACCACAATATAGCTAATGCTAAGCTTCATAGATGTTTTATGGAAAATCTGAACGCAAAAACGTCAAGTGAATTTTTATTTAGAAAAAAAAAAATTCAAATTGTTATTAGATCTAGAATGGTAAATTAAAAAATTACGTTAAAAGTTTTTTCATGGCAATATTTTAAAAAATAAACATTTTACAGCATTTTGAAAATCACCTGTTTTTAAGTTTTTTTTTTTCATTTAACATTTCATGAAAAAACTATTTTCGAATTTTTGTTCAAACTGTCACAAAATGTTTATTTTGAAAAATATCATCATGACAAAAAAAAACTGTTAACATTATCACCGACTATTCTAGTTTCTAAAAACGTTTCCTGAAAAACGTTCGCTTGAAAAATAGAATTTTTTTTCAAAACTGCGATTGAGGGGAAGAAACCTCCTATAGAAAAGTGTAATTATATCCACTGCAGTGACGCCATCCGTGGGATCAAAAATAAAATAAATATTTATTCAGCCACCTTTTTTTAAAAAAAAAAAAACTTCTATTTTTGAAAATAGCTTACATGTTAATTTCCATAGACGATTCAAAAACGAACAAACTTCGCCAAAAAATAAAGAACAACCAATTATGTTTAGAAAAATCAGTTGGGAACCATACAATGTGGTACAGACTCTGATAGAATGATATCACTCCAGTGTAATTGGTGTCACTGGAGTGATTGTATTTTTTTAGCTTCTTAAATTTGAATTTATTTGGAAATCTTTGCTCTTTTGCTCAGAAAATTGCTCTGATAGTAATTTTGTGTATTCATTGTGAATTTTGTCTTGTTTTCTATACATTTTGATTGCAATAAAGACTGAAAAAAAGCCCTTACAAATGGTGACACTTAAATTTGCTGTCAAGAACAACATTCCAAGTGTGAGGAATTTGTGAATTTTTTTCGAATAGAACATTTCGCTTCATTTGCAGATAAAAAGTGTCAGTCACAACTCAAAAAAGTTAATTTTTCGAAAAGTGTTTAAAGATAATAATTACATACAGATTACTACTGACATTTATTTTGTCATTTTAGGGCGGATCCAGACTAAAACAGAACATGTTCAAAGAATATATTCGTTGTTTTATTTTTTTGTGGCAGGAGTGTTCAAACTTGAACAGAGAACATGTTTGCAATGTGTTTAGATGTTTGGAGAAATGTTTGTCGAGACGTCCAAACTACTCCTGGCCAGAACACGAACATTCTTTTATGTGATGGATAAAAACCGACAACTGATGGGGATCTGTGCCAAACAAAACAACGAACAAAATTTATTACAGAGCGGAAATGTTCGGAAATACCGTTCATACTGTTTGCTAACAGTGCTCGGGTCTCTGTTCTGTTGTAAATCTGGACCCACCCTTAGACACTCATCTGGAGATCATTTGTTGGAGTTATAATTGATGTCGTTATTCTTGATAATACAGTATTACACTTCTTCATGGGTTAATTTTCACTATTATCTCAAAATCGACGATTTTTGACTTGTGTTTGACATTGTTTTTCTTTTTCTCATTTTTTAATTAATATATAATTATGATTCTGTTTCTTTGCCAAACTTTAAGTTTAATTTGGGTCGTGGCTATTTCTGGGTTAATTTTTTCTTGATCAAAGTCGATGGAGAGAGAGAGAGAGAGATACTGTATATGATCAGAGTGTATATTGGGTGACTTTTGTTAAGAAAAGTAGAAAGAGTAAAAAAAAAGTGGAGATCTTTGAAAAGAACTGGATGAATTGAAGGGAAGGAAATGAAGTCATCTTTTTTTTTCTTCAATTCTTCTTCTTTCTTAAATTGGCCGCAGTTTTGAGTTATCGGTCTCAAGTCTAAGGGGTGGAGGAGAGAAAGACAGTGTCTTCTTATATATGTGAGTATATACAGACATCTCCCTTTTTTTTCTCTCTCTCCTTAAGGCTATGATGTAACTTTTTTTTTCTTCTTCTCTCTGAGTGAGATGATTCAGGAGGTTGGACCACTAGAAAAAGGGAATAAGACCCTTAGAAAAATTTCTACTTTGGTATATGGATACTATACGGAACTTATTTGAAGAGACCGGCCAAGTCCTTCTTATTTCACTGCCCTCTAGCTTTTTTTTTTTTTTTTTCTTCCACTGAAAAACGAAAATCATGATCAGAAAATAGAATTCTATCGCCATAACAAGATTTTCTTTTTCGTTCTTTCCAAAGACATGATGAGTAGAAGGACTAGGTGGAAGAGGAGAGAAATGGATGAGAAAGAAAAATAAGAAAGGTGTGCAAAATATATATATATAAGGATTTTTATGGCTATCGGCTATGTTACTTTTTAAGAGTAGAAAGAATATTTCATTTTTTGCTTCATGGACGGTTAAAAGATATGAAAAGTTTTCTTTTATATTTAGGTTTTTTTTTTCTTTCTTAAAAAAATGTCCTCATATTTCTTGATAATCTTTCGATGACATTCATATTGTATTATCAGTGACACAGTCACAGGGGCTTAACTTACATTCATGAACATCAAACAAAATTGAATTTGTCAAAAAATAGAATGAAGTCTAGTGTTAAATCATTTGTAATTTCATTTATTATTTTTTTTTTCAAAAAGAAAAAAAAAAAGGTAATATTTTTGGTGTTTATCGTTTTTGAAGTCAATTATGAAACAAAAAGTGTCAATGACTTTTTGTTAGTAATAGGGCTGCACACATTGTTTTGTGTTTATTCAATCTGAGTCACCTATATGAATAAAAGTTTTTGTTCAATCTTTATGCCTTATTTCCATTGGGATGAAAATTTGAACTTTTTGAAAATTTCAACTGGTGAAAAATAGAATTCCTATGATTGTGAATGGGCGGAAGCCACGTTTCTTGTATTTTTCACCAGTTGAAACGTGGCTCCCGCTTATGATAGTGAATGAGCGGGTTCCACGTGTGTTCTATGTTTCATCAGTTGAAATTTTGAAAAAGTTCAAATTATCACCCCAATGGAAACAAGACTTTAAGCTAGTTTCACACGAGGAGGATACGTGTATAACGAACAGGCAGTTAGAAATCGGGGAGAACTTTAGTTGGCTCCGCCCTTGTTATGACGACCGGCACTTCTAATTGGTTTGTTGTGTGGTCGGTTCGACGTTGAAAAGGGCGGAGCATGTGACGTCAGACTACATAACCAACTAATTATAAGTTGCGTTCGTCATAACAAGGACGGAGCCAACTGAAGTTCTCCCCGATTTCTAACTGCCTGTGTATAACGATACGTGTATGATAGATACTGAATTTACATGTACACCAGTGGAAGCATCCGTGTAAATTCAGGTATCTGTCATACACGTATCTCATGTGAAAGAGAGGCCCCTTATGAGTGAAATAGAAGCGTTTATACGGCGGTACTCGTTTGAGTCGATCTTTTACAAAAAGTGGTTCACAGGATGTGAACCACTTTTTGTAAAAGATCGACACCCACATGTGGATACACACGAGTATCACCGTATGAACGCTTCTATTTCACTCATATACTGAATTTACATGTACACGTAGTGGCGTAGCTAGGGACCCGCCAGACCCGCAACTGGGGGGGGGGGGGCAGGAGGTTTGGGGGCGCAAAAAACGAATTGAAAGTCGATGTATTTTCAAAAATAATTGAATAAATTAAATAAGTGATTCCGAATCACTCGCTTAATTTATTCAGTTATTTTCGAAAATAAATCGAATTTCATTTCGTTTATTGTGCATAGAAATTATTTTTAGGGGGTACTATTTTGATGAACAGCGGAACGGTCCGAACTACAGTACGAACAGTCGGATAAATAGTAGGAACAGTTCGAAGGTTTGGTTTAGTAAAATTAAGTTGTTGCAGGGATTCTGGGGGGCGCAGACCCCGACTTTTTTTTAAGAATTATTAAGTCAAATTAGTCCATTGTTCCGACTGTTCCGTAATTTGTTCAATGGGAGGAACGGTCGGAAAAATGGACAAATTTGATTTAATAACGCTAAAAAAACGGGGGCTGCGCCCCCCAGGCCCCCTGCAACAAGCTTCATTTTACTAAACCTAACCTTCCGACTGTTACTACTGATCCGCCGTTCATCAAAATAGCACCTCCCCTCCCCCAGTATGAGGCTAAGTGGAGAGCGGACTTAAAGGGAGCGCAACGTTTTACGAGACCGGGGGACGTAACCAAGCCTTGCTACGCCACTGTGTACACAAGAATACGAGGATACGTGCATGACGACACGAGTACACAAATAAAAGGATTCATACGGCGATACATGGATGTTTCCATTGGTGTGATATCGGCCTTAGAATTAAGTCTTAAGTTTGCTCGCAGTTGATTAATCCCCTCGTAACAATTCTGGCTGGTCAAATTCAAAAACATTGATCATGGGTGTTTTGTGTCCGTGATGGATTTTTATTATTCAATAATAATTTTAATACTTTTCGATATTTGCTTCACTGCTCAGAACGCGGAAATAGGGGGCAAAATAACTAGAATAGTACTACTAGGGGGACCAGTTTTATTCTTGCCTCGGGTGCCAATTTAGCTAATTATGGCTCTGGCTTCAACTTTTTGCAATGATGGGAACATGAGCAATTAGTTAAGAGACAAAAAAATGGGTTCTGCCCACACAGAATTTCAAAAAGAAAACCCAAAGGGGGGAAAAAAACTGACAGAAATGCAATGAACGTCTTTGGTTCAAATGATATTGAAAGATAATCCATGATTGGCACAGTACATTGTGAAGATGGCATCTTTACTAGAAATGGCCATCCCAAGCCAATTAAAGAATCAAAGAGCCAGAACCGATGCATATCTTTCTGGTCTTTCTTTCTAAATGTATTTTTAGACTGTGGAATTTTCTTCCTGTAGAATAGTTCTGTTGATTTCGATTTGACAGTGACATCTGAACTTTTATCTAAATGACAACAATCATTTTATAATTAGAAATTATCTCTCTTGCGACGTCATGACATAACGATTGTCAAGCCGCACTTGATCGTTTGTGGCCAGCTTTAAAATTTAATGCTGCGTTTAGAGTAAATATTTAATACTGACGTCCCTTTTCTGATTTACATTCAAATTATACACAGATCTAGATCTAATGCTGACTATAAGTAAAATATAAGAAAATTAAACTATCTGTTTGAGAGACTGAAATTGATTTCTTCATTAAAAAAAATACAAACCTCGTAATTTATTTGTATAAATCTTGGAATTTCAATTCTTAAAAATTTTATGATTATCGACTGTGAAAATAGAATATAATTATATTCTATTATAATCAAAAGTGATCAAGATATTAATGCAACAAAATAAAATTTTATATTCTCAAAATTAATTGTACCAAATTAAACATAGATTCAAATCTTGGTGTCTTTTTTTGCCTGAAGCTATGAATATCAGATTTTTGTTGTGTTGAAATTTGAACACAGTGAGCACGGATTTTTATGCAATATCAAGCAAATGTTTATCAATTTGTGGCCCAAGTAATCATCATCATTAGAGCAACTTTATACTTTTATTTAACCAATAAGGCTGATTAGAGGCTAGGTGTCTGATTACTATAAGTTGTCAACTAGAATTCTAGCCTCTAAGCAGTGTTTTTGATTGAAAAACCATTATTATTATTTAATTTAAACGTGGTTATTAGGTCCTACTTCACAATTGGCCCTTGGGCCACAGATTGAGAAACATTTGCTTGATATTTAATAAAAATTTGAGACCCAATATAAAATAGAATTTAATTTTTCTTATTTGATGAAAATGGAAAAGAAAACATACATTTTTCATTATAAATTTGAATAAAATGTATGTAAAATATATAATTTTTATACAAATAAAAAAAATTAATAAAAGAAATAAAAAAAATCATGATCGATGAAGCAAAGAAAAAAATCAATCAACTAACTAACTATATTTGGCTGAATTCGTAAATAAAATTGTTGTGCAAAGATTTTTGCTTATTTTTTTAAAAAAAATAACTCTTCGGGTTTTCTTTCGTGTTATCGCAGTTGCTGCAGTTTTTGTATTCATGTGTATAAAAATAAATCCAATTGAATTCTTGGAGAACTTTGTAACCCCTTATTGCCTTGGAAACAGCTTGAAAATCTATTTCTAAATACACAGAATTGTATAAGAAGTGTGAGCTTTTGCTTCTTTCTATCCTTCATTTCATTTCATTTTTTGTATTTGCTTCTTTTAAGAAGGATATCTAATTCGATTATGTAGTCTATTTTTATTGAAGAACATTCTGAGCGAATATCACACACAACTTTTTATATATCGAATTTTTTAAGTAGGATTTTGAGATTTATGTCACGTTTTTTTTTGTAGAAATTTTTGTCTATTGTTTGATTTACCGAAATATCGCCCACATTAATGGTTAATTGTTAACATGTAGGACTACTAGTTGGATCAGATGGAGGGTTTCGTTAGAGACATACATAAAAAGCCCATGTGTTGGTTGGTTTTGTGTGGGAGGGGATCTTCATGAGTTTGTGAAAAAAACCCAGTCAATAGCCCTTGTTATTATGGTGTAGCCTAAAAGTGATTGGAACAAAGTTCTTTGTAAATGGAACAACATCTACTCGAAATGGACAACGTGATTTGGACAACTCTTCTTGTTTTCAAGAAAAATTGCATTCAAAAATTGGGTTACACCTTAAATGTCATACCTCAAAATGTTTGAGACAACTAAAACAACAACTGAAAATGTATAATATGGCCAATAATTTCATTGTGATAACTGATAGATGTTTTTTGGACTGTTATCCATTTGTTAGAAAAATAATCTTAAACTTTTCGGGTAGATGTTGGCACATATTAACAGAGAACTTTGTCTAAATCATTTTGGGTTACTGTCTTAATAATACCTTTTGCGGGTCTGGTAGACTTTTGTAAAACTGCAACTCATGGGCTTTGTGCTTTATGGGCCACGTATCACTTGGAAGCCTAATTGACTTGGTGGGCCTCGTGGCATTTTGAGAAATAATTGTCTTGTTGGGAGCTCGTGGCTTTTGCCAAAACCAGCTCACCAAGCCAATTCGGCTTGGTGAGCTGGTTTTGGCTAAGTTTTGTGAGCTAGACTGGGGGGGGGGTGCCTCAATTTTTTTTATTTCAAAATGTAGATCACTAGTACTCATGATACTATCAGTTAGGGGTGTTGTTTGTGGAAACTAGAAGAGTAAAACAATCACTTAAAAGTAATTTCACGACTGTTTTAAAATGAATGTTTTATGGCACTATGAAAAAGACACCCCCCTTTTTCACCAACTTTGAAGTAAAAAAAGAAAACAAATTGAAGAAGTACACCATTTTCAAACTGCCATAAAACGTTTGTTTTCAATGATACCGTCGTGAGAATACTTTTTTTTGTTTCCTTTACTCTTCTAGTTTTATTTAACACACTTTGAATTTCTTTTAAAAATTATTTCTGATGAGTATGCCATACACACTATGTACGAGTGTACGTGAATATATATTTACGCATTATTATGTTTTAAACATCTTAAGGTCGAAAGTCAAGAAGGATATTTGGACGCTTGAACTTCAACTTGAACTCTCTGAGCAGGGTTCCAATATAGAATTTTTCAGAGATGTACAATACAAGAACATGGAATTTTTTGGTCGTTCAAAGTCTTGTTTTTGATGTGGATCAAGTTGAAGTTCAAGTGGCAAACTTTCTTTATTAAATTTGGACCTAGAAAATCCGAAAAAAAAAACCACCTCCGAAAGTAAACAATTCTCTTTTGATGATGAGACTGTTCTTAATGAGAACAATCTAAAGACGTGAACAGAATTACATTTGAAACAAATTAGTGTCTTAACGTGTTTTTATTTGAGTTGATGATTGTTTTTTTTTTTCGTTGTTTCCTTCTTCATTTTCAATGCATCACTCATATACATTTGCTTGAAAATTCTCATCTCAAACCCCCAATAATCGGTTTATTTTATCAATGAAGAAACATCATTGAAAAAAAAAAGATTGTGATGATGATGATGATGACACTACTAATATAATGTGTGTGTATATATATATATATATATATATATATATATATATATATATATATATATATATATATATATATATATATATATATATATATATATATATATATATATATATATATATGCATTCTTTTATATTTTTTTCTTCTCTCTTTCATTATTAACTTTCTTTATGTTCATTTTGTGATGAAGTTAAGCTTTTTAAATATCCTAAGAAACGCATAGAGAAAAAAAAGAAGAGCTTTTACCGTTTCTAGTTTTTTTCTTCTCTCTTTTCTTTCTAAAGATACTTTCTTCTCAATATTGTGAATGTCATTCAAATTAACTCACCACCCCCTCCAATCTCGTCCCTGACTACCCCTACTTTAATACAGCATAATAATAATATTACGGGCATTCAAATATAAAAGTCTTAATAAGATCCTACATATAGGCCTATGTATATATTATGATGAAATTTCTAAATAACGAGGAGGAGGAGGATGGAGAAAAAAAAAAGTATCAAAAAAAATCTCCAATATCTACTGCTACTATAGCTTTTATATATTGGTAGATTTAACTATATACAGTAGGGGTCTATAGTTACATTTTCGTTAGTTTTACGTCACAGGATTAATATTACCTTTTATTAAAGAAATGTTTTTCAATTATTTTTTGGTTGAAATTGGGAGTAGAAGGTGGTGGAATTAGGGAATTAAGAGGGTGAGAGAAATAAGGGATTCGTTTGAAATTTTACTAACTAGTAACTACTTCATCTCATTTCCTTTTAGAATTTTGAGATGACTTCAAATTTTTTTTTTATTTCAGCTCGATCAATCTCAAACAATTCCATCTAAAACGACGATGATAGTTGGATGTAGAGGCTAGTTATTAGGAGGTTATATTAAAACCCATGTTTCCCAATTTTATTAGGCTACAGAAACCTTTTATAATATTACAACATTACGAAAAAAAAAATTTCCAGAAAAAGTAAATATGGATAAAAATAATAAGTAAACAATCTTAATAAATTATGAAATTGTTGTAAGTATACATTTGTTTCGTTGTGAAATTTATTATTTTTTTGGCGGAACTCTTACTTTTCCTTCACGGAACCCCATTTAGAAAACACTGCATTAGATTACTGAATGAGCCTGCACCAAATTATTATCTTCCACTTCTACAGTAGTTTACTAAACAGATGATGACTACTAGCTGGGAGGAAATGTTAGGGCCGAGCTAGTGTGCCAGCTGCTCGGTGCTAGCACTTCGTGATGGAGATCAGATTTACATCCTCCACCATCAGGCACAATCCAAATCACATTAGAAAGAAGAATTGCTAGCCTCTAGATCCAACCCTCGACGTCATTTGAGGTGGAATCGTTTCAGATGGAACACATGTTTTCTGAGGATAAAAACAGCCTTTAAGCTGTGTGCTTTAAAATGCGCTGAACTGAGAATAAAAAAATCATTAAATATATAAATGACGGTCATGTAATGTAATCTAGTAGAGGCCTTATTAACATGAAAATAAAATATTCTCAAGTCGTATTTAAAGCTTTTTTCGTTTTTGGGTTGGAACTAATGGAAGAGGTCCTAATATACAGTATATATGCATATATTTAGTAATAATAATCTCCGTGAATTCATCTCTTGACTGTAGTTTATTCAAATGAGGAGAGAAGTTATTTGGTGAGAATGAATGATGATGGTTGAGTATTAACATGTGGCAAATTGATGTCAATTTAGAGAATTAATCAAAAGTTATAGTTCCTATTAAGCTTATATTGCAATGAAGCTATTATTGCTGCTGTTATTTTTGATTTGATTCATTTAAATAAAAAAAAAATGAAGAGCAAATTCACTAGCAAAATGTGTGTGTGTAGGTGAGATTGGGATAAATGTCGGATTTCACTGAATTTCCGTCAAACTTAACAGGAAGTTAAAAATTGATTCTGATCATGTAATGGGGGGGGACATGCAAATGTAAAAAGCTAGAAAATGAAAATGACTTCCTTTGTGTTTTGTCATCATTACTGAAATGTGAGCTTATTCCAATATTAGTTCATTATCTTTTCTAACTCAAGTTGTACTGAAAAAGTACAAACACAGTTTCATTTTGCTAATGGTTATAAATATAAACTTACGGCCATTATTTACAGCTAAAACTTTTAAAGTGTAATTACTAATAATTAGTAGCTACATGAGGAGAGGACTACCTGATATTTTGTTTAATTGTGACGAACTAATCTACTGTTTTATTAGTTGCATTAAATTAACTGTTTTATTCAGTAAATAAAAGCAAATCAAGGTAAAAACATTTGTTTTGCATTTGCAGAACAATATAACAGAATGATATAGCTAACATTGAATCGATGGTTTTTGTTTTGTATTTATTCAGTGAATAAAAACAATGGGAGGAAAACTTAGTCTTCTACTGATGTCAATAGGACTTCAACATTGTGGTTTTTTTTAAACATTTGACAGCTTTGTATTGCAAGTTGTAAGCCATACACACATATTGTAAGCGTATGCAGAAGAGATAAACAGTATAAAGTTCTTAAATTTGTATTTGCTCCATTGAAAATCCTTTGTTGAGAATTTGGACAAAAGAAGGGATTTGTTAAAATGGAATTAAGTGAAATGGGATGCTGCAAAACCCAACAACCAAATACACATTTTTGCTCTTTTGTTAAGACATTGTGTTATGAGACCTTCTGCCCATTAAAGACATGTGTACAATTGCCTTTAGTTTTATTTAATCTCTGATTCTATGTGAACAGCAGAGATTTTAGCATATGTACTATTTATTAACTCAAGATTACTGGTTTGTTTGTTTAAATGAGTAACATTACGTTGGTCCATTGGAACATGTTTAGCCACCAGCTTCTTGTTAGGATAACCGCAGACGATACAGACAGTGACAGACTAAATTGTAGTAAGGTCAACATACACGACCAACAGACTTGTCAGATGTCTGAAGCCGACAAAATGCAAGAGAACATGACCGTCAGTTTGTCGGTGGTTTGCATTGCGCTTTCAGCGTCCAAAAACTATCTGTAAATTATGTAAAAACTATAAACTGTCTGACAAAGTAGTTCGTGTGCGCGTCCACGACTGAGTACAGTATCCCTATCCCACAGCCTACGGGCCACCGACAATTGGGTCACAGATAAGACGGTTTGTGGGGAAAAATGGAACATGTTCCATCTTTTATGTCGGTCCGTCTATTTAGTCTGCCGTGTGCGTTGCCCTGTAAGAAGCCATACTGTTCAATCTGACTGACTAAACTGTTTGTCACCGACAATCTGTCGTCTGCGGTTACTCTTAAGGTGGTTTTACTAGTGAGTTGAAGTTGAAATAATTTCGTTTTTGCTAATACAGTAGCTGAATATGAGTGTTTTTTTTCAGCTTAAAACCTCTGACGTCAGAGAAGTTATCAGACAAAATGACACCAGCTTCAAGTTATAGTGCGGCAATTTCGGCGACTGCAGTGCAACACTGCAAAATTTAACCTCCAACTTTTACTGCTTCAGCTGAAGTGTTTCATTGTCAGCTCACTTAAATTAAAAGCACACAAACAAGAGGACAAACATAAGCTGACTCTAAATTTCTGCTTTAGCTCTTTAGTAAATCCTCCTTTTAGACTTGCCGTTTTTCCATTGCCCATTTTTTTCTTTAACTGAACAAGCTGAGCATGCGTTTAGTAATACAACTTCAAGATGAAAAAAAAAGTCTCATTTAAATAACTTAAAAAAAGTAATCTTGATTTTGAGTATATACTGGGTCACATTTAAATCATGCGTGGCCCTTCGGCCCACTATTTATCTACAGCACTGACAACAAGATAAGAACCCATCATGAATGTTCTATTCAGTTCAATGACGTTTTAAGTAGCCCATTATTTAGATTTTTTTTTTCCTATCTTTTTATTCATGTAATCTAGAAAGAAACATCGATATTCAAATTCTTTAACTTCATTTGCGGTTAAAACTTCTAAAAAAAAGTTTTTTTTCTCTCCCGTTTTTTTTTTAAAAATTGGTCTGGTAATTCCTCGAAAACTATAAATCATGTCATTCACAGATGTGTTTCATCCAAAACATTTCTTCATTTTTAAGGCAGAATTTTTTTTATTTCTTTATAGAGACCCTTTTTTTTTCTCTCGTCTTTTTAACGTCGTGACATTCTTAAGATGTACAGAAAGAAAAAAATCAACTCTTGAGATAAAAAAAAGAAAATTGTGGGGGGAATAAACGTTATCCCTATGAAAAGAATGGGGTGGAAAGTGAGCTATGAAGAAAAATAAGAGATTTGAAGGGATGAGGAATGAGGGAGGGACATCATAATAGCTGCGTCATCAACGACCATCCATTTGCGTAATATTTTTCAAAACCAACCAAAAAAAAAATAGTAGTCATGGAAACACTACACACAGTGATTACATTAAAAGCCCTAACATCTTTTTATATAAAATTATTCACTCACACTGAAAACATTTTAACAATGCGAAAAAATAGAAATTATTGTATTTTTTAAAGGAAAAAAAAACATGTTTCCGTTGATTGGATGGTGGTTAACATGTTTTGAAGAGCTTATTTTGCTCACCAAAACTATGCACTTCGATCATTTGTGCATGTGACTTCGATCAAACTATTGTAGCATAGTTTTAAAATAAAGAAAAAACTTGGTAACTCCATAATTATTACATGAAATGTAGTGGTTTATAGTAACTTACATATAGGCCCTACATGTATTTAGTCAACTCAAGAATGCTGGTTTGATTATTTCAATGAGGAGACGTTTTTATGGAAGCTGTATTAAGAGGGTAATGGTGTTAGTGAGAGGGAGGGGGTGCAGTGAAACAATTTTAAGTCCAGGGCAATATTCCACAAAAAGTTGACACTAATATAAAATATTGATGCTTTGCGATTTTTCGTCCAAAAATACACGAAATAAAATGAAAACGATATATTTTAAATTAATTTCGTTTTTTATTTATTTCGTAATTAAATTTCGTTAATGGTTTGCGTTCTGCCAAAACGAAAAAAAATTAAAATAAAACACGGAAAATCACATTTTTGGCTACAATTAAAACCTGAAACAAAAAGTACGTATGTGCATTACTAAAACCAGAAATTATGATGGCGACAACAATGGAATGGAAATGTTATTACAACAGCAAATAAACAAAAAGTAACAATAAACAATTAAATATTATAACCTACCTTTAACCTAACATCTGCTGCTGTTTGTTGGGCCAATTTAATACTTTCCTGGAGATTACATGTACAAATTACTTCAAAATATTCCATTGTTCGTTTGAAGTGGGGAAAAAAATGGCTGCTTTTTTGACTCAAAATGTCAACAAACACGCATGCGCGACTTTTTCGTGGTAACGAAAAAATATAAGAAAACTTTCGTCACGAAAAAGAGAAAAAATATCGTAACGACACTTGTAAAATTAGACTGAAAATACGAAATAATTTTAAATATATCGTATTTTTAATGTATTTCGTATTTTCTCACATTTCGTTTTACAGTGTGCAAAAACGATTACTTAATAACTTGTAATTATAATTCCATACGTTAAAATTTACTAGACCATCTTTTGAAATCACATCATTTTGTTCCACAAAAGTACTAAGTATTTACATTTCCATTGTAATTATTAACATATTGTTTACAGGTGAATGGAGTGTTGTAAAACAAATTCGAGTGAATATTTTGTTGGTTTTTGAAAGAAAACAGGATGTGTTCAAATGTTAAAAACGTCCCCCCACGCCTCACCTTTGTCCTTTTTGGTCAATTTGCCACTAAAACCGCCAAATAAATTATCCGTTTTAGCTTCAATATTCGATGCCATACATTTTGTATTAACTTGTAGAAAAAACTTACAGTACATGTAGTTAGTTATTAGTGTAATCAACAGGCGGTGTCAGTTTCTATATGGAACTCATTATTATTAGAACATATTTACAGGTACTATTACTTGTAATTTATTTCTCTTAGTAGTTTTGTGGAATAGGGCCAAGTTTGAATTGATTGACTCGTGAGAGAATTTCAAGACTCATTTGAAACTAAGAAAAGTAGACACAGCTAAAAAGAGAAATTTCACAATTATATTTTTTTAGAATAAACTTTTTATGGATTATAAAAAAAAATTGAAGAAACATGCTTGAGTTACCAAACACACTCATAAGGTGGCTTGCACACGAGCGACTTTTTTGTCGCACAGCAGTTTTGTCATCAGATGTGGCTACCAACGACAGTTGCTTATTCATACACACGGGCGTCATTTTAGAAGTAACAGAGGGACAAAAGCTCATCATAAAACACATTGTTTTATGTGTGATGCTGCTGAATTGTATATACTGATGTTCAGAGCATGAACGACAATTTGTTGTCCGTCTGCATACTTCCATTGAAACCTATACATGCCATAGGTTGCATCTGTCACCAGCAACTGTCGTGGCACTTAAGAATGGAATAATTTTTGCATCTTTTTAGACGCGGCTACAAAATAGTCCCTCGTCTGTCTAATTATCTAATACCACTGAAAACAACGAGTTTCATTTTGAGCATCTTTTTTGTAGTAGCGTCAGAATGTCAAAAAGATACTTGTGTCTTAGCACACAGGGGGGGGGGGCGCACAGAAAATGAAAAACATGAAAGTTTTTTTTTTTTAAGAGCCTAGATCCACGTCCATCTTGTTGTTTTGAGCAGACGACAACGTGACAAATGAGTGTTCTTATATGGTGTTACTAAAACTGCAAGAAATCGCCTCACAATCGCTCAATTCAAATACAGTAAAGCGCAAAATGCAATAAAAAGTATTGTTCTTCACGTGCTCGATTTATATAATTTTTCAAAAGGTCCTTCTATTTTTAAACAACGTTCAAAGTCGTTCGTTTTTTCAACCCCATGTTAAATCCCATAGGATCAAAAACCGTCCCACAAACATTTGGAAAACTCTCGTTAAAACTGATTTAGAACAATAACAAAATAATTAGCACATACAATCATGTATTGGCTTCACGATGTTTCCTTTTTATAAATTTTGAAAAGGTCCTTCTATTTTTTAATAACGTTTAAAATCGTACGTTTTTAAATTCCATGTTAAGTCCCATAGGACTAAAACACCGTCCAACAAAAGTTAAGAGAACTCTCATTAAAAATGATTTAGAGCAATCAGAAAAATTAGCACGTACTTACATGTGTTTATTGCCTTCAGGATTATTCCTTTTTCTAAATTTTAAAAGGGCTTTCTATTTTTAAATAACATTTAAAATCTTACGTTTTTTTAACTCCATGTTAAGTCCCATAGGAGCAAAAAACCGTCCCACAAACATTTGAAGAACTTCCATTAAAAACGACTTAGAACAATCACACAAAAATTAGCACGTGCATTAATCTATTGGCTTCATGATATTTTCTTTTTATAAGATAAGCACGCGAAATTATTTTTCAATTAATTATTATGTGACTTCGAACCGGGAGAAAAAACGTTAAAAAACCGTTTTTCAATCAACAACGATCGCAGCGCCTACATTCGGAGAAATTTTGAACTAAACGATGTATCTAGCCTCTTAATTGCAAGGCTTTCCTGGTGGCTCTCAATCAGAACGATCAAGAAGAGATTAAGATTGCCTGATTTAAATAGCTCTCTACCAGTAATCTCAGCTTGAGATAGAGCAATTGTCTTCCGTTTCGATTTAACTTTATATTAGAAACCCCACGAAGGCTTAATGTGGGTTGAGGTAAATGAGGACTAGATAATCTACGGTAATGTTGTAAAACTCTTAAAATATGTTTCACTTTTGTTTTTTTAAATTCTGAATATTAATATAATTTTTATATACATTTTTTAATCTTGGATTTTTCATCGTCTCTCTTGTATTTTTAAAAAAAGTACTACTTTATTTAATTTTGGATTGTTACCTGGGTAACATTGGAGTTCATGGCCATATTATGTAGCATCACCAATTGAAAGCAATCGTCTGATGACGGTGTTGGTGTTGGTGGTGGTGGTGATGGTGGCATTTTTATAAGGGGGGGGGGACTTTTATAAGACGAATTTCGTGCTTGTAAATAATTTTCTTCTTCTGTTCTTTTTTCTCTACCACTATTTATACTTTTAGAGCAAGTAAATGTGATACATCTGGACGGTTTTTATATGTGTAACTCATTTTATGGAGTTTTTGAAGGCGATGTTGTATGGATGGTTACGTTTTTTCTCTCAATTGGAAGTTCTGTTGAGAAATGAGCTGTGAATTCATTTTAAACATGGTTTCTTTTCTTTTTCTTCTTCTTCTTCTTCTGTGTGTATATATATGTGTGTGTGTCATTTGCTCTTAACCCTTTTATTTTCCGGTTTTTTTTTTGGCTTATTTTTTCACTTCCTTTTTTTTTCTCCCCAGTTTGTTTGATATTCTTACACCTGAATAGTAAGTTTGGTTTAATTTCCGTTACTGGTTGGTTAAACCAATAAAGTGTAATTTAAGTTCAGTTTGAAAAATGTTTATTTAAAGTAAAGTTTTGTGTTTTTGTTTTGGACGAATTGGATGAATGAACTAGTTTCTTAGTTAACCATAATTTCATTGATTGATAGGTTTTTATAGTATTTTTGTTAGGTTTAAATGCAAGATTACTACTGGTCTTATTAAAATGAAAATCGGGAATATAATATAGATGCAATCAAAAAGTTTTCAGTCTGGTGCTGTAAAAGTAACTGGCTTATCTATGATTATTTTCAATGGTGTATCCCCTTCAAAGTAGTCTAATCGCTTATTCATACACCATCGCCAGTGCCTTTCACACTTTCGAAAGCATTCCTGGAAGTCCTTTTGTGGAAAACTGTTGAGAATGTTCGTCTTTTCGTCTTCAATTTCATCAACATGATAAAAGCGACGTACTTTGATGATTTTCATCTTTGAAAATAGGAGGGAGAGGGTGAATACGGAGGGTGAGGGAGAACAGCAGCCATGAATTGTCAATTAGACAAGGCAAGTTTACTTCAGTCATAAAAAAAAACAAAAATTGTGCGCCGGCATACACTGCCCTTGTCTGTTGGTCAATTCCTGGCCACAGACAACATGGCTGTTATCATCCACCCTCCGTACTCAACAATCCACACTCCATACGTTTTTTTTTCTTCTTCTTGTTTTTAAATCTGAAAATCATCAAAGGACGTCACTTTGACAATGTGAACAAAATTAAAGCAGAAATGGCGAACATTTCCAACAGTATTTATTCCACGAAAGAACTTTCAGGCGTGCTTTCGAAAGTCACAATGCGGAGATACTATTGATAATATTCACTGAAAAGCAAGTTACTTTTCAGAGTGCGCAAGACAAGAAACTTTTTGATTGCGCCCTGTATAATACTGTATATAATGCAGGCTCATTTAAATATATTGAATATAATTCAACCAGTAATCTTAAGTTGACAAATAAAGAGGTGAATTACTTGCTACTGAAAGGTCTTTGATCAAAGAATCAAAGTGGATTATATTCTCGAAGGGGGGCCTCCTCTTTTAATCAAAGAGCGAACATCAAAATAAAATTTATGTATTAAATTATGAAAATGAGAAAATAAAAGTTTCGAGTAAAAAGGATGGATATAAAAATTTGAAAAAAAAAATATCAGATGTAACTTATTAAATTTCCTCGGATCGAAATTGATAAATTTTCGTAATTTGTTTGTGATGGACATACGTCATATTAATTTTTTTGGTTGGTCTCAATGTGCCCTTTCGACGTTTCGTTTAGTAAAATGTCGAATCGTGTTTCTGAAACATTCTGAACGCGTGTCAGTTTTGTTATATATTATTAAACATTGTTTAAAAAGGTTTTTTTTTTTACAAAATAAAAACCAGGGAGTAGTCCAAAAGTAAAAATTGTTCAACACATTTTGTGTCAATATTTTTTTTTTCTTAACAAATGTCAATGTCAATGTTGACATATTTTTCTATGTAACTCTATGTGCCTCACTTTTTCTGATGTTTTTTTGTGTTTCTCAAACAATGATGGAATTTTGATATTCTGAAAACATTTCATTTATTCTTGAAATATTTCAAATGCCTTTTTTTTTAGTTTTTGTTTTCATATGTGCTGATGGGCAAAAAACTTTTATATTGTTTTTTAAGTGGCACACAAGCAATTATTCATTGTGCAATAGTTGCACAACAGTTTGATCCATTAATGTATAAACCGCGCTAACATACACAACTAAACCATCAAAGATGAGCTGTAAGCACACATGCAACTATTTGCCCAATTTTTAAACTGTTAAAACATGGATTTCTGTGTGTTAGCTATGGTGTGTGCTTTTGAGATGATAAGAAAAAAATGAGAGGAACGGAGTGCTCAGAGGTATTGTGTACATGCAATCATCTGACGAGCAACAATACGTGACTGATATAATTGTTTGGTTCCAAGTGGGCTCGGACGTGTTTGTTTGACCATGTACTGTACGACACAAACCGGTTGCTCCGATGAATTTGTGTTAAAACACAAACTCTTTAGTTGGCCAAATTTATAGTTGAATATCATTTGCATGTGTGGGTGCTGTCCTATGAATCCTTGGTAGTCACTCATGCAACCAAACTATTGCACACCTCATGATTGCATATGTATTGCAGTGCGTAAAGTATTATTTGTAACTGTTTCATGTACTTAATTTTTCTTATTTATTTTTTTTTCTACCAATAAGAACAGTGAATTCAAATTTTGATTTGTAAATCTTTTTCTAGTTTAGACTTTTATGAAGAACTTAAAGCCGCGTATACAATAAGCGAATCAAGCCCTGTAATGTATTATCTCATGTAATGTTCGCTACCATTTGTGTCTCGCGATCACGCCACGAACGTCTTCCGAACCGTAGTACTTGACGATCACCCCACGAGCAAACGAGGTAGTTATCTCACTTATCTCATTTCAGACGAGCAGCGTTCTTGCCTTGTTTATGTCACGAACGACGTCCGAACTGGTACTGCGAATTCCTTTGTGTGCGTTGAAAAAACCGACAGATGATGATGATTCGGACCGAGTGCCGAACAAACCGCTCGTATCGCGCTCGCAAGGCCGTTCCAACTAGACGCATTCGGTACATGAAATGTTACATTACATGCTTGGTTCTTCTAATCACCTAGTGTATACGCGGCTTAACATTTTTAATTAACTTACGTAATTGGCATCAGAAAATTGAATGATTTAAAACTGTTTTAAAGTGTAAACGCTCCTCAAACTCTGGAGAGTGTGTCTTTCAGGAACAAAATTAAGAGTAACTTGAAAGTGTTTTAAAAAGTAGAAGGGTATTTAAATCAATAAAGGGTATTTTTATGTTGAGATCTTTTAAAATAAGCTTTTTATGTAAGTTTGAAAATGACCCAAATTTTAAGCAGACAATGTATTTTCTATTTTTTTTTATAAAAAAAGTTTATTTTGAAAAATATATTATGAAAGTACTATTAAATGATTCAGCTACCGTTCTAGTTCCTAACACACTTTCAATTTCTTTTCAAGTGTTGCTCCTGAAACTGCAGAATAACCAGTACGGGTTCTAAAATGAGCTGTTCTCCTGAAACATTAATCAGCAATAATTTAAACAGTGGTTTAAATTTTTCTTTCATTATTTTTTTTTTGAAATATATTTTAGTTTCAATTCCAATCAAAATTGTTTTAAAATCCAATATAACTTAAAAATTATTTTCATTTTCTATATAATTTTAAGTTACACTTTTATTTAATACGTTTGTTGAAATGTATACAAACAGAAAATTTGAAGAAAATTAGAAATAGAGGAAAACATTGATTTAAATCAAGAAAAAAACAAAACAATTGATTTATTTTTCGGCCGCTTTTGATTATTCTCATTCCGTCACTTATTGGTTTCACACTAATGGAATATGAGGATAGAATATAGATTAGATTTCTTTCTAGAGTTTGGTCATTGTATGTGTATGTGGATGGATAATTGTGGTCAATCGGTCAGATATAGTGGTCAACCCTGTGTATATGTGTGTCAGAGAGACAGACATACAGTAAAAGAGACCTTCTGTTTTATGTATGTGTGAGTGTGACTCATTCATCTCTGATGTCAAAATAAGCTCGGATTCCAGAACAGAGTTGAGACCCACTTGGGTCTCTTGTCATTAACAAATAAGTAGAAAGGTTTTTTTTTGTTGTTGGTTGCTAAACCACCAACTACCCTACTTTGACGTCTTACCTTTTTTTTTTGTTGCTTCTGTCGTTTTGTCACTTTCTATTCTTTTCTATTGAAAAGAAAAACGTTTTTTTTTTTACTTCTTCTTCTTTCGATTTTATAGAATTGTTCTGTCAATCTTACTTTTACTATTACGAGGCCTAAAGTATTCATACCTGTCGCTAATGACGACAAACCTCATTTTTGTTGTTATTTGTGAGTTTTTAGACAGGTTTTTTTTGTTCACCCCATTCTTTAATCTTTTTTTTTTTTTAAATGCATCGTTTCTGTTAAATGCATTTTGAGCAATTGTTTTTCTTCTAAGTTTTGTAAAGAAAAATCTGAAGGAAAAAAAAACCTTTCTAAAATTCAAAGCTTTAATAACGTTTAATAATGTCTGTGAAAGCATTATTATTAATAAATCTTTCAGAATTTCTAGGTTAAAGAACTTTGAAAATATAATTAAACTCAATTTTATTTATATACTTGTCAATAACGCTCAAAGGTTTTTTTTGTTCAATTAGAAGAATGTTTTTGTTGGCAGAAGAAAAGTCAATATTTGTTGTAGAAGGTAGACAGATTCTATATGCAGTCAAACTCGGTTATAGCGACCTCGGATAGAACGACAACTCGGCTAAAACCAGACACGTACAGTACGACTATGGCTACAACATCCTAAGTCGGTAATATTTATTTCACATAATTTGAAGATGCAAGATTAAAAAAAATTAAAGAAGTTCTTGGATAACTATGAACTAAAAACGTGTATAAAGTAAAATTGACAATAAAATACAGTGAATTCTGGTTAATCGGGGCACATGCAGAAGAGCATTATTTGGCCCAATTAATTTTTTTGAATTTTTTGAATACTCTGCAAGCAGCCATAAAGGCCAATGGCAGAGGGAGAGAGTCCAAGTGCTGCATAAAAAATGCATTGTCAAAACCAGAAAATATAAAACCCCATTGATATAAACCCAACAACAATTTCAATATTTTTTAATGCTTCAAAATTCAAAGATTCGAAGTAACTAAAAAGCAGGGCCGTTTTCAGACTATATGGCGCCCCGTGCAGGTAGTTTTGTGGCGCCCCCTCTTCCCTTCCCAAAAAACTTGAAATACAGTACAGCAATTAGAAAATATCATTACTGCAAAGTCATGGAAAATATACAATTATTATAAAAATACATCTGAACATTAATACTCTTATCTTTAAAAAAAACGGTGAAGAAAAAATTAAAAAAAAACGACAGGAAAAGAAAAACGCAAGAAAGAAAGAAAATTGATCAGTTTTCCACGAGATTACTGAATGATTTAGTTAGAAATGTAAATTAAAGTGTTCGTTTTTTGAAAAAATCATGTTTTATTTTTTAAAAAAACTGGGGGGAGGGATGCAAAAAAAAGCCTTTCTTTAGGTATGGTGGTGGTGATTCCTGATTGTTTCAGTTGTGTATGATAGGGAAAAATACAAAGTTTACATTAGCAGTGAAATGCAGATTCAGGAATTAAGTCATTTTAATTACCTTCACTATATGATAGGAAATCTGAAAAACATTTTTTAAATAAAAACTTTAAAAAATTGTAATAGTAAAAAAACACGTTCATTTTCAACACTAGTAGGGTTGGGAAATGGAAAATAAGAAAAATTAAAAAAAAACGATTAAAAAACGTTTTTTTTTATAAAAAAAAACATTAAAAAACACGTTTTTTACAACACTAGTATCTTGACGTACTCTTGTATACAAGCTGACTTCTACTCTTTACCCCCATCAGGTATTGAATTTATGAAATTTAAAGTTTCAAAAATTTCCACAAAAAAAATTTTTTTTTCATTTTTTGGCGCCCGTGCGGCTGCACGCCTCTCACGCTCCTAAAAACGGCCCTACTAAAAAGGCAAACCTCATACGAAGCTTGCATTTCCAAAACGTTGTAGACGCTAAAATTTAAATTTTTCAGGAGATAGAAAAAAACAATCTTTACTGCTAAACCAATTACGTTAAAGGCATAAAATATTGTAATACAATTTACAAGAAGCTAAGAAATGAAGAGAATGTATTAACAATTATAATTATTAATCAGTATTAGAATATTTTTTTAAAAACTTTAAACTTCACATCAGTTCCAAAGCATTGTAAATGCCAACATGGCAACCTATGCTGACAAGTTGTCACTAAGGTGACACTAGTGACATTGACAACCTCATTACAGTCACTAAGTGACTGGCCATGTTGCCACTCGAATTGCTATTGGCTGTTACAACGTTATGACTTGCATAACAATTCTACTTCAGTTTTTTTACCACTAGGAACAGCAGTTTCGTGACAAGCAAATTCCCCTGCAAAAAGTCTGGCGTTTACAACCCATTTTCAATTAAAAACGTATTTTACTCTTTATGGAAATGCACGCTTTGTCTCATATAAGCGGCTGCCTCTATTTTCCTGTATATATTTTGACTAATAATCTGTATTTCAAAGACGAATAATAGGTAACTTCATATACAACATCACTTGCTTATAACCGAGTTTTACTGTATACTAGGTAGTAATGTTGAGAGGTTTTTTTTTCAATTAGAAGAATGTTTTCTTTGGCAAAATAAAGTCAATAAGTGTTATAGAGGAGGGGGAGGGAAGGAATGATCGTATATTTGTAAGTTATACTAAATTCACTAAAAGTTAAAAACCAATATAAAGTACAAAAATTCAGACAGAATGATGGTAAAGTTTTAAGATAGAAAGATAGTGTGTGTGTGTGTGTGTGTGTGTGAGAGAGAGTGTTGCTAATGGATTTGTTGAATGAGGTTTTGTTAACTTTGTTTGTGATGATGATGACGATGATGATGATGATGATGAAGAGATCTTCTTTTTTAAATAGATTATCATCATCTTCACTATAGGTTTTGTTCACAGAATAGACATACACTCTTTATCTGTCTACTAGTATTTATTTTTTCATATCATATATCGTAGAATCTTACTACAATAGACTAAACGTCTTTCTAAACATCTCAAATGGTGATATAACTTGATAAAAAAAAAAACAGGATAAAGCTGCTTCAAGAATTGTCTACCATGTTTTTTTTTTCTCTCTCTAAAATGATGAAGAAGAAGAAGAAGCAGTAGCACTTAGTGTCATTGTGAGAAAATGAACTTTTCATTGGTTTCTTCAGATTAATATAAAAATGACTCCATGTTCAATTTCCTTTAGATGTCCAGTCTTCATTAATTTTGCTATATAAGGAGTTTAGTGGAGGGGGAGAAAAGGGAAGCCTGGAAGAAAAGGGAGGCCTGGGGAAAAGGTGCAATAGGAGAAAGAATGAAATTGAGATTCATTACTTTAATGTCACTTGTCAGTGTCTCTCTTGCTCTCTCTCTCTTTCTCTCCTTCCACCTCCATCCAACTAGCTTTATGAATCGTGTTCTGTCGTTTATTTTATTGTCTTTTTTTTCTATCAAGAGTTTTTGTTTGTTAGTTATGGACTTTTATTATTAATTATTATGGTCTCTCCAAGCGATTTGGCACACAGACGACTTTTGATAGACTTTCTTAAAGACAAAATAATTTCGAATGTTGCTGGGCTGTCGTCGTAATGTAGTATTTTTTATGGAAAGACGCCAACCTTGGCACACAGTTAAAATTTGCCAGTGCGGAAAGGACCTAAGATTACTGGTTGGATTATTTTAATATAAAACACGTAACTTTTTTCTTACAAGCATTTTTTTATTGAAATAAAATACAGTAGGAATCGGTTAAGTGAACCACTTTTAATCAGGGAAGCCGTTTAATGTTTCTAGAGTCTAATCAGGCAATCTACATAAAAATACCAAAACAAAAAATTATGCAGATTTATTCATTGTTTAAGAAGTTCTTTTTTGTCCAATATGTTATTATTGGGCCAAATTACCAATTTGTTTTTTTTTGTTTCAAGTTGCCTAGGCAGAGTAACTTGTTTTTCAATTTCATGGTATATAAACAATGCCATCATTGTTATTTTTACAATACACTGTATGAAATTAATTATCTTGTAAGAGTGTGTTTACTGATATGCCTTTATCTTGTTTACCTTAATTAATTTACGGTCCATGATTTTTTTTCTTTCCTATCTCCAATAAAAAAATGCTTATTAATTAATTTTTTGGAAAGATTTCTTATTAAAAGGTGAACAAAATAGGACGAAAAGAGAGAGGGCGTTGTGCTTTTATTGTTCATTCGATATTTAATTATAATGTTTTAATTGGATCTTCTTTTTTTTTACAATCATTTTAGATTTTTAACTCGAGAGAGAGATTCAGTTAACTAAAATTGGTTTCTTATTTCTCTATTCTTTTCTGCAATTTTTTTTTCGTTTATATTTTGACGAAGGTAATGGAGAGAAGAAGAAAAAAGTATTTACTACAATTTTGTAAGCTCTAATTACAGCTTTGCTTTAAAGCTTAAATCCCATGTTGTCATCATTTTTCTGATGTTTTCTTTTGAGGATTTTTGTTACCTTTTTTTTTTCAAAAAAAAGATATAAATTTTTTTAAGTGATATTAGGAATGAAAATTGACAAGTCGAGAAAAAAAGAACTTAGAAAGGAGCCCACTTTCTATTTTTTTGTTGTTGCCAATTTTGAAACAGTCTGAAAAGTTTTCTTCAAATTGCGCGTTTTGGTTGAGTAGAAAAACAGACAACAAAATTTTCATTCGAATAAGGTTTCCAATTTCAGATGCAAGATATCGGTTCTTACAGTCTTACCCGGCCTCCACACCATTCTTTATAGTTCTTAGAATTTCTTTTTTTTTCTACATATATTTTATATGTGTAAAGAAAGAAAGAAATCTTTTGCTTTTGAATAATGATGTTATTTTTTCGTGCTGACGATGTATTTTCTTTTTTCTTTGCATTGTAAATCTCCCATCTGAACATTTGGCGAATCGGAATTGTCGTCATTGTCGACATTCTCTATCTAAATATTGATCCCCAAAGTAGAACTTTTAAGGAGGGGACAAATGGAGTTAGGGGAGGTGTGGCGGAGAGAGAATGTAGGGGAAGGAAGTGAGGGTTATTGGGATCTTTTCAACTTAAGTCCTGATTACCAAGTCAAATCATCAATGACAAATCTGTTTGTTATGCCCTGACTCTCTAAAAAGATAACTCCATTTTGTTGTTCATTTTGTTTACTTTTTATTCATTTTTTCTTTTTAAAAAAGAAAGATAAAATGAAGCTTGGTAATTAAGAGGCACTGACTTTAGAAAAGGCCCTTTAAATTTAGACCTAGAGTCTAAATTTAATCTTATCTTCTACATCATGAGATGTGATTGTAGAAGAATTTCAGTGTTTCTTAATAAACTAAGATGAGTAAAAACAAATAGCTTAAAAGTAAATTTATGAAAATATTTATTTTGTTGATGAAAAATGTAAAATTTTATTTTTCAAACTGCAATAAAAAACATGCATTTTGAAAGATTGACATTAAATTACTTTTAAGTGCTTTTTTTACTTTTCGAATTTTATCAAACAACAAATAGGGCACTGGTTGTATCATGAGTTGAGTCCCTCTGATACAGCGTCCAACTAGTTCATATTAACAATTAACTAATTAATAATCTGTGGCCGTTTATGTGGACAATCTGTGTTTTTCAATCTGCTGTAAAACATTAATTTTGAAAGGTATCTAAAAGAAATAATTTGCTTTTGTTTTAATCGTTTACTCTTCTAGTTTTTAGCAGATTTTTAAATTCGTCTAAAAATTAATTGTGATATAAGCAATCTAATTATATACCTAATGATGAATTTCACAACTTGTTAAGTGAAACCATATTTATAACATCGGTTTCTTATGTGGACTTCTGCTATCAGTGATTGCCTACTTTTAGGGGAAGACGCTTTATATAATTATAACTAAGGCAATCAGAAAAATGCTTTTTTCAGTCAGAGAGTCTGGTTAGAGGTTAGAATTCAGATGCTAGAGGTCAAACTAGCATCTAAAACTTTTCTTATTCAAACTAGAGCTCTAGCCTCTAACCAGGTTTTTTGACTGAAAAACTCTGGTTGCTTTAATTATAACTAATATAGTCATAAAATTTTATGTTACTTCTTTAAATAACTTACTAATTCCTAATTATAAATATTGTGAAAAATTATTAATTTTTTGATACTGCTTGTCCCACATTAATAAATTCTTAATCTTTTATTTTAATTAGATTTATAATTATTGACGTCATAAGATTTATTATTTAAAAACATAAATTATTAAATCATTTATGTTTGTATGTTTGTTTTTTTCCAGATGAGACTGATGAATTTAATGATGACGTCGTCTTCGGACGTTTTTGGCCTTGGCCCATTGCTCCTGTGGACAGTGGTCATTGGTAAGTTAAGCGAAAATAGTCGTTTTGCTCGTCAATACGATGGCCTTTAAGCCAACGTTTATGGCTGTTTTATGGGACGATTTGTGTGCCAACTTCTCTTAAAACCTTCATGTTCTTCTTCTATATACACACAATATATATAATCCACATATTTTGACGTTGTTTTATACTTTCTCCTCTTTTTCGTCCTTTTTTGTCCATTTTTTTTTTTCTTTCTTTCTTTCTCTTGGTTTCCTTTGGATGCACTCCAATAACTCAATGCGGTAAAAGGCTGATTGACTTGTACCGTGTTTTTTTATCGCAAGTTGCTTCTATTTTTTAACTTAGTTACCCTTTTTCTTTCATTTAGGATGTATTCGTTGCATCATCTATCTATATATATATATATATATATAGATATATATAGATATATATAGATATATATAGATATATATAGATATATATAGATATATATAGATATATATAGATATATATAGATATATATAGATATATATAGATATATATAGATATATATAGAGAGAGCCGTATATACAAAAGCAATCTTCATCTGTCTGCAAATAGCTATTCAACGTAATTGCTAATTAAACCAGTGGCAGTGTTGGTGTTTTTTTTTGGGTTGCTAGCGGTTGATGGCAGTGGTTAGCTTTGGCGAAGATGTGTTTAATGGGTATACCAAAGATATTTTTCGGTTCAAAAATTCTATTTTTCTTCAACTTTTTAGACAACTTTAAAAAAAAATCATACTTGGTTTGAAACTAGTAGGATCAAGTAATTCGATTTACATAGAATTTAGAAAATAAAAATTCCGGAATTTCTTTTGCTTAAGGTGGCTTTTTAGACATTTATTTTGTTATTGTCACCCTCTCGGATGGTGCAACCGCAATGGCTATTATGTTCTATAGGAGGTCGTTCTCCCCACCACCCAGCCGTGGTTTTGAGAAAATTTATATTTTTCAAACAAATGTTTTCCAGGAGAAACATTTCGAAATAATTCTCAAAGCGTTTTAGAAACTAAAATATATATTAATGCTATAAGTTTTTTTTTTCATTATGATTTCTTTTTAAAAATATACGTTTTATGTTAGTTTGAAAAATCCGAAATAAGTTTTACATAAAATGTCAATGGAAAAACCAAAACAAAAACGGGTTATTTTCAAACTGAACTATGAAATGTTTATTTTTTAAAATATTGCCATGAAAAAACGTTTAGCATTATCTTTTACACTTCTAGTTTTGAAAACAATTTAAAATTTTTCATAATGTTGTTTTTAAGAAAAACGTTCGCTTGATGTTTTTGCGTCTAAGTTTTAAAAATAACGTCTATGGAGCTTAGAATTAGCCACTGCAGTGGCGCCGTTTGGGGGAGGAGGAATGACGGCCACTTTTAGGTTTTTATTTAAACTCATAAAAGGTTTATTTTGAAATACATCGTTATGAAAATACTCACGAGTCATTACTGAATTGATTTGCTTTGATTTTGCTTTTAAAAATCTGAAAATTAAAAATTATGAATATTTCGGACGCGTTTAGTTTCTGAACGCTTAAGAAGTCTTTTAGGATAACAATAAGCCACATTTGATATCTGATTAATTCATTTTTTTTTTTTTACAAATTAATGACATTGATAACATTAACGGTGCCTCATATATTGACAACTTCTCAAATCGTTTAAAAAAGTAAAAAAAAAAATTCACTTGAAAGTACATTTATAACGATGTCTTTCAAAATAAACATCTGATGGCAGTTTAAAAATGATCTAATGCCTACGTAAAATGTGGGAAACTACTATAAAATATTTTAGAAATATATTGACTGAAAATTTAACCTGTGTTTTTCTTTATACTCTTTAAGTTTTTAATATTTTTTTTCTTCTTCTAAAAACCACTTTTCATGAGCCCAACTTTTAAGCGGCAATTTTTTAGTGTTAGTCTCTCTTAACATCAACCAGCCAAACCACATTACCAAAAAAAAAATAAGGAAAAAAAAAACATAACTGGGGAAAGTATACAAAATCTCTTTTTAGGTCGTAGAACTATTTTTATACATATTTTTCTTTTATTATGATGTATTCAGTTTTATATTGTTTAGTTATAAGCTAAGTAAGTATTTTCATATGTAAACTAGAGTTGTAGGTTTTTCTGGTGGACAGAAATTTTGTCAAGCCCCTTAAAAACAGCAATCACTGCTAACGTTTGCGCTTTTATTTGAATATTTTTTTGTTTGTTTGTTTGGTCGTTTTATTCGATATATTATGACAGTTGCATGTAAATAAGATTTTTTATTTAGTTTTTTTGTTTCTATTCAGTGTTTCAATATGTGACAGCCACAAATGGGAACAACACCAACAACAGTAACAGTACAGAGTGGTTTAGTAAAAGTGAAAATGTTTCCACTTTTCTACAAAATAATGTGACATTGAATAATACATTCATCTCTACAGTTAAAACATTTGTTTCAAACGAATCGTCAGTAACTAGTATGGACACTGATGATAACTGGTTAATAAACGTGACTAACAATTATCAAGAAATGGGAAATGATAGTTATTATGAAAGTGAAACTGAGGATGATGTTAATAATGATGAGAATACCGCAACTGAGGATGATGAACCTGAACGGGTCACTTCGACTTACAAAAGCACAACAATAACAACAACAACAATAACAACAACAGCAGCAGCAACGTCAGACTTGTCCACCACTAACATTATAAAGTCAACTGAAACCACAACATCTAATGTGACCATAATTAAACATAATGATAGTGTCGTTGTCGGTGTTTCATCGACGACACCAACACTTTTACTGGACACTTCGACATCCTACAAAGTTCAAGTGGTTGCCACGAATTCAACCACTGAAGATGAAATATCTACTAGATCTGAAAGTCTATCATCATCATCATCATCATCATCATCATCACCTACAACTTTAAAAACAACATTAGCACCACCTTTAGAGCATTGGAGTTTGCAAGTAACCACACAAACGTCGTCACCACCTTTTGTACATAAAGAAGTGGTTAATGCTGAAATGGTGTCTCCAAAGGTATCACAGGAAACCAGAATGGATGATCGTGATGATGATGATGATGATGACGACGACGACGAGGACCAGGAAGAAGAGAATAGTGGCATACCAGGACAACCAATATTTTCATCGTCATCATCATCACAAACCCATACAATGGTCTATTTCGATTTTCGACGTCAGTGTCCAGAAGAACATGCTGGTGACGTTTGGTGGAATCGTACTTATGGTGGAGTAATTGCTGTTCGATACTGTCCAGGTGGTTACACTGGCAAAGTATATAGGATGTGCTATTATGGTGGCACTTGGGGTGATGTGGATTTTTCAGAATGTAGAGTACAACATCTCATCAAACTTAAACATTTGGTAAGAAAACAAAAATGCAGAACCAGAGCTTGTAACTAGCTAATTTCACGCTCCAGGCAAGAATGAAACTGACGCCTCTGCAGTATTATCATTGTAACGATTTTACGCCCCTAATTCTGCGCTCCAAAGCTTTGCGCCCGAGGCAAAAATAAAACAGAGACACCGCTTTAGTATTATCTATCTAGTTATTTTGCGCCCATTAATGTTTTTCTACTTATTTTACGCCACTTAGTATTTTTCTAGTTTTTTACTGTCGAAAAAGTGTCAACCGATCCCGGTCGGTTAGGATCCGGCAGAGTGATGGGCAACACCGGGCCCACTTCTGACCAGCCGTGGCCGAAACTGACCGAACCTGGTCAAAAATGACTATGGGGGCCATATGTTGGGAACGGTAAAAAAAGTTACGCCCCGGGGGCTTAAACCCCTGACAAAATTATGACTTAGTTGCGGCACTCAGTATCTTACTAGTTATTTTTGCGCCCCTGTTTCTGCTTCCCTGAGCTTTGCGTCCGAGGCAGGTGCCTCACTCGCCTTACCCTAGTTACAACTCTGTGCAAAACAAATTCGAATTCATTTATTTATTGATTCAATTTTTTTTTTGCTCTTTTTTATTATTTTTTTCAGTTGTATTATCACGTTCATAAAAATTTGACCGATGGTTTTCACAGTTTGGCCGACGAATTGTTATCTACTTTACTTCGATATCGTCTTCGAAGTGTTGATGATTATGTTGAATCTTTAGATAGTCTTAATATAATCATAAATGCCAGAGTGCCATTGGATTTTGACCTGGGTCAGGACTTCAAATATCTTAAAGTAAGTTTACTTCATCTTGAAGTTTATTTGAAAAAAAGTGTAAAATCCTCTCAAAATAATACAACAAAGACATGGAAACAGTATTGAGAGCTTCTTCTGTTGTGTTTATGTTGTCTTCTTTATTGTTTTTGTTATTGTTTCTTTTCTCCCTTCACTTTTTTGGGAGGAATGAGGGGGAGGCTATTGTTTCACTATCGACTTGTTCCCTTTTATACACGCTTGGTTGCTCTGTAACATAATGCACAAGATATTGTTTAACGGTGGATTGTTTTCCTCCACACTTGACAGAAAGATAAGAGAAAAAGCGGGGGGGGGGGGTACATTAGCTAGGGTTACATAAGGTGGCAAGAAATAAACCTACACAGAGAGAGAAAGAGATGGTAAATTGTACCTAACTATTTATCTATATTGCACCCCTACTTACTAAGCATCTTACCCCATTAGTTTCTTCTAAGATAATGCAACAAAAAAGCCCCTTTTTAATTAAGTTGATCTCGTTTCAGTAGTTAGAACGACACACTAATGACTATGAGATATATAAATGTCACATGACACATCCAAATACGGGTTCATTTTCATTGATTTCAAGACACACTCATTTTCAAAGTATAGCTTCAAATTCATTTACTTTTTTTGTTAGTTCTATTTCTATAAAGTGAATCAAATAGGGCTTTTTTTTTCCTTCAGATAATTATGTGCCCTACTTTGTTATATATGGGACTTTTTCTGGAGGAGGGTGTGGGGGGTTCTTTCTAAAATGAATATTAACGACTCTTTCATTTTGTTTTTCATTTTCTTCTTGATTTTTTGAAAAACAAAGTGGAGTTTTGTAGTTTTTTTTTTCTTCTTCTTCATGATACTCTTAATATGAAACTCATTGTTTGCATTGTATTGTTATGCCATAGAGACGCAATCTTTGTAATAAAAGAAAGTCTAAAAACTTCTTTTTGCTTTTCAAGGCTTCTTCTAGTTCTTGATTATTGAGGAATATAGAGAAGGGGGTGGAGTTTTGTATATTTCTATGTACAGTATGTATGTTTATATGTATTTGTGTACGGTGTGTTGATGAGACAAATTTTTCCTCCCTGCATCTGTCTTATTTTTTAATAAGCTTTTGCGTTTTTGTTGCCTGTAATGACTTTGCCACTTCGTAATTCTATTAAAGAAAGCCTTGAAGCAATGCATACGCAAATTTAAGTATTCTTTTGCTCATTAATAACTTAATGAACGTTCAAAGTCTTGCATATTTTGAAGGAGTAGTTTTTTATATGTGTATCTGTGTTACTCGAAGGTAAATATATTTTCTGCATAATGCGTTAAAAATGTATGTGAGACACTCGTTGACGTCACATACTGTACATACTGAAAATTGTTATGGTGACAAAATGTTAGATAACTGTAAACGTGAAACAATTTTGAGGTTTTCAAGAGTAGAATTTTTTTTAAAAGGATTGTTTAGATAAGATGGTGCTCGAAAATACAATGATATCGGAATCAATTTTTTATTTAAATATTGCCGCTTATCTAAAAATTCTCAAATGCTAAATAGTTTCACACATAGAGTTGCATACCATGATGGTTATGCATAGTTCAACCGTGCATTTCCAGCCGAATTTATAATATATTATGCATTATGCATGGGCCAACTGATTAGACATGGGTGGTGGTGGTGGTAACATAGGTGGTAGAATCCAAATGTCACCTAATTGTCACATCTTGCTCATAACCTTGTAACAGTTACAAAAGCAAATTACAAAATATTGTTATGACATCATACGAGTGAGTGTATTGTATAATACGACAGTTATACAATAATAGCGTACAAGGAGTAACATTATAAGGTGCGACTGACACAATTTTCTCACTTTTTCTGTAATGAAGCTCCTAATTTGAAAACCAGAAGACTCCTTACAGGAAGACATCATAAAATTAAAATGATGTCACAGCTTATAATCTATTATTTTATGAACTGTGGTTTCTATGTTAGGACAGGGCTTATGTTGAAATGGAAAGTCAAAGCAATGAGATTGAGTCAGTGAAAATTGTAATTTTTGTCCAAAAGAAATCAGTGAAAGTCAGTAAAAAAATTTTTGTCAAACTAAAAGTTTTGAAAATTTGTAATGCAACCGGCAAAAAACAACATAATTTGCATACAATTTTAAAATTGTTTTCATTTTTTTTATTGTAATTTGTTACGAAAATTAGTTTTAGACTTTCATTTTAAAAGTATTCGCAATACTGTGGGTTAGTATCTAAATTGTCATAGAAACTCAGAGGGAAATGAATTGTTTGGTTTCTGTATGAATCATTTAGGAATTGCTTCAAATGTGAATAAGGGATCTATTTCAGGCATACATTCATACTTGAAATAAATTACGTCTGGCTTTTAATGGTTATACATGTATAATTCCTCTTCAAAATGGGAATTATTGATTTTTCCTCTTTTATATTTATTATAGATTACCCAAAGTGTGACAATAGATTCCTCAGATTTTTATTTTTGAAATATTGTCCAAGAAAACAACAAGTTTTAGATTTTTCTATATCGCCTGTGGATTTATTGAACTCTTTGTTTTTTATATATTTTATTTTAGGCGATTCTCAAGATTTCGGACATGTTATTTTCAAAATTCGATAATAAATGGACGTTTCCTCAAGAGCAGCAGGTAAAAAGCTTTTTTTCAAGTGTTTGCTATTATTGTTGCCTTCTGTTTGTTTGTCACATTTCTGTGTGTGTGAATTGAAAGGTCATTCATTATTCTGAATTGATACTTGAGTTAAAATGTGACATTTTGTTGAAGGGTACCCTTAAATGAGATTAATATAAATGTTATTTTATATCTTTTTTGGGCTTTGAACGTATTTTGTTTGCAGCAATTTCGAAAACATTTCACGAACATAAATGTTTGTTAAATCTAATGTTTGTTTGCATTTAATCGAACAATGTCCGGACTTAATTAGTTGAACGTGGTCGATATTCTACATTTATTACAGCAGTTATTATATACATATAGATGTATATATCCGTTTATAATAAAGCTTTTGCCCTAGGTTAGAATGTTATTTTATCTCTCAAAAATGGTCATGTTAAAGGCACACTAATAGTATTGCCCGTAATTTGACCATACATTTACATTAACTACTTATGTAAAATGGCCTAAAAGATATTGGAATTATTTTGTTACATAACTATGGGTTTTAGGAATAATTAACTATATATATAGTAACAAACTGATGCAACTCTCCAGGCGAAAATATTTGCTGATGGAACTTTTATACTGAGGCAGAAAACTGCAAAGGAATTTTTAGTAATGAGAGATTCTAATTAAACAAACTTGGGATTAGAGAATTTCCTGGATGTTGTTTATATAGTAAACACAGCAGGATAGAAATTGCTTTTAAAACGATTCATTTGAGATTTCAAGCAAAACTTGTTTAATATAATATCGGGCACATCATAAATTGAAAATGAAGGCCACTTTTAGTCTCGATTCATTCATCTTTTGAAAGTAATTTTCAATTGATTTTTTTTCTCTCCTGCAAAGTATTTTTTTTTAATTTTTTAATTTTTAATTTTTTTTTTTTTTAATTTTGGGTTTACGCAATTTTTTAATTTTTAATTTTTTTTTTTTTTAATTTTGGGTTTACGCAATTTTTTTATTTTCATTTTTTTAATTAAAGGACATGGTGACGATGAAATTGGTACAAGTTCTTCATGGTATGACGCATTTTGGAAACCTTGTAGCTGAAGGAATTAAGAAAAGTTCTCGAAGTGTAGTCATCTATTCTGATTATGCCCACATTGGTAAGTTCAATTTAATTCAACTCACATTGTCAGTACACTAGAGACTATCATGTACAAAACCTCGAGGGTCAGTTCAGCCCACAAAACTTCATATTTAGTCCCGCTGACCATGCCCAAGATTCCTATGAAGTCCACTAGGTTCACAAAGCCCATCAGATCCACAAAGTCATGGGCTGTGCTTTTTCTAAAGTCCAAGAAGCCCATGAGCTTTCATCAGAAAACCGCAGCCCCATAGGCTGGACTGGCCAATGACGGAATGGGAGAAAAATCGGTCTGTGAAAAATTATTTGCTTGGCCATAAGAACTAAGAAACTCCAAAAAAAAAATGCTCGAACTCCACTCTAAATAAGAGCATAGTTTTTTTTTATATATAAAATAAGGTGTCAAATAAAGGTGTCAATTTCTTTTGCTATTTTAAACAATTTTTCCCAAAATGTGTGATTATACTTTTTTTGGATTTTCTATCATTAAGAAAAATTAGCTTTCTCATCTTTTTCTTTTTCTTGTGCAAATTTTAAACTTTTATGGAGTTGCGTAATAAAATCGGCCTTCTATTGGAAAAAACCAGCTCTCATACTGAGTGGCCCATCGAGAAAATACCCGATTGGCCAGTCGGCTCCTGGGGCTGGCCATTTGAAACAGAAGGGCCCGTCAGCTTTATGTAGGTCTCTATAGTACACATACAATCAGCTTCAGAATCAATACAGTTGTCATTTAGACAAAATAAACATCAACTTGAAATTGAAATTTTCCCGAACAAAGCAGAAAAAAAAATTTCTATAGACAAAATTACATTTATAGGAAGAAAAACCAGAAAATATACATCATTTTTTTCACTTAAGAAGTTCATTTATTGAACAAATATTAAGAAAGATGCACAAAATATTTAAATAGATATTTTGACGTTTGGTGCATTAATAATCTGTTCTCGTTTTCTCTTCGATTTCATTTCTTTGTTAAGATTTTTTTTTCATCGATTTAAAAGAAAACCGAATGAGATAATGTTTGTTCTGTAACAAACATAGACACATTATTGAAATTTTTTTTATATTCTTGTATGTCTAACAAATGCTTGACATTTCGGTACAAGATTTGTAACTCAACTTTTTTTTGTCCTAACTCTCTTTTTATTTATTTTTTACTGAACTTTTTTAAAAAAAAAAGTCTGTAAAGAGCTTTCAAGATTGTAAACAACCAAATAAAATTGGCGAAAATGTTTTTTCTTTTTCTTGTTTTTTTTTTTTGTGTGATTTCTTTCTGTAAATATCATGGATTGTCAAAGAAAGAAATTGTAAGAAGAAAAAAAGGAAACATGTCTGGACTTTGAGACTTTGTGGCGAGAACATGGCGACCACTTTGGCGCCATCTCTTCTATTGTTTGCATTCTATTATTACTTTATCTTGGAATATGTTGTGTTTTTTTTCATCTTCAAATGTTCGTCTTCCCCCCCCCCCCTTCCATATACAATTGTATAACATAACTGATCTTTCAATGTAACATTATTTCTGATTGAGTGGAATACGAGTTGAAGTAAAAAAAAAATACATTCTCCTAGAGCAGTGGTTGAATTGTGTGGTTCCCAAACATTCTTTGCTTGTGGCACAGTATTTTTTGCCTCCAAAAAGTGCGGCACACATAGCAAAACTTATGGTAAAGTAGTATGCCACAGCACGCACCCTTTGGAAACCACTTGTTAAGTGTGAACGCGTAACAACTGGAAAGAATTGTTTATTTACCTTTTCATTAAAATATGAAATTATTCAATTCAAGTCATTAGACCTGCAGTCCGCTCGAGAGCCATGTGACAGGGGCGGATAATTTCTAATAATAAATTATTGTTATTTAGACAAGGTTTAGACATCATCAAATTGAATTCGTCATCAAAAGGAACTATTGTGCTGGAAGAGAATTCCTTAGTCTAAATACTTTTGGAAAGAATACCACGAATATGGCATCAGTTCTAGCTCTTATTTCTTTAATAAGCTTTGGATGGCCATGTCTACTTATATGGAGGTTTCTAGTAAAAATTGCATCTAACAATGCTTTGTTTTCTGAAGCTATCAAGTGTGCAAGAAGGGCAAGATTTTTCTGCAGCCCTACACTGTACTTTTTTTTCTATTTTGTGTTTTAGATCAACTCGAAAAGAATTCCAAATTGACAAACAATATTCTACTAGTGGTCTGACAAGAGTAAAATAACATATGTCTATTTTTTGTACAATATTTCAGAGTCCGCTGTATGAAACGCAGCCTTTGATTGGCTTTGCTTAACATCCAAAATTTCGCAGCACACTTAGTAAAACTCATAGCACACCCTTTGAGAAATACTGTCCTAGATAGAGGCTTTTGGTGTTCGTTTAATAATAGGTCTTTTTTATATTGAAGTATTTTGAGTTATCTTTTTTGAACCTTTACAAGTGGACAGACTTGAGGAACAAAACTTTAAACAGCTTAACGAAATTGAGGGATTATTAAGTGATTCTGATAAGATAAAAAAAAGTATTTTGAAGAGAATTTTATCTTGACTCTTTTTTTTTCCTCGGTTCTTGAACGTCTATTTTTATTGGAATCGATCGTAATGTTGAAAGAAAACCTGTTGGCTATTTTAAATTCGAACGTTAATTCTTTTTCTCTCTCTCTCTCTCTCTCTCTCTCTCTCTATATATATATATATATATATATATATATATATATATAGGCTTGGAAGCTAAAGTGATTCGAGGTGATGAAGATTATCGAATTTCTCCGGCGGCCACTGGTAGCTCTGTCCATCTTCCAGCAAGGCTTTATAAAATCGTTGGTGCGCATTTTGGTGATTTTTTCTTCTTCTTCTAATTACTTATCATTATTCATTCGCAACTGATATCCATATTTGCATATATTATCTTAAATGATCCTATTTCTAAGAGGTTTTTTTTTCCGTCTAGGTTCTAAAGAGAAATACGTTGTGGTTACAATGTGGTATAGTGGCATCACTTCTAGTCTTCAAGAATATGATGGTCACATTGATAGTGCCATTTTTGCCACTACTATTCATCCGGGAAGAGATATGCACCTTTTAGCTGGACCAGTCACAATGACTCTCAGTATCACAGAGGTTTGTGTATTTTATTTTATATATTTTCTATAATATACAATTATAAATGTTTAAAAACTCTAAAGATTCTACAATCTCGTATATTTTGGAATATTTTTACTTTCTTGAACGGAAGTACAATGGAAACTGTTTGACACAAAATATAAGACACAGGGCTATTTTTTTTCGTGATAAAGAAAGGAATTGTTATGTTATTCTAAGGGACCGAAACGAAAATATAATTAGTTTTTATGTGTTTTCATGTTAATTGCTATTTAATGTAATACAATACATGTACAAAGGGTATTTACATTGCAGGTAAGTCATGAGTCAAGAGGTTTTTTGTTCACTTACACACATTTTAATTGTGTACCACTGTATCTGAACAATTCGAGTAATTTTATTATACTCATAATTTATAATTAAATACTGTTTGTTACATATAAAATTATCTTATTAGGAGGACTCGGATTTTTCTGCAATGTCAAGTAAATTTTTCGCAATCTGGGACCCAATTATAAAGTAACAATTCCGTTTAGAGCAACCAACAATTGCAGTTTTTTTCCAATTAAAACCACTGGTTAGAAACTAGAACTCTAATTAACAACTGATAATAACCAGAAATCTAGCCTTTAACTAACATTTTTTTATTAGAAAAAAAGTATAATTGCAGTAGCTCTAATGATGATGGTTATTTCACAATTGACACTGCTGTGACGATGCTGGTCCTTTGGCGCCACCGTTTCGACTCTTTTGAACCGGTGGTGCCGCCGACTCGATTGGCGGACCAGCTCCTGCTCCTATTGTAGCTTTTACCGGTCGAGACATTTTCTAGTCCGACCTGGTAACGGCCCACAAAAAGTCCGTTTTCTCGGGAACCTTCCTGTATGGTGCTTGACGATGCCGATGGCGCTTTAGTCCTTCTTCGTTGAGTTATTGGAGGTTCCAGGCAGAGGGACTCAGACAGTGTCTGAGTACCTTCTGCTGGATACTCCGTTATTTCCGGAGTTCTAGAACTCAATAAATCCTATATACAACACTCTTTTAAGTAAAATAAAATATACTCTTTTACTTTGTCGATATTATTCACATAACAAGGTTGCGTATTACTCTTTACATGATACACTGTTCAAGTTCACTCTCTGAACTCTGTCTCTGAACTGTCCTCACACTCAAGCCTCAGGCACACTTGTCCGGTCTCCTGGGAGGGGTGATTGTCACCTCAGGGCTCAATGATGACCAACTGGGCCAATCATTGCCCTGGGCTGGGGATATTACCTTAAAAGGAAAGGTATTTTTGGGACTCTATTCCCAATTCTCACAGTCTGACTGGGTTCCACGAATCCACACAGAATTTGGGCCACCCAAGTCTGAACATCTGTGCACCAAGGGGTGCCATACTGACAGAAAGGAATTTCTGCAGGGTGTTTCACCACTCTGTTGTTACAGGGTGTCACACTTCGGCCACAAACTGAAAAACATTTGCTTGATATTGCATAAAAATCCGAGCCCTAGTTATTAGCATATGCGAATGATAACAAATGTTTGAAAGTGCTAAAAATAAGCTATCAACTTTGACATACATATTGAATGAAGATGTTAATTCACTTACTCTACATTGATTAGTTTAAAACAAATTCTAACAACATTACAATGTAGCATCTTTTTAGAAAAAGCAAGTTCAATCATGCCGATTTTTTTAAACTATTAAACAACGACTCGAAATTGGGTTTAAAATAATGCCCATTTATGACAAGACTTAAACCACATTGAAAACTGTTTTTCTTTCAAGTAGGCACTCGTATTATATAAAAATGAAAATTTATATAAAAATAGCATGATTTATATGCATATTTCCTTTGTTTTTTATTGGCATTACCAAAAAAAAAGAACATTCCATCTGTCATTATTACCCTAAAAAAATTAGGGCTGTATTATAATATTTTTTTCTTGTTCATAAGTGCCTCTCACTCGAAAATATCCATATGTAGAAAACATTCTTTTGTATGAAAACTAATGATGTCAGCTTCTATTCACTTAAACAATATATGCATATTCTGTATTGAATTAAAAGCAGAAAAAAAAGAAGAATTCGATGCAGAAAGTTGACTCTGGAAACTATTGTTTAGCATGTTAAGCATTTTTTTCTCTCTTTCTCTCTTTTAAGAATGGCATATTCATGGTTTCAGTGTTGTGGAACAGATTGTTATTGAATTTTTGTTGTGTTTAATTTGTCTTGTGTTCACTATATATATATATATATATATATATATATATATATATATATATATATATATATATATATATATATATATTGTGTATATATTGTTTCGTTTTTCTCATATATATATATATATATATATATATATATATATATATATGAGAAAAACGAAACAATCCATCATATGTAAATTTAATTACACATACAATAGTAGATTGGGACGTCATTTGTATTGCATTACATTTAATTTGCATTAGAGAACCAATAGAAATGAAGTCATAAATCAGCCTAATAGCAAATGATGTAAATTATTATTTCTTTTTCTGACGTACAATAATTTCTTTTAATTTTTTTTTGTGTATTTGTGTATTTTTTTTTCTGTTTTCTTTCACTTTTTCATTCTATTGTATTCCTTGATGAAATTAAGTGCTAGACTGAGTGGAATATTATCATAATAATAATAACAATAATGCTATTACTATTACATTCTTTTCTTGCTCACCTATAGGCTAATAATAACTTTTTTAAGAACAAAAAAAAGTTGGGTTTCATTGTCATTCTCAATGTCTACTTAATGAACGTTTAATCAGATAGGCCTCTAAGGCCATGTTGTTTATTAATCGCTTGACTGCTATTTGAAATGGTTTAACTTAACATGAATTTACATATAAGCTGCTTCCTTTCTTGCTTGTGTTACTTGTTATATAACCAAAGGATTTTTAGAAAAATTGTGTCTGTGTGTGTGTGTGTGTGTGTGAATGCTTGGTTGGAACCCCCTTTTCTTTTTTTATTGATTAGCATATTCCACGCTCAACAAAGCTTGTTTCAATTCAGAAAATTCTAATTGCATTTAGATACAGTTGCACACTAGCGCATGTTATATTATAAGGATGTCTGTTCTCTTTTCTTTCTTTTAACAAGTGACTCTTCATTGTCTTCACTTTTGTTTCATTAGCTGTATTAAATTGTCATGTTCTTTTTTTCTTTTCTCCTTTGCCTCTTGTGAAAAGTTTTAACTGCCTGAATGACTACAGTCAGTGGCAGAATATATGAAGTTTGTTTTTTTTTAAAAAAAGTTTATCTCATGTAAATGGATTGTAATGTAGTGACTTAGAGAAAAAAATCTACCTTTTTTATGCTCAAAAAATGCAAAATTTGCAAAAAAATGCAAAATTTACCAGAAAATTGTTTATTTTAAGAAAATGAAAAAAATGTACAGTGAAAAGTGTTTAACACGAAAACTAATAACATGAAAAATCGGATAACACGAAATATATTTTAGTTGCTCTGCTTTAGAGTAATACAGAACTGTAACTTGGCAAAAATAAAACCGGCTCACACTTAGTATTATCATTAGTTATTTTGCGTCTTTATTTCTGCGCCCCTGAGCTTTTTGCGCCAGAGGTAGGTGGCTCACTCGCCTTCCCCTACTTATGGCTCTGAAACAGCACAAACGGTCTTGCTTTTATATTTTGTGTTAAACGGTTTTCACCGTCCATGTTTATTATACAGCAAAACACAAACGTTTGAACCAATTGAAAGTAACAGGCAACAGAAGCAATAACAGAAAATACAAAATCAAAACGATTTCGTTTAAGAAAACCTTTTGCAGAATTATTTTTTAGCCAAAAAAAAAAGTGTTTTAAAAAAAAATAAATGAAATTATGCAACTTTATGCAAATTTCAAAAGGTTATGCAATGTGTACTTTTCATACAAATGTTTTGGCCTTAGGCCTACTTATGACAAAGATTCTTTTATTTTCTTTGTTATAAAAAAGGTTCATTTTTATATTGTTAATTTTCTTATATAGAGGGAGAGAAAGAGAGAAAAAAAAATCAGAAAGACTAGTAGGTTTTATGTGTGTATTTTGTCCTGCTTTGGATGTTTTTATTGGAACCAGTGTTTTTTATGGGTTTTTGTCTGATTACATGAAATCAGATACTTTTGGCAACATATAAAGTAATGTAATTTTCAAATGAATTATATTACCTAAATGAATTCTAGTTATCCAAGAAATGTTGGTTAAAGACAAAAAAAAACTTTATATTAAACACATAAAAAAAACTTGAAAATGTGGCAAATCACTGCATACATATCTGCAGTGCAGGAAAGCTGCTGAAACTCCAAACCACATTGAAATTTGAACAAGAAAAAAAAAACATAAATACATGTCTTTAATATGCCTTCTGAGGTTAATTTCCTTTTTGCCTTCTTAAATATTCAGAGACGTTTTATATTTCAATTTAAACTCAGACACATTCAATATAGCAGTCCATTATTGAAACTGAAATCGAATATATGTGTTTGCCTCATACTTTTGTTTTGGCACCAGTTTTGATAATGTTTTTTTTTTTTCTTTTTTCTTTTGCTTTATTTTATCAATTTCAAGAAACATTTGCTTGCTGCTGTTATTTGTTTGCCGATTATAGCCTATTTTTTTGTGTGTACTCGTATGTATTTGGTCTGCGTGTAGTAGTGCTTTTTATTCAAGTGTTCCTTTTGTTTTAGGGTTTTTCTTCTTCTTATCTTATAAAATATTTTTATAGTGGGTCCTTGAAAGATAGACATCTCAAAAGACATTTTCTCTGAATGTAGAGCAAGTGTTGTTTTTGTTGTTCTTACTGCTTGAAAATTACATAAACAGTTTTATGTTTTTCAGTAGTAGTTTTGTGAGACTTTCCATTTTCAAATTGTTTATTTGTTATTCAGCCTGGTTAATTTTTGTCACATGTGAGTCATTATTCATCATTGTGTTGCATTATTTTTTGAGGCCACATCAGAAAGTTACATTACATGACAAATTTTGTTTCATTTTTGTCAATCATTTGTCATAAAATTAAGAAGAAAAAAAAAGACATTTATGTATATGTATGTCTACTTTAAATGTATGTGTCTTGTCCCATTCTTAAGAAAAAGGGTTTCCATAAGACAAGAAAAGAGAAAGTGTTACTATGGTAGTAGTGTATTCTTTCTTGTGAAAGAATAATACTTGGTTTCTAATCGATATATTGCTGCATTTAATTCAATTGCCTGACATTCCAATTAGTGTTGGTTTTTAATTACTCTGGTTTTTGTTCTTAACTGCTCTAATTCTATTTCAATTGTAATGTGAATGTCTTGTGTTTGGTGTCTGCCTTTTATACATTTATTTATGCACGTATATTTATGTATATAAAGTGAATGAATTCTAATTCTTAAGCAAAGGCCCAAAAATTGTTTTGCTCTTCTAAAGCATCGTTTCCACTTGTAGTCATGATTGCATATGCACGAGTTAACATTTTCGTTGAAAATGTACATGAGTTCAGATACATTTATCCTATGATTTTTGCATTTCCACTGCAACATGTTTCAGCCATAAACAAAAGCACATTTTAGTGAGGTCTTCAAGGGAATAGGGGGCGTTTTTCTATCTTATCTACATGGACACTTGACTACTTTTTTTCTGTTCAGGGTTTGAATGTAGGGCCAAGTGGGCAATTTGGAATTTTCCCATTGGGCCTCACAATTTGAGGGCTAGATTTTGCATTGTAGGGTCGATTTCATAATGAAACGCAATGAAAATTTAAAAATTGCACATGGAAATAAATGGAAAATTACAGTAGAAAGTGTAAAAAAACATGAAACATTTTTGTTGAAGAAATGATAAGTAGAAAAATGCTTGAAACAGAAAAATAATTTTACTAAGTCGCGCACATTCTTGCTACGCTCGCTAGTGCATATTAATGAAAGATGACATATTTATTGTGGGCAAAAAATAAAAATAGAACCAAGTCGGTGGGGTTTTAGATCCAGGTAAATAATTTTCCCGGGCCTTTTCTCTCTCTCTCTCTCTCTCTCTCTCTCTCTTTCAATTCATCCCTAAATTTGTTTATGAAAAAACAATGGAATTTATTTATAGAGGAGGTTGTGCATGGGGAACGTTTCGATTTTGAGAATTTATATAGGGTGCTGCCATTCAATATCAATATTATATTTGCTTGAGAAATTGTTATATTGGGTCGTTTATTTTGTATATGTACAGTATTTGTATGCTGCTTTTGGACTAAAATAGCCCCATTGTCAAAATTAGAGATGGCTCATAGGAACATACATTGTATGAGCCGTGCAACATTTTAATTTCTTTTACACCAATTTTGATTCTGTGAACAAAGGGTCATGTTGCAGACTCATGTAGGCCCTATACACATTCATATGTCTGCGTGGAAACGTATCTTAGGAACAATCATTAGAACAACGAACTTTATTTCAAATAATAAAGCAAACGTTTTCTAATACTTTGCCACTCCATTTCTCTTTACAGAAAGTCAATGAGAACGACATTGCAGAATGCGGTTTCTTGAGGAGAACATTCAACCGAAGCAGGTAGGTAGAAATTCGAAGACACAAATAAAATACAATTCAGTAAGATTTAGACCTACCGGTATATAATATATATATATATACTTTACTGTATAATAGTGAGAAATCGAATAAGAGAGTTATATACTATGTATAGTAAAAGTAAATGTGTTTTCTGAGTTCTTCTCCATTTCTGTCAAATGGATCAGAACATTAATTTTAGAGGGTTGGCAAAAAAAATTCTTCTTAGATGGTTTTCAGAGTAATTCTTCTTCTATTTCTTCTTTATCATCTTTAAGGTGTGTGTTATTGGGATTCGTTTAAATGAGCATTCGTTTCATGGGATGTGGAAATAAAAAGAAGATTTTGTGAGACTTCCTGTTTGAACACCAATTTGTGTTCTCAAACTTCAGAATCATTACATGTTATTTGATCATTTTCTATGAAATGGATTTTTCAGCTATATATATATATATATATATATATATATATATATATATATATATATATATATATATATATATATATATATATATATATTGCACTCGATCTTGTTAGGGGCCCCCCTTTTACTATATGTCTGTGTGTGTTTATATGTGGGTCCACACCAAGTGATTGGGTTCCTTTTCTTCTTAAGACGGTTTTCATTAAACTAATGGAAAAGGATTGGGTGCCTCTTTTATTTCTTCTTGATTTCTGCAATCATATATAAAAACATATCCTATAAGATCAAATTCGTTTATTTTTAGTTTAGATTTTTGACCAATACTTTTGATATATATCGTAAATTTTTTAGGAACAGTTTTTTTCCTTCTTCTACTACGACTTTTTATTGGAAAATCTTATTATGTTTTTGTGGGCCTTTTTTAGATTTACCCAATTTGATTGAATTTGATGTGTGACAAAGCGGATTTGTCAAAATTCGTTTCAGTCACATCGTGAACATTTTTTTTTTCAGTTTTATGGTCGCTGTAAAATTTTTTAGTTTTTTCCAATACAAATAATTGATTATAACAAGATAAATTAAAGTAGTTTTCAAGTAAATTTACTGAACATAGTTAAGACAAAAATTTATATTATTGAAGGAAGGGAACATTTTTAGAAGCAACTTTTAGAGAAGAAAAAAATGCTAAATTTGTATGAAACTTGAATGTGCTAAAAGTACCAGGATTTTCAGTGCAATCTATATATTTAACTTTTACTAAATTTTGATCTAATTCTGGCTATTCTTTCTTTAAATGAGAAAATTAAGAAAAACTTGAAACTGTTTTTTTCAAGTAACTCAATCACTTATGATTAATTTAATATTGCTATCTTTTAAAATATACATTTTATATTAGTCTGAAGATGACGAACTTTAAGCAAACGATCTTTTTTAATTTTTTCTATAATAGATTTATTTTGAAAAAATATCACCATGAAAATACTAGAATTCTATATTTTTAACACACTTTCAATTTATCATTCATTGTTGTTTCCAAAACGCAGAATAACTAAAGTCTGAAAAACATCTTTGAATAAAAGACAAAAAAAAAATTGAAAAACGTTAATAGGAACGTTTTGTTAATAAAAAACAGAAATGAATATTCAGTTATGCAGATTATATACCAATCAATATCTCTTAAATTTTGAAGTTTATAACAAAAAAAAAAGTTTTCATCGAAAAAATAATGATATTGTTTCTATCTGTACAACAAAAAAACTACAGTTTGATGTAGTAGAATTTGAAATTCGACGAAGCGTAAATTCAGTTCTAGCTTTTGTGACGAGAGAAAACTACATTATATACAAGAAGAGTATATACAATGATACAATCTTCTTTGCAATTTTAAAACAATGTTGGCTTTAAGTACATCAACGGATATATGCAAATCGCATAAGGCACCAAAAATAGCTTCTTTTTTTTACAAAATAAAATATATATATAGGCATTGAAGCGACTTTGAAAAGATTAGACTTTCGTTTTGAAAGTGAGGAGAAAAAGAACAAAAAAAAAATTATTGATTTTCTCTTTCAACCTTCATATTTTATATACTATACTGTATATTGTTGTTTTTAATATTATAACATCAAGAACAGAAAATTTATCTTTGATAATATGTATTTTTTAACGGTTTCAGTTTATGGTCTCGAGCGGGTTGTACAGTAAGTGAAGTCCGGTCTTCATCGGTCACCTGTATCTGTCATCACATGACAAATATTGCAGTGGTCATCAGACCCAGACACCATGAGGTGAGGAAACTCTAAGACTTAATATCCGTTTCTGTCTTCTTTATCTTTATATTCCAATGGGAATGTCACGTAACATTTTTCCATCTTCTTCTTCTTTCCTATTGCTGTTGTTATTTTTTTATATAAAATTGTAAGACTTACGTTTTTTTCTTCTTTTTCTCTTCTTTTGATTTGAAATGTTTTGTTAGGGTCACTTACCGTGGAGGTCAGTTAGTGTGGCCGTCATGATTGGTTGCGCCATATCGCTTGTGGCTCTCATTTTAACATTTGTTTCACACGTCTATGTCTTGAGGTAAGATTAATCAACATGGTTGTAATTACTTAGAAGACGAAAAAAAAAGAACATGTTGGTTGTATTTTAATTTTAGCTTGTTGTGGTAATTTTAGATTGAAAGTGAAATTTTAGATGAATAAGGAAATGAATAAATATAAATAGAATGAATGACATAGTTTTTTATTTGAATTTGTTTTTAATAATTTGTTATGACGGTTTTGAAAATTTTCAAACTTATAAATAGTTCACTTTAAAATATATAATTATCATAAAAATACTTCTAAACACATTTTTCTAAGACTATTCTAGTTTTTTTTTAATTGTCATAGTGATGCTTTTGAGAAGAAGAAAAAAAACAATTTCACTTTATTATGAGCGTACAAAATAATAATGACGAAAACAAAATATTGAAAAACAAAATATGTAAATTACATAATATCATTTTCTTGTGCAATTTGTAGTTTTTTAATGATAACTTTATCAATTTTCTATTAATATCAAAGGTTTATTTTAAAAGCAGCGTAACACATGTATCGAATAGACAATTTTGATGAGATTTCTTTGTTTTATTACAGTGTCTCTTTATACAGAATATTGATTCTGTATTTTGTTTCTTATTCTTTGTGTCTTTGTTTTTGTCTTTTAAGATACCAATCTTCAGAGTCTTCTTTAATCGTATTGAATTTGATACTTGCAATGATGACGGCTGAAATTGTTTTTATGGAGGGAATACAAGCAACCAGTAACCCTGTAAGTTACTTTTTTTATGTAAGTACTGTATATATTTATAGAGAAATACTCATTTCTGTATTGAACTTAAATGCATTTTTTTTTCTATTTGAAAAGAGTTTTTGTTTGTATGTGTTTGTGTGGGTTTCCATTTTCATCTCTTTAAATTTTTAATTAAGTAATGAAGTTACAATATAAGAGGGTCTTCAAACATTTACTTTGAAATGAACTGATTTCTAAAATGAATTTACAGAGCTGATCTATTTTTTTTGGTTTTTTTTTTGCCCAAAAGGTATTTTTGGTGCTTTTGTGAAATGTAAGATGCAGTAGAAAATTTTTTTGCATCTACGCCAATGTGTATTCACTAACCATACAGTATGTCTCCGAAGAACCAACGCCCTCCAAAGAAATCCTGCTTAGAAATTATAAATGCTACACATTTAAAACTTCAGTTGATTATTAGGGACCTATCAATGTATAGTTGTTCAAAAAATTAAACAAATTTGTAAAGAATTAAAAAAATTATTGATTTCTAAAAATCGAAGTAGGCCTACTTTTAATCGTGATTTTTTTTTTTTAAATTCATAACATTTTTCTTATTATATAGTGAAACCCTTTTAAGACAAAATTTGAAAGGACTGAAATATATTTTCATTTTATTTATGCTATTCTGAAGGTCTGGACTGAAAATAAATTTCGTGTTAAACGGTTGTTACTCTATATTAATTCATTTTATCTTAATTTACACTTTAAAAACCAAATTAACTTGTTTAGTATCAAATTGGGTAGCTTTTATTATTTGTGAGATGATGAATTTTAAACAAGATTTTGGCTCCCTATGTTTCCTTTGATAATTATATAATAGAGTGGAATCGTTTATTCTAGGACATACTGTATAGTATTCATAATACATAAACATATCTTTAGTATAACTTAGTACATGGCAGAAAATAACTTGAGTGTGTAACCCCCATATACACACATACACTATGCACTAATATATTGTTTCTTATAATACTACGTAAGGCCTATACAATATACATGTGTGAGTATGTACTATATGTATGCACCAAGCTTTTTAAAACCAACAACGAATTGCTTTTATGTATGATTTCCTTAGAGAAAACAATTTATCAATAGTAGATCCTATGTGTTTCATGAGTTTCACAGTATTAGTTGTGTGATAAAAGTGCACACTCTTGATGTATGGACTAATATTAATGAATCTAGATTATGTGTACAGCTAGTGATCTAAACAATTAATGAATAGCAATAGGGTTTATAATTGGGAAATAAAGTTAGAATTTATTGTGGATATTTCACAGTTTTCACTTGTGGACTTAAATTCCTTTTTGGCACCACAGTTCGTCCGTCTGTAGATTTGTTGTGTTCGAAGTTGGCTAGATAGTAACAGTAAATGCATAAAAAATGTACATAAAAGAAATTCAAAATTAGTTATAAACTAGAATAGTAGCCTGTTTATACTAAAATTACCTTCATGATATTTTTGAAGTGGCAATGGCTCTAGAGCAGAGCCATAACTAGCTAATTTGGTGCTCTAGGCAAGAATAAAATGGGCGCCCCCTTAGTTTAATCATTGCAGTTACTTTACGCCCGAGGAAGGTGCTTCCCTCGCCTCGCCCTAGTTACAGCTCTGCACTGACAATATTTACAACTAGGTTCGCTAGCTATATTTTCTGCAATAAATTATGATTTACAGTGTGGTCACTTTTGCAGAAAAAAAGCTTGTCTCCTTTTTGTACACGACAGCGATAATTGTCATGTTTTTTGCAGCTAATTTTGTTGTAATTTCGCAAAGCGTGATAACCGCATAACATTTTCCTGAAAACAAAAAGATGAATTCTAGTGTAATAATGTCTTACACGTCTTGCAAAGAGTTTATTCCATATTGACTTGCAGGAAACCGATTTTTATTTTGTAATATATAATTGCAAAAATTATAAGCAACATTTAATCCCATTTCTTGCATTGTATATATCATGCTGTTAAAATTTATGATCAATCTTAATCTTATGTGACGTGACTGGCCCTCCTTTGACGCCCTTGACTCGCGAACTTCATTGTTGACGTTGTTCCCTTTGATGAATCGGTGGTGCCGGGGTCGACTCTGTTGTCGACTGCTGCGGGCCAGCCTCTGTTGTTGTACCTCTGGGGGTTGGGTTCACCGGGCGCGACATTTACTTGCCTTGCCTGGTACGGCCCACAAAAAGACCGTCTTTCCTAGGAATCTTTGGATATAGGGCGTGACGATGCCGAAGTAACTCTAGTCCTTTTCGTTGGATTGCTGGAGGCTCTAGGCAGAGGGACTCAGGCTGTGTCTGAGTGCCTTCTGCTGGATACTCCTCTATTTTAGGAGTACAGAAACCCAATATAGTTCAAATACACAACACTTACACAGGTTTATGTATTATAATATAACTCTTTACTAGCTCTTTGTTACATTCTTGATAACACTCTTTACATTAATTTCACTCTAAGTCAGGCTTAACTCTCTAGAACTGAACTTACTAGTTTGAACTCTCTACTCTGACTGTCTTCACACTCAAGTCTCAGGCTCACTTGTCCGGTCTCCTGGGAGGGGCAACTGTCACCTCAGGGCTTAATGATTGACCAACTGGGCCAATCATTGCCCTGGGCCGGGGATACTAAATCATAAGAAGAAATGTTTTCGGGACTTATTCCCAATTTTCTCACGGTCGGACTTGGTTCCACGAATTCTCTAGAATTCTGGCCACCCAAGTCCGAACATCTGTTTACCAAGGGGTGCCATACTGTCAAGACTGAATTTTGACTTAAGTGTTTCACCTTCTGTTTCTACAGGGTGTCACACTTATTATTATTCTGAAAAGTCTGAAAATGATAAAAATTTTAATTTTTTTTATAAAACAGCATTATTAAAGATATGAAAAATACTTCTAGCATATTCACCAAGAGTCTATCAAATTTAAAATCTTTCCAAAGATGTTCGTAAAAAAAAATTACATCCATTATGTAAATATTTCTATGCATTGTTATTAACATGAAAACTTGGAACCGCGTTAAATAATAATTATGCCCTGACAGTAAAGGTTACTCTTTGAGGTTTTGAGCTATTAGCCTGTTATGCCTTAGAGATTAGCCTTCAGTAAATTCAATGAACTCAACACATTGTCACCCTCACTCCCTCTCTTTTAAAATATTTAATTTTTTTAATGTACCATAAATAAATCACTCAAAAAAAAAAAAGAGATCGATACCAAAAAAAACTAGCTGCAAGCATTAGTGTATCTTATCGCTTCTATTCTAAAGAAGAAGAACTAAGATAAAAAAAATGTACAATCCAGAATTGAGCTTATTTTTTATTCAGCTATTTTTTTATTCTTCACTTTCTTGTCGTGTTTGTATCAAAAAATACCCTTAAGATTTTCTTTTTGAAAGCTCATTGTTGTCCATTCTTAAGAAAGGCACACGCACACATAACTACAGAATATGTCTCAGCTTTTCACGACAGGTGCACAAGACGAACCGTGCAACAACTAAGTAAACAGGGATTGCAGCAAATTTTTTGTTGGTTGTGAGATCTTGCCCTAAAATACAACATACATCTAGCTGTTTTTTTTTAGAGTTGCATGCTGTTTTCGATCGACAAGATTCTACTTATTGTTAAAGCTCACATAGGCAAAAAGCATGACCAGCAAGCAGTCTCTTTTTGTTGTTGTTGTACAGTATATATATACTGTATGTGTGTGTGGGTGCTTACATACAATACACAGTATATAATGTATATACAGAGAGGAGTCCTCTAGACTAGAATGCTCAAAAGTCTAGATATATGTATTGAAGAATCCAAAGTCATCCATTATGTGCACTGGTCCATGAACAGAGATCGTTATTGTATTTTGTTCCCTTTCCCTTCTTTTTTTCTTCTCTCCATCTCCAATTCCGTGTGCGAGTTCTGATTTTTTTTTGCTCAGAAAAAGAATTTCTGTCATGTTGTATCATGTGCTTCATTCAACTACAAGTCTATTTATCTTGTTCATCTTCATCACTTACATAAAGGAAAGAATCTACAAAAAAAAAGAAGATACTGAAGTTCTAAACACATTTGTTAAAATTAAAAAGCACTTAAAATGATTAACAATTTTTTTTATTGTTATTGTTCGGTTTTTCGTAGTTGAAAACATAAAAATCAACATTTACACGTTGTTAAAAAATTATTTCTTCTGTTGATTTTGATTTAACCATAGTAAAACTAAACTGCTGCAACTTTTATGTGTCATTTGCGGAACTTAGTAGCCAGTTAGTTGATCCGTTTGCATGCTTGACAGTTGGTTGATTTGCAAATGTGGTAATGCATTTCAATCCTATTTCTCGATACAAATTGCAGTCTTTGAAGTTGTGAACGAAAGTTGAAGTATTTTTAATCACTTTAAATAACGTGGTAACTAATGCAAAATTTACATGTTTTAAGGTGACTATAGATATTTATGTTCTTTTGGTTGCAGTATTCAAAGGGGTTTTATTTGATACACCTTTTGAGTTATGCTCGACTCACGTTAAAAATCATTTGAATTCCAAAAGATACATTTTATAAACAAGATGCCGTTCTTCAAAAAGATTTTTTTCAGATTTCAGAAAACTTCTGGGTAACCCTTGATAAGTTATTCAGATATTGAAATATTTTCATGACGTTTTAAATTGCCCTTTAGTTGCTAGAGCCTATTTTAGCAATTTTGGAACCACTGAATTAACAATGTTGCATAGCATGTGCAACTATGGAATGCCTGCCTAGGCTCTTAGCTAGCTTATAGACGAGCAATTCTGGCTTGTCCATTCTTTTGGTGTCTTTTGAGGCTTTTAGTGGGCCGCGTTTGTCTTTTTTTTTTACTAATTGCTCAGCTTCTTGACATAGAAAAGCATTACATTTTGAAGAAATGTTTACGTTCTCATGCTCACGGATTGACAAGCCAAAATTAACCGTTTATTTGCAGCTTTAGGCATCGCCCAGACCAACGCGGGACACGAGAGCGTTAGCAATAGTGGGTCAGTCTCAGGACATCCAACAGATGGCGGGGAAATTGGGCCATCAACACCAACGCTGCAGCACTGCCGGCCGAGTGGGCCTATCCCCCGCCATATTGGTGGATGTTCCGCGACCTTCCTACTACCGCTCTTGTTTCCCGCGTTGGTCTTGAAGATGCCTTAAGCTAGCAGTGAAATCGAACTATGTTTTATGAATATTTATTTTGTTTTATTTAAACAGGAAGTATGTGAAGGCGTTTCAATTGTCCTTCATTATGTCTATCTGGTGTCCAGTTTCTGGTTGTTGTCACTTGGTATTCACGTTTATGTGAGTACTCGCAGTGATAAGGATGTTGTTATGGTCTCTTCGACTCCTACTACTACCGGTACTACTACTGGTAGTGGTCACATGAGGGATTACTGCTTACTCTCGTGGGTTCTTCCAATCATTCTGGTCGTTATAACATTTGCTGTCAATCCCAGAGGATATGAAATTCGTAAATAGTAAGTTTCAACAGTTTTTTTTTACTTTTGATTGATTGCAAGCAAGTTGTACAAGAAAAATTCTCAACAAAAAAAATTTTAAAGCAAAACTTTGAAATTGCATTTTACTTTTGTTGGTAACATGAACATTTTTCTTGACATTTTCGATTTGGGAAAGCAGCCAATTTTAGGTATATAGCCTATATATATATATTTTCCAACTCATTTCAGATATTAGAATTAAATTAAAGAGTTCTTCATTTTTGCAATTCTATAAAGAAGAGATTTTTTGTCTCTTGAGGAATTAGAACTAAAAAAAATTGTTCTCTGTATAACATTTCTACTTTATTTTGTAGTACTAATGTAGTTTACATACAAGTGTATATAAGTAGCTGAGATTGATTTTTTGATTTTGCCTCTTTTTTTTTTTGTTGCAAACCCGAAAATTATATGTGCCTTGTTCAAAAGAATATATTAAAATAAGTTTCATATCTTTTTGAAGGTTTCTTTGAATTGCAAAACACATCAGAATGATTTTTTTTATCTTGTGTGCTTTTTTTCTGTGTGTCTAACTGTCTTATCAAAAAAGCATGTTATTGTTAGTAAATAAGAGCACAAACACAATTTCTCTGGAGAAAAATTCAACAACCGAGCACTTAAATTATTAAAATTCAATTTATATGTATTCTAATATATTTTATATTATATTCTTTAGTCAAATTAGCAAAATACATAGAAATTCATTACAGTGGGTTTACACTATTTTGACCATAATAATATAACAATAATGATATACATATTACTCGAAGTTTTAAGACCTGTAAAGGCTTAAGTTTTTAGTTTGTCAACAAAATTCTTATAAATGGTAATAGAAAAAAAAAATAACTGGAACGCTATTTTTAAAGCAGAGACCTACATTATTGTAAAAAAATGCAAGCACAGCTCACAAAACATTATAATTATGTGAACGTATTGTACCAAGCCCATAAGAGGCTCTCAATGTCCATAACGGGTCTGCCAATAGAATGATGACCGCTAGAAGAATGTGCTGCGACTTTGTAAAAGAACAACAAACCCACATAAAGCTAGCCATGAAGCCAACAAGCCGGAAAGCCCTTCGGCCCATGGACTTTATATAAGTCTTTATTTTAAAGTAACTTTTAAAAAAAATCTCATAATTTATTTTAAATTAAAAAAAAAGTGAAATATTGATGATCGGAAAATCGACTTACAAAGAAGTCAACTTTTGTCAGAAGTTATGAGTAATGACACAAGTGCAACATTATTATTAATCGCTAAATGATGACAAAAGTGGTGTCGTGTATTATAATTTCAAAAAAATATAATTCAATTGTAAAACTTTTGTTTTATTAATGTCTTTTAAAAAAATTTTAATGAATAAGTTTGAAAAAAATTAAAATTCTTATATTAATAGTAGCGTTTTTGTCGAAAAATGGAATGAGTCTCTTTATAATAAATTAATCTCTATGTACGCTAGGAAATTATTTCTCTTTATACCGGTACATGTACTTTATGGGAACAGTTTTCTTTTTAGTATATTTTGCTTTTTTCTTTCCTAGTTTAATTTAAAATATTAAATAATTTTAATAAATTGAATGTGACATTCTAAATTTCATGACACTTCTAGAAAAATTCACGGCTCATCCTTTTGAGAATCATTGTCTTATACTATGTACAGTACAGTACAAGTATGTTGAACAGAGTTTTGATATGTTTTTAAAGTAAATCACTACTACTAGTACATGTATTGTAGTAAAATACAAGATAATGTTTTTATGTTTTTTGATATACTTATCCGATATCTTACTATCTTAGTTCTTCCATAGGGTTCGGCAAGTGCTACTGTACTTTTCTTTTTTGATAAAGTAGTAGATTTCACTTAGGAATAAAACGAGAGAAAAAAAAGGCGATGGGGGAAATCGTTTTGTAGACGTTATTCAAACTGAAACGTTTGTTTTGAATGCATAATTTAGTAGCACATTTTTCCTCCAAACCACTTTTTATACTATTTTTTTTTCTCTCTCATCTCTGTTCATTTTTTTATAATACTTTGAAAGTGAGGAGCTTTAACATTTTTTACCATTAAAAAAAGAAAGTCATATTACATGTAAAAATGTATATAGCAAACATTGACTCCTTTAATCAGTAAATTTAAATTTATAAAAAAAACTAGCTATTGGCTAGATTTTTTATAAAATAATGAGCAATAATACCATTAATTTATCTTTACTGTTCGATTTTATTTATGTCAATAGTTGTTGGCTTTCGATCGAACGAGGAATGCTTATTTCTTACATTGTACCAATTTTCTGCTTGATCACAGTGAGTCCTCTTAATGATTCTTTATTTTCTCGTTGATTTTGACATGAGTTTTTTTTTTCTTCTTCTTCTTCTTCTTCAAATTGACTTTTTGTTTATTTACAGGCCAATACCACTCTAATGGTTTTAGTTTTGAAACATTTGTTCGAAACTAAAGTTTGTATGAAAAAATGTGACATTGACAAGACTAGGTATGGATTCAATTTTTTTGTGACGTTTTATTTTATTTTACAGTAAAGTCAGTAATATGATTAAGACTAAAAAGTTTGCGCAAATAAAAATTTAAAAAAGTGACAATTGTTTTTAGAAATGAATTCAAATTATGCATTTTATGCTAATAAAATATAAACCCTAAAAGTGCTAAGTTTATAAGTAAATTGTTCATTTTGTGCTAATGAATGTATAGTATACATTATATCAAAGGAACAATTGAGTTATAATCCTTTTTTGTTTGTTTGTAGAACTGCTGTACGAGCCAGTGTCATCTTATTGCCATACCATGGTGTTAATTGGTTCTTTGGTGTTTTGGCAATGGAAGATCGCTCAACCGACATCTTTCAGTACATTTTTGCCATTTCAACAGCAGTGCAGGTGAAAATTAGACTTAAAAATAAAAAACGTGTTAAGGCCTTCCTAGTGCTCAATAAAAGTAAAACTAGAATAAAACTAATGTAAAAAAAATTAATATGACATTTTTTTTTCTCTCTCTGTTTCTCCTATTTCTCATTACAGAGTTTTAATTAAATTTTTAGAGTTTTTGAAATTATCTTCTAAACATTATTTCAGAAGACTCATTATTTCGCACTCGGAAATAGGAATTTCTGAGCGTGACATTCATTTCAGAGTTTTTCATTCTGCTATGCGTGTACAGCAGCAGCTCATAAAAACACATGGTTTCAAGTTGAAAATGCTTCTAGCTAATTAAAAAGTTGATGCTAGATGGCGTTGTGACTTATCAATAAAATTTTAGGTTAATTAAATTGGGTTGAATTCGACTTGTGTTTGGTCTTTTTTCACCAAACAAACTTTATTCTCACCGGGAAACATAAACGAAGGTGCATGAGATTTTTTTTTCTAAATTATTTTAAATGATTTTTAATTTTATTTCGAATAACGTAAACCCGACAATTATTCCATGTTAGTTTCCATGTACTGTATATGTAGAGCATTTCATATGTATATTATTTAAAATAGTCTGAACTTATTAAGAGCCTAGATCCACGTCCATCTTATTGTTTTGAGCAGACGACAACGTGACAAATGAGTGTTCTTATATGGTGTTACTAAAACTGCAAGAAATCGCCTCACAATCGCTTAATTCAAATACAGTAAAGCGCAAAATGCAATAAAAAGTATTGTTCTTCACGTGCTCGATTTATATAATTTTTGAAAAGGTCCTTCTATTTTTAAACAACGTTCAAAGTCGTTCGTTTTTTCAACCCCATGTTAAATCCCATAGGATCAAAAACCGTCCCACAAACATTTGAAAAACTCTCGTTAAAACTGATTTAGAACAATAACAAAATAATTAGCACATACAATCATGTATTGGCTTCACGATGTTTCCTTTTTATAAATTTCGAAAAGGTCCTTCTATTTTTTAATAACGTTTAAAATCATACGTTTTTAAACTCTATGTTAAGTCCAATAGGACTAAAACACCGTCCAACAAAAGTTAAGAGAACTCTCATTAAAAATGATTTAGAGCAATCAGAAAAATTAGCACGTACTTACATGTGTTTATTGCCTTCAGGCTTATTCCTTTTTCTAAATTTTAAAAGGGCTTTCTATTTTTAAATAACATTTAAAATCTTACGTTTTTTAACTCCATGTTAAGTCCCATAGGAGCAAAAAACCGTCCCACAAACATTTGAAGAACTTCCATTAAAAACGACTTAGAACAATCACACAAAAATTAGCACGTGCATTAATCTATTGGCTTCATGATATTGCCTTTTTATAAGAATAGCACGCGAAATTATTTTTCAATTAATTATTATGTGACTTCGAACCGGGAGAAAAAACGTTAAAAAACCGTTTTTCAATCAACAACGATCGCAGCGCCTACATTCGGAGAAATTTTGAACTAAACGATGTATCTAGCCTCTTAACGAGAAGGTTTAAAATTCCAGAATTACTTTCATTAATTACGAGCCGTAGCAATGGTCCATATCTATATGCAAGGGGTATTTTTTTATGATGTTAACTTTAAAAATAAATTTTTATGAAATTTTTCAACAACAAAAAAAGGTGTTCACCGATTCAAAAATGTAAATATTGACCATTTTTAAATTGCCATAAAACGTTCATTTTAAAAGATTTTGTTGAATTTGTCTTGTCACCTACTTTTACTCTTCTAGTTTTAAATGACCGATGAAATTCTCGTGTAAGGCTATTTAAACAGGACTTCTAATCATTTCGCTACACTCCTCTTAAAGCACAAAAAGTTTCATGTTTTGAAGTTTTTTTTAAAAAAAGTTATTTTATTTATTTGAGCTGTATGTAGGAAGGTCTGTATTTAACATAAAAAAACTAACTCAAATATATTTGGTTTATCTTTTATTTTTAGGGTCTACTTATATTTCTTTTCTTCGCAGTTCTACAGTCAGAAGTAATTATTTTTTTTAATAAGGTTTTATTTATTTTTTTTAATAATTTAAATATTTTTGTTTAAAAAAATAAATAGGTTCGAAAAGCATTTCGTCATTTCACTTCCAAAGTTTTGAGGCGTCGTAAATCTTCGGATCTCAAATTGAGACGAAGTCGAAGGAAACGAAGTAAGGTGGATGCCGAACCTTTGCTCATTGTTCAAGAAAACAATGAAACGTGTAGTGGCATTGTTCACACTCACCAAGGTTCGAATCTGGTAGCACAATGTCTCCACGGTTCGGAAGAACCATTTATTTTAGCCGAAGAACAATTTCCAATTACTTAAAACCTTGGTTTTTATTTATTTTTTTTTTTGGCTTACTCTTATCACTTTTTGTAATAATAAAAATATATTAATGGTCATATTCATAGAGAAAATTAAAGCAAGTTGAATGTGTTTTAGAAACTGGAAGGGTAGCTGGATCACTTAAGGTTTATCTTTCAAAATGAGCTTTTTATGTCAATTTGAAAATGATCCAAGTTTAAGCAGACAACGCTTAGAAGACATTAATTTTTTCTGTAAAAATTTATTTTGAAAAATAACAACATAAAAATACCCTTCTAGTTTCTAAAACATTATCTTATTTTTTCTTAATTTTGCTCCTGAAAGACAGAATAATCAAGACACCGAAAAATCAGTTGTTCATAGATCATCTTAATATGAATCAATGTCACACTTTAATTCTTATTTAATTGATTGACTACGATTTGTAATTATAAAATGCTATTATGAAGTTGAGGAGGGTGACTTAAATTTAAATCGCTCACTTTAGTTTTCTCTGTGATTATAATTTATCAGCCAATAAAGGCTAATAATATATTTTAAAAAAATGAAAAAGCTCAAACAATTATGTCAAAATGGTTCTGAACTTGTATTTACAATTCAGTTTTTATTGTTAAAATTAATTAAGATTAATTTCCTTTGTTTCTAAGTGTTAAAGTGTAATTATAACTCATCCAAGTTGATGATAATTTTATAATGGATAACATTTTTTTTTCTTTCTGACTTTTAGTTAAAACTCTTGAACTGTAAATACTTTAATTTATGC